>JARKIC010001640.1:0-105765 GCA_029378375.1 Mycena olivaceomarginata | reverse complement strand
AGCGATGATTGGAGGTGACAGGAGCTTGAGGTGGGCTACATTCGGATTGTCATGACGGCGTGATGGCGAAAAGAAGACACCAATGCGGAAAGGGTGCGCCCGTTTGTCCTTTCCGCCACCGAAGGGCACAAGCCAGCCGAGAGGAAGCGATTCGTGACGAGGGAGGAGGACAGCGGGTGGAGGGGGAACCGAACGATTTCTGAATCCAAGTCAGCTTCGACCTGGAGTGTAAACAGACGCGACGCACGTCCAATCCAGTGGGCACCATCATCGTATGTAAGCGCGAGCCCGACACATCCTCTGCACAGGTACGAATGAGTGGTTAGCTCGTGATACGAAAGATCACAAATACCGATCTAAGTAATAATTGCCCGTCGAGGACATAGATCTGGGGTGTGGGACAGCGCCAGACACCAGAGCAGAGATACCATAGGTACCGGTCTGGTAACGGACATCATCATGGAGGGCGTGTCTTCGGGGTATGCAAGCAGCGCCTGTGGGAAAATCTGGCTCGCGGGGGGGAGGCGGACCAGCAAAACGTAGAAGGGGTAGGTAGCGTCGGAGAAGGGCCATATCGTGCAAGTGTAGAAGTGTGTTTTCTATTCAAAATAAATCAGCTCCGACTATGGAAACGTGGAGACAAGCGTACTTGCAAGGCAGGCAAGTGTTCTTCAGCTCTCATCTCATCTCCAGTATCGTCCCGCATCCGCATATGCAGCCTGTATACGCGGACGCAGGTGGAGGAGGAGAGGGCATCCGCACAAAGGCAATCAGACGAAGCAATCGAGATCGGACAACCTCTCCAAGACCCCCGCCGCAGACGCCAGAGTATCGAGGGTGGCATACAGGTCTGATTCATGGAACGGTACTTGGGCAATCGCCGCTGGTCGCCACCATCGAGGATCTGAGGGATGTGAGTAGGCGCGCAGCGGACAGAGAGGGTCACGTACCACATGGCGTCTGCTGGATGTTCCCCAGAAAAGCACATGTCGTCGTCGTTCTTCCCCGCGGTGCAGCATCGAGCACCTGTGTTGGACGTCGTCCATTGTCCTCGTCGCTCTGTGGAGCAGCGATAGTCGGCGCCGAGGTGGGCGAGAAGCGGGGGAGGCTGGGGCCGCTGGATTGGTACCGAAGAGCGTGACGGCTGATGCTGGGCTGAAGTCGCTCCCGCAGCAGGTATTCCAGGCCGCGAGATCCCTCTCCTGATTGGCGGCACGGGTTGGGGAAGACCTCGGTAATTGTGAGAACGACCGGACCAGGGCTGGTGAGGGCCCCGGTGGGCGCGGTGGGGAAGGCACGACGAGGGTGGAGACGAGGATGGGGCCGCGTCCTCGCTCTCACGCACATCCCTATAATTCCTGTATGGACCACCTTCGACGTCTCCTTGATGGGCTGCTTGTCGTCGTCGAACTCCAGGCGACAAACACGGAGCGGACGTGAGATGACTTGTCCATAGAGTCCAGGATGGCAAGGCTGAAGCGCTTCGGAAGGGCGAGTGTGAAGGTTCAATGGAAGGAAAAGAATTGACGCGAAGTACGCGTGATGCGACGCGCATGTCACCATGGCAGTTGTCATCCACGGCCGTCCCCGCGCTTCTCTCCCTCGCGCCACTCGACGCTGGAATATTCATGCCGTTTGGCGTAGAGCTGGGTGTTGAGCTCCACACATCGCCACCACCCCTTGTCTCGGTTGCTGGCCAGGACACAGAAGACTTTAAGAGGTTTCGTCCGCCTACTGTAACGCGCACCGGTGGGGGCTTCGCCGCATTCCTTGAACCACCATCATCAAGAATTGCGTAGCATGCCGCGCATTGTCTGGTCGTCTGGTTAATGGGAAGGGGCCGCTGCTAGCAGACATGAACGACAGAGCTGGCCAACAGCTGGCGGCGTAAACCACCCTCCCTGCCTCAATGTTCAGGAAGTGGCTTCCTGCAGACAGCCATGCGCGAAATGTTACCTTCTCCGCCCACCGCACGCCGCTGGCTCCCGTCTCTCAGATTCTCGATGACGAGGATCATTCTGGGCCAAGTCCGCTCGATCCTGGTTCCCAAACGGCTCTTTGCTTCAAGCTGGGTATGTAGTTCCTATTGCTCTGGTGCCTGGAGCACTGACGCATATCCCCAGATCCAGATTCATACCAATAATTGCTTCATTCCCTTCTGATGTGCGTATATTTTCTGCTCTCGCTCACGTCCGTCTACTTACACCCACAAGTACAAAAACTATATCCAGCGTCGGGAACATACTAGATCTGAGGACTCGGGCTTGCCTTAGAAGTACAGTACGTTTATACTGTGCGTTTCCCCGGACTCCTTAGTCGGTGCTGACTTGGAGAGACTGGTGTAGAAAACCCTACACTTGCTGGATTCTTTCAGTCCGGCCCTATCTCCTTCACACTTCGCTAGCCCGCCTCCCCGACGCGTACCACTCGTGTATCGCGTCCTTCTCCGACACGCGCTACCACAATCTATACTCGGTCAGATATCCCGAGATGCCGCTTGCGTACCTCGAAGCGAAGCCCTCCGTGATCATTTCCTGCATTTCACTCGTATGTCGTGCCCGCTGTCCTGGTTTAGCAGTGGCGCTGGCGGGGTTTTCCATATCTGCTCCGTCTGATTGCTATTGTGTAGACTCTTTACTCGTCGTTCTTCTCTGTTGGCTTGTGGCTTTCCGCCGCCATTCTCTTTACTTGGTCTCTTTTCCGATGCTCCGGTCGGTGGCGCGCCACCACCGCGCTCATCCGGTCCTGCCTCTCCGACATGACTGTGGCTATATCCGTATGTCACGCCTCGCCATTCACGCTGCCACTGACAACCCGAATGCAGGACTATATCGTTAGCTCCCTCAAGCTCCTCTCGGTACTTTCCGGCTCTGTTTTCCCTGTTTCTCATCTCTGTGCCTTGGTTTTCCCTTGCTCGGACCCTTAGAGTGGTCGTTCGCTCTCCACGTTTGGTGCGCCTATATTCAGTTCTCAGACACTAGACCAAGCTCCCCACAACGCACTCCTTGTTTCCGACCTCAAGCCTGGTACATCTTCCGTCCACGCCATCTACAAGCCCCGCAAATCTCCACTGCAATTAATGTTAACCCCGGGTCTTTCTTATTGGGCGGTGATCGCTTCCGTTCGTCTGGTGGCAGACTTCTACCGCACAAGGCACTCTTTCATCATCGTCTCAGGCGCCGGCTCGCACCCTCCCCCGGCTGGTCCTACCGCGCAAGTCTGCCTGTTGTCTCAAGAACAGTCCCGCCTCCCGAACCACGCCATATACCCTCAGGCCTCACTCAGGCAGCAACATACCTATCGAGCTGCCGGATCCGGTCCGACGAAGAAGCCCGTTTAAATCAATCCTCGTCAGAAGACATGTTCTCTTCCCAGGAACCCCCAACGTCTAGACTCGAATACATCCCGCCCCGCCCCGCGTCGGGTAAGGTCATAGTCGGTGTGAAGGATAGTTACTGTGTTACTGTAATGAGTTCCTCAGTGCGGACAACTGTCGCAGCACCAGACTTATTTGAAGTATTCACAGCTCAGTGGGGAACGAGTGCTTTCTCGATTTTGAGGAAGAAATTGAGCAAACTTATAACGACCGAAACAGCGTGTACATACCTAAATGTGCGTTGCTCGGCGTTTCCGGCACGGTAAGTACGACTGACACTGATACCGACATCGTTGCCAATGCTGTTCGACATTCATTTATCGTAAGATACGTTCATTTCACGAGTGAAGGACCTATATTTGCAGATTTAGGCGCGTCTGAGCCCTCCGAAACTAAGCCTGACAGTGGAGATGGGCGGTCCCTCCTTCGAATTGTGCTCAGCTGACGGTTCTGAACGAATGGTCCGGTTCTGAACCCAGATTCACCTCCATCGACCACGGACATTTGGTCATTTACTTCTGCTCGGATTCGATCCACACCGTCCCAGCGGGACCGGAAGGCCGATGACATGCGCAACTTGTGCCGTCAGTACTGAAGCCCAGGGTCGCATCCCGCCTTCTCCCAGTCGTTTTTTCTTTTAGGTCGATCCCTCGAGAGCCAAGGCGCGCACTTTGAGAGCCGGTGTCTTATTCTTGTTCGGCGATACGAGAAACTCGCTGACAGGCGACTCGCCTGGTGGCGTCGCAAAAGTCACGTGTCGATGGACGAGTAGAAAACTTCCCTTCTACGCGTGTTCGTGGTTTCTTTAATCGAATGAATTACACGGTCGCTTCAAAATTGAACACACCTCAAACATGAGGCGTATGTAGGTAGGGTGGGCATAGTCCTAGTTCCCACGGGTAGCCGCTGAAAAGCTGCATGTTTGATAATCCAAGAGCGTGTCCGAAAATGCGTCGCCGTCCCAAAAAACTTGGTCTAAAAAGCCGGAAAAAGCGAAGGTATGCCATCGATTCAGGTCCAGTGACAGCGCCGGGGTTCAGCGGATGATCAGCTTAGAAAATGAGATTCGTTGGTACCTCTACAGCGAGAATATTGGCAACATGCTGGTCATCAACGGGTCAGACCGTTGTCAAACTCTCTCGGTCCGAATTCGTGGTAAAAATATAGTAAGAAAACCCCGGGCCGATACAATTGATGCTTGGGCCATTGCCCACGCGGTGGCTTCCATGCCGCTAACACGAGTTTTCCACTTTCCTTTCCTGCAACCACCACCAGTCTCCACACCACCAGCTCCTCTTAACAAGCCCACCAGAAATGACAACTGTAGGCGACATCAACGAGTGTAGGACACTCCCCAACATAATCTGGAGTTGCCTGGCAACCACTGGGTTATGCATATGGGCTGCCTTGCATTTGAATGTGCCCCCTCCCGGACGAGGTTACCTTGTGTATACCTGGCTGAAGCTCCGAATGATGCATCACCACACTCATTGCACCGGAGTTGAGTTGGGATTGGCGTGCCCGGCAGTATATTGTGGCTCACTGGTTTGCCAAAGTGAGTAGTCAGTTCCTTGTTGCTGATAACACCAGCGCTAAAGTCTCTATGCTAGCATATGATCTCTCAATCACGCACGGGTTTTTCTTTGCCATGGGTGGTTTTTGTAACACGAGACGGGGGACATCCCATTGTATCCAAGACCCAGCTCAGCCTATACCTCCACGGCCATCCGAGAAGAAATTAAAGTGCAAGACATCAGGGACAAAAGCAAGGTTGACAATCTGATTACTTTGGTTACTGTGGTGCAGGTGGTATGGTTTGCTACCCAGCTTATCATCCGGCTACAGAAAGAGCCTTCCTGTACTGGAGCTTGAAACTGTCACAGTGGCTTTTGCCTCTGTCCACCTGTTGCATTTTGGATTCTTTGGATGAAGAAACCCCCGGAATGTCTCTGAGCCAATCCCAATCAATTCTCTGAATCCTGCCAAGGTCTATGCTATACAGTCAGGCTACCAGTGATGCCTATTGAGTGCAGTGTAGTGAACAGGGGAAATGCAGGGAGCAGCATACAAGACACTGGAGATAGTCCCTCGAGTATTGCAGATGGAGAAATACTCTGTGCAGTGAGCAGCATCCAACATGTTGCAAACAGTTGGCAAAGCACTAGCTAATAAACCACTGATGGACACCCTGGCTATGCATGGCAGTGTCCAACATGTTGCAGAGAGTCCACACAATACACCGATCCCAATCAATTCTCTGAATCCTACCAAAGTCTATGATATACAGTCAAACTACCAGATGGTACCCATTGAATGTGGTGCAGTGAATGGGATCAATGCAGTGAGCGGTGTATGGATGCTGGGGGTGGTCCCTTGAATGTTGCAGATGCAGAATCACTCTACAGTGCAGCAAGTAGCATCCAACATGTTGAAAACAATTGGCAAAGCACTGCGACTAAACCACTGATGGACACCCTGGTCATGCATGGCAGTGTCCAACATGCTGCAGACAGTCTACACAATACTGAATATTTGGACATGCATGCTGAAACTCTTGTTGACTCTCCTACCAGCTGGTGGGACACTGAGGCCAAAACCTTGCACCATCACCACAGAATAGGAGATCATCTGAATGGAATTATATTTGGGGATTACCGGTATTTCCCTCTCATGTCCTCTACTTCAGTCCCATCATTTTGGTCAATTACCTTTGGTGAAGGTCCCCCAGACCTTCCGCTTGTGCTGTTCTGGCAGATTATTTCTGCTATTGTATTTGGTGCAGTGCACTGTTTGGTGTGGAACACAGGCTTCTCTTCAATCATGGAGATGTGGATGTGGAGGGTCAGTGCAGCATGGATCACTGGATTTCCACTGCTCTGCCTTGTGCTCCTGTGGACAAGCAATAAGTTTCAGCATGGAAGTGTCCCTCGAGGGGTATTCACTTACACAAACTATGGGCTCATGGCTCTCTATGTAGTTGCTAAAGTTGCCCTCCTGATTCTCCCATTCACAGCCTTACAGGACCTTCCACAACCCATGTTCAAGGCTATCAAATGGCACTCAGTCTTCAAGTTTTGATCTTGGCTAGCCTTTGCTATGTTCAAACCCCACCCACAGATCAGGTACCTGCGAACATATCTTGCATGCTGTCAGGCACATTGTGATTCATCTGGTGGACACCACTGTATACCACCCTTTTCCCGCCAGCTGATATGGCTTGGGGTTTCTTATCAACTTCCAAATAAATATTGTTTCAACACTCAAGCAGCAGTGGAATACCTAGGTTCATTATCCAAAATAGTCCAAAAAACGAGAAAATAAATAAAACCTCTTCACAGTTGAAACTGTGGTTGGAAAAAAAATATCCTATCCTTGCTCCCACACTTCTACACTTCTGACTCATCATCTCTTGTTGGGATGACAAACCAGAATACATCTTATCTCATTGATGAGACACTACTTCACCATATACATACAGTGGTTTCCTTCACCATGTTCCTGCTTTTTCATATTCCAGATACTCATGCATTATCTGATATACAAACTATGCTTCTCTATTCAAAGGTATCCACCATGGCTCCCTCTGACATGTTCATACTCCCACTTTGAATATTTCTACTGTGTTACTCATAGCGACTGACCCAATATGTTTTTGTCTATTCATTAGCTTTTGTATTTAAGTGGTAGTGTAAAGGCACCCTGCACCCTGCCAGAAGCTCAAGAGTCTTGGTGAGGGAGAATCTGGAGGTAAATCAATAGGAATATTCACAGGATACAGGAATAGGTGCACCCGGCAGGGAGAATCTGACAAGAAGAAAGCTTAAGGATCCCCATGTTAGGTGTCAATTATGTACATACTATCCAGTAGCACATGGCCAAGCTCAACCTGATTGTGGTATACTGGAGGCAGCCAGGACTGATATGGTTGAGTCAGTCCACCCAATTCCATTTTCTTTCTGGGTAAGTGACTGTAAGGGCAACCTTAAGCTCGGCGCGGGGCACGGAAACTAGTGGGGGAATCCGAAGTATAAATCTGGGTACTAAATACAGGAGCGGGAATACTATGCACCTAGCGGGGGAATCCGAAGAGAAGAAAGGATGAGGATTCCCATGCTAGGTGAAACCTTATATACGAATCAGTAACTACCCAGTAGCACGTGTCCGGAGGTATCTACAATGATCACGGGCCTGGTCGCATAGCACGTGCCAACGAGAACGGATGGGCGGAAAGCCGGAAGCATTAGCCGGAGGAATAGCCGGAAGGGAAGCTGGAACTGGAGCGGAAGCCGGAAAGGCCGGAAGAGCGGGGGTTCCCCTGACATCACCCCCCCCTTGGAATACGGCGTCCCAACATATGAAGCGGATGGTGCTATCGCGCCTCCGGAAGGACAGCGAGTCGAAGGCAGCCGAGGCAATCTGGTGGGGGGGCGTTGGGGTAGCGGCGGTAGTAGGTGCAATGGCATCTTTGGCGAAGACAGTCAGAGTGCTTTACCCACTTATCGTGCTCCGGACTGTAAACCCTTCCAGCGCACCATGTACCAGAGGCTGCCGTATCGGACTCGCGCTTCCAGGATCTCGTCGACCTCCCACCTCTTGTCTCCGTCTGGCTGGAGGATGGGTGGTGGTTCGTCGTGTCGGGGGCGTCCAGGGAACGGGTCTGGCTTCGCAAGCTCGAGCTTCACGACCAGGAAGACCGGGTGAAGCTGGGAGTAACGCGGCGGGAGCTCGAGCTTGTACGCACCGTTGCCCACAACCTTCACGACCTTGAAGGGTCTGAGCTGTTTGTCCGAGAACTTGGGTGACAGACACGTCGTTTTGATGTCGGAGGCATCCACCCAGACCCGGTCACCTACCTTGATCTCCGGCGCTGGTATGCGCCGGCGGTCGTAGTACAGCTTGAACTCGTCCTTGGCTTTAACGAGGGCAGCTTTGGCTTTAGAGACTCCAGCGGCGATCCGGTCGCGGAACTTGTTGACGGACTCGTCGGCGGAGCGCCTACTGTTCGGCTCGAACCCATCCGCGGAAGACGGCCGGTGTCCGTCATGAACGGTACCTGCTGCATTGAGGAGTGGACGTGGTTGTTGTAGGTGAACTCGGCTGCCAGCAGGAGCTCATCCCAGTCATCCTATTTGTAGCTTGTGAAGATACGGACGAACTGTTCGAGCTCCTGGTTGACGTGTTCGGTCTGACTGTCTGGTCTGCGGATGGTAAGCGGTGGAGGTGGCAGGTTCGATACTGATGAGGCGCCACAGTTCGCGAGTGAACTCGGCGATGAACTGCGGACCACAATCCGAAATGTACTTCCGAGGGGTTCGTGGTGCCTCCAGACGTTCCGGTAATACAACCGGGCAGCTCCGACAGCACTGAGGCTGGTGTGGAACTCGTTTGAAGTGGGCTCGCTTACCAAGGACGTCGACCACAACCATGACCGCATCGAACCCGTGGGCCTCCAGAAGCTCGACAATGAAGTCCACCGAGACGGTGTCCCAGCGCTCGTCCAGGAATCTCAGTCGGATGAAGCTCACCATGGGGGAGTCGCCAGAGCGCCTTCGTCCGGGTGCACGCATCGCATGCTCCGACGTACTGGCCGATGTGTCGGGACAGCTGGGGCCACCAGTAGTTCCGGGAGATCAACTCCAACGTCTTGAAGCGGCCAGCGTGTCCAGGACGTGCGTGTCATGGTGTTGCTCCATAATCCGGCGACGGAGGTCCTGTATTCTGTGGCACAACAATCTTGCCGCTGAAACAGGAGGAGTCCGTCCGAGATGTGCCATTCGGCCGAGCGGGGGGAGGGAGCCTTCCGGTTCTTGAGGAGCTGCCGGGCGACAAGCGCCACGGGGTCCTCAAGCTCCGGCTCGGTTCGTGAACACCTTCCGGACATCGCGCAGGAGAGGAATTTCGGGTCCATCAACCGCAATCCCCCTCCACGGCATGAATCCGGAAAAGCTCCGGCCGAAGGAGCGTAACGTCTGAGTTCTCCGAGCCGGCTCCGTGGTCTGGACGACGCGAGAACGCGTCCAGACGTCCCATAAGGCGCCCGGGCTGATGGAACAGGGCAAAGTCGAACCGGGACAGGTACAGGGACCACCTGGCCTGCTGTCGGTTTAGCTTCTGCGACTTCTGGAAGTACTCCAAGTTCTTGTGGTCCGTCCAGATCTCGACTGGGTGCTGCACGCCTTCGAGGAAGTGTCGCCACTCCTCTAGGGCTCGGACGATCACAAGCATCTCCTTGTTGTGGATCACGTAGTTCCGTTGGACGTCATTCAAGCTCTTGGAGTAGAAGGCGACGGGGCGCCACTTTCCATCGGTCCCCTGCTGAGACAGAACCGCTCCGGTCGACCCGGTTGGAGCTGTCCGCCTCAAGCCGGTACAGGCCTGGGACCCATCCGGAAGGACCAAGACAGGCTCCCGCAGTCACTGCGTCCTTGAGGGCTTAGAAGCAGCGGCCGAGGCAGCGGTCCAGGTCCAGGCCACACCCTTCTTCGTCAGGTCGAAAAGCGGGTCGGGCGATGTCCGAGAACGCCCGGATAAACCTCCGGTAGAAGTTCATGAAGCCAAGGAACTGCTGCACGTCCTTCTTGTTCTCGGGCGCGGGCCACGAGGCAACACCAGCGACCTTGACGGGGTCCATCTCCACGTGGTTGTGCGAGATGATGACGCCGAGGTACTCGATCGTTGACTTCTCGAACTCGCACTTCTCCGGTCGGAGGAAAAGACGGTGTTCGCGGAGCCGCCAGAGCACCTCCCGGACGATTTCGCGGTGACGGGCGAGGTCAGAGTGCGCGATGAGGATGTCGTCCAGGTAGACCATAACGTCTCCGGAAAGGATGAGGTCCTGGAAAATGTTGTTCATCATCGTCTGGAATGTAGCTGGGGAGTTGGTAAGGCCAAGTACATCTCAGCGGCTCAAAGAGCCCCCTGGTTCGTACAGAACACAGCCTTCCATTCGTCACCTTCCCGGATCCGGACGTTGTTGAAACCCCACCGGACGTCGAGTTTCGTGAAGAACCGGGCTCCCTTCAAACGGTTAATAAGACCGTTGATCAAAGGGAGCGGGTACCGGTTTTTCACGGTCATCGCGTTGAGTGCCTGGTAGTCCTGGACAAACCGGAGGGCTCCTGTCCTTCTTCTTAATGAAGAAGACCGGAGACGCCATCAACGACTTGGACGGACGGATGCGGCCGGTGCTCAACCCCTCCGCAATGAAGGCATTGAGCTCCTTCTGTTCGAGCGGGGAGATCGGGTAGACCTTGCAGTTGGCTGGCTTCGCGTCCGGGATGAGTTCGATGGCGTGGTCCCATGCTCGCTTCTCCGGCAAGGAGTTGAAGGACTCTTTGTTGAAGACGTCCGAGAAATCCGCAGCCCAGGACGGAACATCGGTTCCGGCGGGCGCAGAGTTCCGGGCGTAGGCCTCCGCAAGGCGCTGCGAGACGGTGCTACCGGCGCAGATCTCCTCGACGGGGGCAAATGCAGTGTACAGAATGCGATCACCCTCTTCGATGGTCGTCCTCCTCGTCATCATCGTCCTCCGAGTCCGGACACAGCTCCGGCAAGTCGTCGTCGGCCGGATCGTACCCATCATCTCCGTGCCACTCCTCCGAGTCGACGGCACAGATAGACGGACCGGAAGGTTGCGGGAGATGACGTACTCCGAGTTCGATGAAGTCTCCGGTCGCTCCGCAGTCGACCAGAGCCTTCACCGACATCCGGGCGGCGGTCTCGACAGACTGCAGGTCCAACGGGATGTGCAAGGAGTTTTGGCCTTTGACAGAGTCGATGACGTACTGCCGGGGAAGTCGCCGTTCCCACTTCGGGCAATGAACGCGCCTGAAGCGAGCCTGTCCTTGTTCCCGGCTCGGGGACAGGGGCCTCTGTTACTGCCCTTGTTCCCGGCTCGGGGGCAGTGCGGGCTTCTGTCTCCAGGACGGAAGGAAGAGTCTCCTGTCACTCGGACGGAAACTGGGACGGGGGGTGCGCCTCTCGCTACTACCTCTGAATCAAATAAATTGTCGCTATCTGGATACAGGAGGGCGTAGTGATTGGGGGACGCGACCGAGGGTGCACCGCTCACTCAGCCAGGCAGGGAAAACCCGCCGGTTCCATTTCATCTCTGTCAACCAACTCGGCCGGAAGCGAGGCGGAGGTGGAGAGCCGGGCGAACAGCTCCTCGAGGAGGTCGTCTCCGAGTTGACGAATGACCTCATCGAGAACGTCCGCATGCCGAACGTCAGAGGGGACGGGGCATTCGCGGGTGAGGTGTCCGGCTGCTCCGCACTGGAAACAGGTACATGGGAACGGGCAGGCCCGGGCCCGATCGACGTCCATTGGGACAGCTGCCGGAAGGGAACAGGTGCTGCAAGCGGGGCGAATGTAACCGGAGCGCGCACAGGCAACCGGAACCGGAAATACGCCCGCTGTGCGCGATCGTGGGAAAGCGGCCGGAAGCCGCGTCGGAGGGTTTCCGGTTCGCGCACGGCCAAACACCTTGTACTGCTGGAAAGCGCGCAAGCACCATCCGGCGTAGTCGGTGAGGTCGGGGCGGTTCTGGACATCGTGATCGCGATGTTGATCCACAGGTCGAGACCGGAGTGGTACTTGGTGACCCGGACGAGAGCGTCTGAGTAACCGGCCGTTACGGCCAGTTCCTCGAAGTTGTCCGTGTACCGGTAGATGTTGTGGGAGCCCTGGAAGTACGAGTGGGACTCAAGCTTGGTGAGGGCTTGGTCCTGTTCGTTCTCCTTGACGAACCGGAGCCGGAACTCGGCCTCGAACTGGGCCCAGGTGGGGAACGGGAACGGTACAGCAGAATGCGCGCCATTCCGCCCATTGGGCAGCTGCGTCCTTCGACATGAAGGACATGGCGAACCGGACGAGTTTTTCCTGTGAGACAAACCCGTCCGCCATGAAAGCTTCCGGAACCAGCCGGTAATAGGTGAGGACGGAGTAAAGGAACATCCGTCCTTGTGTCCAGTCGCCGTCGAAAACGGCCGAGGATTCGGTCGGAGGACCGTTTTGGGTGCAGGGTGGGGGGCCGAGAAGTCTGGACCCGGCGCCGGAGCCGGAGCGGCAGGGGCGGGGGCAGGCGGCGGATTTTGGTTGCCCGGCAGTAGCTGCCGGAGCGCATCTTTGATGGCATCGAGGGAGCCTTTGACAGCAGCGAGCCGATCTGCAATTCCGGAAGCCAGATCCGGAGTGTGAACACTCGGGATCACAGGTCGCGCAGAGTGTGGAGGGGGTAGCTGGTCCATCGGAATGGAGGAGGGGTCGAGATTTGAAGTGGGGGAGGATGGAGCACTGGAGTAGTGGTCCGAATCCGTACCTGCACCAAACTTCCCAATCTTGACCGGTTGATCCCTTAGATCCTTTCTTCTGCTGTAAGGGCAACCTTAAGCTCGGCGCGGGGCGCAGAAACTAGCGGGGGAATCCGAAGTATAAATATGGGTACTAAATACAGGAGCGGGAATACTACGCACCTAGCGGGGGAATCCGAAGAGAAGAAAGGATGAGGATTCCCACGCTAGGCGAAACCTTATATACGAATCAGTAACTACCCAGTAGCACGTGTCCGGAGGTATCTACAATGATCACGGGCCTGGTCAGCATAGCACGTGCCAACGAGAACGGATGGGCGAAAAGCCGGAAGCATTAGCCGGAGGAATAGCCGGAAGGGAAGCCGGAACTGGAGCAGAAGCCGGAAAGGCCGGAAGAGCGGGGGTTCCCCTGACAGTGACTGGATCTGTACTTAGATATCCCTTTGCATTGGCTTGAGTATCTGGGTCACATCCACGATCTCCTTTTTTACAAGGACTGTATCCTTGTTGGATACTTGGTATAGCACACCCAGTGACCTGGTGATCACCCATTCTGCTGCTTAGATCACATCTGCCATTATACAGTATGTCTCTCACTGATCTGCTTTCTTCGTATTTGGTTGTCTTAACATTCAGTACTGGAAGGTGTGTTCCTTTCATAAACCACTTGTGTCTCTCTTCAATGGAGATTTTGGATTTTGCATGGAGATAATCAGCTATTAAGGGTGTCAGCAGTGGCATCTAAGTCAGCTTGGCAGTCTGTGGTAATCTTGCTGAAAGACTCTCAATCCAGGTAACGGCAAAAACTAATGGAATCTCGGAGATCTGAACTGATCACCTGACAACACCAAAAACCAACACACACTGCTCATTCTTGGCTGGATTATGAAAGCATATAGTTTGGAGGTGTGAACCAAATATCAAGTTCTATAGCTTGAAAATATGGTCCATAGTTGAACCTTTCTGAGATAGGAAATACAGGAAAGTGCCTGCTAGTTTTGATTGTAGACCTGAGTCTTGCAATCAAGTTTCCACAACAGATAATATAGGCTAACAGTTGTTTAGACCAGTGTGGTTGTGTTCTTGCAAACAGTTGGGATATCAAACAAACTCGGAATGATTCTTGTCACTGATAACAAACATGGATACAATTCTTGGTCTGGATCTCGGAACACACAATCTTGGAACACACATCTTTCTCAGAACACACAATTCTCGGGATACACACAAGTTCTAATACAATCAAAGTTTTATCAAACCAAACAAATCAATCACTTTTGTGGATCAGTACAATATGCACTGATTAAGTTAAAGTCCTTTCTGAGCCTCGACCATAGTTGCTCGACACCACGTGGTATTTAGACTGTTGGTTTGCTGCTTTTCTACCTAAAACTACTGTCCTTATATACCTATCCTAGATGCTGCTGACTGTACGATATTATATGATTAATGTCTGTTTAACTGTCAGTATATCCCTGTCCCAGTGCCCTAATTTCACCATTGGCTCCCCCTGAATGTCCAACACCATGGCACTATGTTGTGCTCAATTGTTTGTTGAAATGGCCATCTCAGAGTCCCTTCTGAGATGCCCACTCTGAGACACTGTAGTCTGGACTCGTCCGGGGCCCATAGCTCTTGTAGCCATCCATAGTCTTCATCTTCCTGGAGGACACTCTCAATGTGCCCTATGTTACTTCGAACTTTTGGTTGAATCCTCAGAAGAACTCTTGGCATGATCTGATCACAGGTGCTACCAATCATATGCCTGATTTGTGGTTAAATTCTATTTCTGTGGTTTAGGAGGCTCTCAGATCTTCCTGTAGGTCGATCATTAAGGTCTAGACACTGCCTAGACCGAGCCCAGTCTTCTTTACATTCCCTCGGTACCTTCCATGATTCAGTAATCTCGGAGTCAACTACCTTGGAAAGTCCCATTAGTCATTTCTGCTTGGGTTGCCCATTTATGAGGCCTAGTCCTTGAGGGGTATGCCAACTACCAACTAGTATATTATTCTCCTTGGTCTGAGTCTAGCTTCAGCACTTCTGAGTGACACTCAAGTACTGTTTGATTTATCAGGTTATGCTTCTGAGATCCCAAGTTTCCTTGCTTTACTAGTAAAGTTACTACATTTCCTCCATAACTCTCAGCTATACGACTGGTAGCTACCTGCTTGAGGCTCACAGTAGCTCTTGTAATGAGACACACATGTGCTAGGAAATTGCAAAATATATGGCTTTCCTCAGTGGTTTATCACATGGCTTATCATCACAACATTGGGATTTCCCCTTAGTCTCTTAGAGACAGACACTTCAAACCGAAATGATCTTGCACCTCAATTGTGTTTTCAAGCGATCAGAGTACAAGCTTTTTACATAATCTGCACAGCCACATCGGTGCTTTTCGATGTTTTGTGCCCACATAATCATCATTCTGGCTATATTTTTATCCAGGTACACTCAGGAGAGTACTAAGAATATCTGTATGTGCTCAAAATTTTCAATAAGCCCCAGAATTGGGCTGGTTGAAGTGACCAAGTGCCCTATGTGCCTGCCTGCCCTGTCAAAGTCAATGAGCCTTAAACAGCACTCTAAAATCTTGTAGAAGGTTTGAATTGGTAAACCAATTCCTTCTGAGTAGTTCGAATGGGCAGAAAACATTCATAGCCATGTCATGGGGAGCTTTGATGAAGTGTGGCTGCGGAGGTTATGTAACATGATTGTGCTCCAATTGGGACCCCCCCACTTAAAACTAGACTAATTTCCCTTAGGGATGAACTCACTAGTAGCTTGTGTGTTCTCTGAGAAGGAGAACTAGCCCAATAGCTTCACGGTTTGGTCTAGAGATGATCCACCAACAAGGAATTGGGGGTGGGAACTGCAAAGTTCCGTATGTGTAGTGATATGCACTGTAAGGAATCGGAAAAATCACATAGGTCATGAGGGTTTCTTTCTTATAGTTTCAAATTTTGCCATATCTTATTGGACCTTTAAGTAGATCTTAGTCACATGCATATGTACTAGTCACAGGAGATAACGATAAGATCATCTGCACTTATCTTCACACCACGTCTACTGCCCAACTTCTATACTTCCTTGTTGAATGACTCTGAGAATTTTATAAACTGGGCTTATACACCAATGAAGGTATATTTCTGTCTTTGTTGCACTGACTAGATTTTAGGTCTGGGTCAAGTACACACTGAGACCTTTCAGCTCAACTCCTGATCCTCTGAATTTTGAGAGCCTGGAACACCATTACACTACCAGGTGAATTTCCCTGGGCAGCAGGTGTTTTCTGGGAGACCAAGCAAGCAGGGTCTTTACCACAAATCTGATACGTGTTGCTATGAGACGGTTTACACACAATAGACAGATGACTCACGCACATTCAACAATACTTTTTAATTTAACTTGACAGCTCTTCTATGATTGTAAGGGCAACCTTAAGCTCGGTGCAGGGCACCGAAACTAGTGGGGGAATCCAAAGTATTAATAGCTATACTAGAATACAAGAGTGGAAATACTACACACCTAACAGGGGAATCCAAAGAGAGGAAAGGATGAGGATTCCCACACTAGGCGCAGCTCTAAAAACTAAGCTAGCCAGTAGCACATGTCCAGACAAAGTGGGAGAATGCCTGTGTCATGCCGTGTCACAGTCACAAGGACAAACAACATCACAGGGTATAATGCACAAAACATAAAGTTCTAGCACTTTATGTTTTGTGCATCATAATGACATCATAATGACATCATCAGAGTGCTTGGCAGTAGTCCTGTTAGGGGAACCCCTGCTCTGGCCGTTTTTCCAGCTGCCGCTTCAGATGCTTTTCCATCCGCTGCTCCGGATGCTTTTCTATCCATTGCTCCGGCCTGCCCATCTGTCTGGGACTCCATCCATCTGTCCGTCTGCTCTGTCTGAAGTGTCCGGAACATCTGTCTGCTCATGCTGGCACGTGCTATGTGATCAGGCCCGGGATCACTGTAGATACCTAGGGACACATGCTACTGGGTAGTTACTAGTTAGTATATAAGGTTTTGCCTAGCATGGGAATCCCCATCCTTTCTTCTCTTCAGATTCCCCTGCTAGGTGTGTAGTATTTCCACTCCTGTATTCTAGTGCCTATATTTATACTTCAGATTCCCCCACTAGTTTCTGTGCCCTGCACCGAGCTTAAGGTTGCCCTTACAGAAGAAGAAAGGATCCAAGGGATCAACTGGTCAAGATTGGGAAGTTTGGTGCAGGTATGGACTTGAACCACTACTTGAGTGCTCTATCCTCCCCCACTTCAAATCTCGACCCCTCTTCCATTCTGATGGACCAGCCACTTGCTTCCAGCACCGCGCAACCCGAGATCCCGAGTGTCCACACTCCAGATCAGGCTTCTGATGCCATGAACAGGCTAGCTGCCGTTGAAGATGCCCTTGGGGACATCCACTCCACACTCCGCCAGCTATTGCTCAACAACTTGTCTGCACCCGCCCCTACCGCTCCAGCTCCAGTGCCAGGTCCAGACTTCTCAGCCCTCTACCCAGCCGCAAAAATGGTCCTTTGACTGAACCCCCAAGCTGTTTTCGATAGCAACTGGGCACAAGGACAGATGTTCTTCCACTCTGTCCTTACCTACTTCTGGCTGGTTCCAGAGGCCTTTATGGCGGACAAGCACGTCTCGCAGGAAAAGCTTGTCTGGTTCACCATGTCCTTCATGTCGAAGGACACGGCTGCTCATTGGGTCAAACAACATTTGTCAGCCGTTCTGTTCCTATTCCCTGCCTGGGCTGAATTTGAGGCCAAGTTCCACCTCCAGTTCGTAGAAGAGAATGAGTAAGACCAGGCCCTCACCAGGCTTGAGTCCCACTTGTACTTTCAGGGCTCCCGCAATGTCTACTGGTACATGGAAAATTTTCAGGAACTGGCCACAATGGTCGGTTACACAGACACTCTCATCTGGGTCACCAAGTACCACTCCGGCCTCGATCCCTGGATCAACGTGGCGGTTACAACATCCAGAACCACCTCTGGCCTCACTGATTACGCTGGATGGCATAAACACACCTTCTGGCAGTACGATGAAACAATGTGCTCCGAACTAAACCCAAACAACCCACTTATCACCCGAACATAACCCAGGTCCTTCCGGAATAAGCGGTGATGCCTACAGAAATAAGACAGGGATCGGAAATAGGCCGATCAGCGAGCGCAAGAGCCGATATTCAGACGATTGATAGTCCCTTTACAGGTTCTAACAAGGTTGAAGGGAAAGTATGTGGCTCCCTTAGGAAGATGAACCTTCACTACAAGATATCACTAGGAATTGGCCTGAGCAATGATTGAGCGGTGGAAATAAGATGTTTAAAAGCTTCGCAGCCTATGAGACAGCAAGTATTGAGAGTGGTGGTGGTGGTGTCGTCCAATGACGTGCAGGAGACCTCAGATAGGTCGACGATTAAAACAATTCCAAACAATAGAAGCCCCGATAGCTTATTTCCCAGATGCTGATGACAATAGTTGATAACAATACACAATTCGATTCCAGATGCTAGATAGCCTCAATCATGTCCAAGCCATTTCTGATACCCTATTCCTTATTCCAACTTAGGTTTCCCAATGTTAAAGTCCAACAACAATACACACTGAGCCAACCCCAGAAATAGCCCAATCACAAGTGTTCGGCCTACTAATACATGGGTGATTCTGTACCCTACTTGAGATAATGTCCTGACTACTTATACAAACCCCAAAATCATATGCAAGTCCAAGAACAAAATAGAAATTAGTAAAATTGCCTGAGTTCCCCTTCCACAGCCGTTTATCCGTCGGAAGAGCTCCCATGAGTGTATTGCCATTCGCCAGTGCGCAGGACGATCGTGATTTCCGTTCGTGCGGCATTGGCCAGCCTAGGGGTTTGAAACCTCAGTCTCTTGGCTGATTGATACCGAGTTGTTCGTCCTATTTCCTGTTGGCCCTGGTCCTCTCCCACCATCACTGACCATTGGGTAATGTTCCCCTGGCCTCTAGCTCCTCGTAGATACCCCCAGTGAGACCTGTCCCAGAAAGGGTTCTTATTTCCCCAACTCTGTCTGCTCAGAAGAAGAAGGATCCCATCAGATCTCCTTAGCCAACCTTCGCTAGTCCTGGAACTAGAGGTTATTAGCAACTGATGAAAAAAATTTCACCGATGAATTTTCGCTGGTGATCTAATTCAGAATTCACAAAAGTCAGTATAATTTGGCTCCACTTTCGGCACGTCATCACGGTCATGTGAGCGAACTGAACACACTTGCTCCAGCCGGTACACCACTTTTATCTCTTTTGCCTCCACCATGCCTCACAGTCCACTGAGGTGATTCCTCTGCAACATACTTGGTCCTGTCATCGATATCGATGATGGGTATCTCTTCCACGTCTACCAGCAAACAGCCGACGTTCCCGATGATCTGTGGTTTGGGATACTCGAGCACCTCCGGCCGAAGGTGCAGCACTTTGATTGTGGTCATCCTTGTATCGGGGGAACCAGAATTTCATTTGCCTGGTTGAAGTCTTTGGACCCGAGCCACTGTAAATATCAATTCCGGTGTGTTTTCTTAAACCCCCGAGCCATTCCGTTGTTGAGCTTGTTGGATGGTTTAGCCACATCCCGCTATTTTTCGCACCAAAAACCGATCTGCCTTCCAGCACATCAAAGCTCTCGGAATTCTCCTTGCACGCTTCAGATCTGCAGGCAATATGTTCGAACTTTCAATGAAGTACAATCAGTCGCAGGCCGCCATCAGCGCAGTCATCAATGAACTATCGGATTTCTTAGACGAGCGCTGGAGCCATCTGCTTAATTTTGACACCAACAGCCTTCTTTCGCAAGCCCGGATGGCGGAGTACGCTGCCGCAGTTTATGCGGCAGGTGCTCCGCTAAAGTTTGTATGGGCCTTCATCGACTGTACAACTGCAGCATGTGTCGTCCCACGTGGTGGCAGCATATTGTCTACAATGGCTACAAGAAAATTCATGCGACAAAGTACCAGGCCCTCACACTGCCCAACGACCATGTTGGGCATCTTTTCGGGCCAATGGAGGGCCGCCGTAATGACAACACCCTCCGAATCACACCTCCTCAAAAAATGTTCCCAATTTGCGTTGCGACCTGGAGTCGACCAGAACACGCCGATAGCCTAGCACTATTTCCAGCTATTTGGGGACCCCGCATATGGTGTCACACTGCTCATTTTGAGCCCGTTTTCAGGGCTTGGTGAACAGATGGAGGATGAAGCTGCATGGAACACCGTCATGGCAGCAGTACAGATTGAGGTAGAGCACAGCTTTGGCAACATCACACGCCTATGGCCATTCCTCAATGCATGGTGGAAACACTGTGTGTATTCCTCTCCCATCGGCAGGTATTACTGCATCTGCGTGCTTCTCACAAACACGTGTAACTGCATTCAACCAAACCAGACCTCACAGTACTTCAAGCTTTGTCCCCCTTCTCTCGAAGAATATTTTAAAGACTAGTTATAATTTGTATGAGTCAGAGAATTCATTTGCTGTGATACTGTACATTCAATTTAGTTACAAGGCAGGTATTCTACACGTCGTTCGAGCTGGCTTTGCGGTTGTTAGCAACAAGCTCCTTTAGAAGCAAAGTAATGTCCTTCTTCTGCTCGCACGAATCGGAGGCGAAGGTCTCGAGAGACTGCGCGACATGTGCATTGTGCGCAGCTCAACGTGCATTCTCAGCCTTTATGAGCGCGAGGAGCCCATCAGGGTCGGACAATGTCGAGCGGCGCATGCCACGGCAGCGCTTCGACGCCTTCTTGCCATTGGTCGCGTTGTCGTCATCCGAGTTGATGGTCTCGAGTGATGAGTCGGCAGCAATCGTGCGAGTTGACAGAGTGCTGGTCTCGCAATTGGTAGTGTTGGCATCATCATTGCTGGCAGGGCTACGAGCGCGCTTGTGGTGGGTGTGCATTGAGGCTTGGCAGATAGACTCGCCGCCCTCACGATCCTCGTTGTTCTTCTGCAGGCTAGACATCAGTGAAGATACATCACTGTAGGTGCAATAGCAACACACCTTCTTCAATTTAGCCTTCGCATTGTCCGACTTGTCCTTCGCCGCATCAAACTGTGTCTCGAGACACTCCAGAAGCGCTCTAATAGTGATGCTGGCGGAAGTTCCCTCGCTGATAACGTTGGAAAGGTTCTTGTGATTGCCGTCGGGGTCTTTTGTCAAAAAGATGTGTGTTAGCAACTTGAATGAACTGAAGAACAGCACAACACACCTTTTTGTACAACACCAAAGCCTCTGCCTTGTGCTGCACGCTCGCAGCCGAAATGGTCTTGTGGCAGAAGTTCTGGGCTGAGAGGGTGCTGACAATTTGCTGCCAAATCTGCCCGTGCAGTGCACGACGGCGCGAGCGATCAAAGTAAGATCCTTGCCCATGAGCCCCTTCCTCTTGGTGCTGGTGTCTGGCTCTCCATTCTCCTTCTCTTTCCTCGGACACCCTCGCTTTTTCTCCTTCCTGTCACTCCCCTCATTCACGCTGCTGTTTCCGATGGCGCAATGAATCTCGTCGTTGGTGGCAGGCCCATGTGAACGATTGGCGGCAACATCGGCAGCGTAAAAATTGCTTGCAGCAGCGACGTGCTTGGCACATGTAACCTCGGGTACATAGGGAAGGAGTTCATTCTGTCTGCCGGCATCCACTGGAGGGAAAGGTGAAAACGAGTTGAGGCTCTTGAGCACAAAAGACGATGGTGTGCTGTGCGACGTGTTGAGGGATGTGATAAACACCGTGTTGAGGACAGGCAGGCAGCGCTGAGGCGTGGTGAATGTTGAAAGGTCAAGGGGTGGATGGGACGGGGTTCCAATTTTAGGAATGCGAGCCTCCATGTGTGGAGGGAGAGAGGTAAGGACAAACTCCTGGTCCTCGCCCCAGCCAGTAGCGTAGAATGTGTAGCCGGGGAAGTTGGCCGTGAGCTCTTCAAGGGAAGGGGGAGGAGCAGCAAGGATACGGTCCCAGTGGTTATCAATGCGAGAGGACATGGTTTGTTAGTTAGATAAGGGAGTAGGGCGCAACAGATGCGCCTTTTATCTAGCGGGCCTGTGGGGCCGCTTAACGCGATGACGAGGGATCTCCAGGCCAGTGTCATGATCTTCAGGCTCTGCTCTGCAGGAGGGAGGGCACAGGTTGTCCAGGATGGCGGCGGTAATGCAATGAGCGATGAAGAAGGGTGTGAGAGAGAAGCCGCTGGAGTTGCCTTATTGGGTGATCCCATTGGCCACACGGCTGCCCAATCTGGATGACAGCTACGCGACGAAATCTGTGTTGAAATATTTGGGCAGCTCCACAGTTCAAACTTGCATTTAACTTAATGTAAAAGAAATTGTTTTCCATCAGTTGCTAATAACCTCTACTTCACCAGAATATATATCCCCAGGCCTTGACGTCTATCACATGGAAGGTGCATGGCCTATTGGTGCAGAAATAAGACTATTCCCACATGCCCTTGTCATCAGTACATTCAGCCTATTCCATTGTGTGGGAATAAGACCAGAAATAGTCTCTAACGAGTTTTGTGGGCTACACCTTCCTCTACAGTTTTTGAGGTGAGCACTGCTGATCCACAGGGTAGTTCCTTACCCCTTGTACCTGTTACTCTCACCGGGGGCAACTTTAGACCATGTAAAGGCCGCATGCGACAAATGCATGTGCTCTGTACTAGCAACAAGGCTCACAATGTGGCCTTTGGCATTCAAAGGCAGGCTTTGTGGCATGCTTTATGCCTCTGTGTGGGGGAACAAAGCCTGCCACAAAGCCACCCTCTGTCAAAGGCAACTTTGTAGTCTTTATTCCAAGTGCAGACCACATGCATTTGTCGCATGTGGCCCCTGCACGCACTGCTTTTTGCCCCTGGTGTCTGTGATCACAACCCACCCGGCTATACCGAGAACATATACCAGTTCATAGAAATAAGCCTATACTGTAATCTGACTATTCCTGAAACGCGCAAAATGTGTGGTATTTAGGTATAGTCGGATTCCAGGCAGTTCAACAAGGCATTTGCCTGTGTACAGACCGGAAACACTCTGGCCAGCCCTCCGGCTGTTTTGCCTCGGCTGCGCACAACAGGTGTATTCCCTGTTCCGGTGCTGCATGCACCCCGGCTCCATTCACCCAAGCCCCACTGCCTGCCCTTCCGGCAGTCATCCCGATAGACATTGACCGGACCTGGGCCCACCTGGCCCCACATGCCTGCTTCCACTGCGGCGCTCCTGGACATCTCACCTGAGAGTGCCCTGTCACATCTGACATCTGGTACATGGACAATCTCAATAAGATCATCTGGCAGTACGGTGATGACCTCCTCGAGGACCTCATCGCCTGTCTTTCCACCACCACCTCGCTTCTGGCAATCCAGTCAATTGACAAGGATGCAGACCCAATGGGTTTTCTGCCCCTGGCCAAGTGAGTGGTGCGCCCTCGGTCGTGTCCCCTAATTGTTACGCCCTCCTGTATTCAGATACTGTCAATATATCTGATTCAGAGGTAGTAGTGAGAGGTGCACCCCCGTCCCTGTTTCCATCTGAGTGACCAATACTCCCCTCCTGTCCCATAGACAGAAACCCACACTGTCCCTGAGCCGGGAATGAGGACAGTGACAGAGGCCCTTGTCCCCGAGCCAGGAACGAGGACAGGCTCGCTCCAGCACATTCATCGCCCGAAGTGGGAACAGCAACTCCCCCGGCAGTACATCATCAATTCTGTCAAGGGCTGGAACTCCCTGCACATCTCGCTGGACTTGCAGTCTGTCGAGACTGCCATGTGGATGTTGACAAAGGCCCTGGTTGACTGTGGAGCAACCAGAGACTTCATTGACTCGGAGTACATCATCTCCTGCAGCTTTCCAGTCCAACGTCTTTCACAGCCCATCCCAGTTCTCAACGTGGACGGCAGCCCGAACCAAGTGAGCAGCATCACCGGCGTAGTTGATATGGTGGTTGACTACAAGGGGCATGCCGAGCATATCCAGCTCGCCGTGACTTGGCTTGGTAAGCACCTGGCTCCAGAAACACAATCCAGAGATCAACTAGGAGACCAAGGAAGTTCACATGACGCACTGCCCGACCGGATGCCACACCTGCCGCAATGAGTTGCAAACCGTCTGGAGGAACAAAAAGCTCACTGCCTCAATCCTCCTGCAGCTGTGCGAAGGTCCGACCCCATCTATCTGCACTGTCAACTCAGCAGAGTGGCACAGAGATGATGGGTATGACCCGGAAGCTGACGATAATGATTTACTGGGCCTGTCCCTGGATCCGGACTGCAACAATGATGACGACCATGGTGAGCTCAAGGAAGGTGATTGCATTCTCTACACCGTGTTTTCCCCAGCCGAAGAGATTCACACCAGGAGTACTGTCTCACAGCGTCTCGCAGAGGCTTACACACATAATTCTGCACTGGCCGGAACCAAGATTCCGTCCTGGGCCATGGACTTCTTGGATGTCTTCAACAGGGAGTCCTTCGACTCTCTACCGGAAAGACGAATGTGGGACCACACCATCAAGTTCATCCTGGATGCGAAGCTGGCCAATTGCAAGGTCTATCCAATCTCTCTGCTGAACAGAAGGAGCTCGACGCCTTCATCGCAGAGGGATTAAGCACTGGCTGCATCCGTCTGTCAAAGTCTCTGATGGCATCCCAGTCTTCTTCGTCAAGAAGAAGGACGGGATCCCTCCGGTTTGTCCAGGACTACCAGGTGCTTAATGTGATGACCATGAAAAATTGGTACCTGCTCCCTTTGATCAACGATCTTATTCACCATTTGAAGGGAGCCCGGTTCTTCACAAAACTCGACGTCTGGTGGGGTTTCAACTATGTCTGAATCCAGGAAGGTGGCGGATGGAAGGCCGTGTTCCATACTAACTGGGGACTCTTTGAGCCGCTGGTGATGTACTTTGGCCTTACCAACTCCCCAGCCACCTTCCAGACAATGATGAACACCATCTTCCAGGACCTCATCCTGTCCAGAGACATCATGGTCTACCTCAACGACATCCTCATTGCACACTCCAACCTCACTCGTCATTGCGAGATCGTCCAGGAGGTGCTCTGTCAGCTCTGAGAGCACTGCCTCTTCCTCTGTCCGGAGAAGTGCGAGTTAGAGAAGTCAACGATCGAGTACCTCAGTGTCATCATCTTGCACACCCACTTCAAGATGGACCCCATCAAGGTCGCCGGTGTTGCCACTTGGCCTGCGCCCGAGAACAAGAAGGATGTGCAGCAGTTCCTCAGATTCCTGAACTTCTACCGGAGGTTCATCCAGGCATTCTTGGATGTTGCCTGATCCACGACAAGGGGATGCTTGTGATCATCCGAGCCCTAGAGGAGTGGCGGCACTTCCTCAAAGGTGTGCAGCACCCAGTTGAGATCTGGACAGACCACAAGAACTTGGAGTATTTCCAGAAGTTGCAGAAGCTGAACCGGCAGCAGGCCAGGTGGTTCCTGTACTTGTCCTGGTTTGACTTCACCCTGTTCCACCAGCCCAGCCACCTCATGGGTCGTCCAGATGTGCTCTCCCGCCGCCCCGACCACAGAGCCGGTTCTGAGAACTCAGGCATTATGCTCCTCTGGCCAGAGCTTTTCCGTATCCACATGACAGAGGGAATCACGGTCGACGGACCTGAGGTACCCCTCCTGCGCGACATCTGGAAGGTGTTCACGACCGAGCCAGAGCTTGAGGACCCCATTGCACTTGTTTCCCGGGAGCTCCTCAAGAACCAGAAGGCCCTGGCCCCTTGCTCGGCCGAGTGGCAAATCTCAGACGGACTCCTCCTGTTTTGCGGCAAGATTGTTGTGCTGCGGAATAAGGACCTCTGCCGCTGGATTATGGAGCAGCATCACAACACGTGGATCGCTGGACATGCTGGCCGCTTAAAGATGTTGGAGCTTATCTCCCGGAACTACTGGTGGGCCCAGTTGTCCTGACACATCAGCCAGTACATTGGAACCTGCAACACGTGCAACCGGACAAAGGCACTCTGGTGGCTTCCCCACAGTGAGCTTCATCCAACCGAGATTCCGGACAAGCGCTGGGACACCGTCTCATTGGACTTCATTGTCGAGCTCCCGGAAGCATACAGGTTCGACACAGTCATGGTCGTGGTTGATGTCATTGGTAAACGGGCCCACTTCAATGAGTTCCACACCGGCCTCGGTGCTGTCGGAGCCACCCAGCTGTACTACTGGAACATGTGGAGGCACCACAGGACCCCCTGGAAGTATATTTCTGACTGCAGCCCACAGTTCATCGCAGAGTTCACGTGAGAACTGTGGCACCTCATCGGTATCAAGCCCGCTACCTCAACTACTTACCACCTGCAGACCAATGGTCAGACTGAGTGCATCAACCAGGAGCTTAAACAGTTCATCTGTATCTTCACGAGCCATAAACAAGACGACTGGGATGAGCTCCTGCCAACAGCTGAGTTCATGTAAAACAACCACGTCCACTCCTTGATGCAGCAGGTTCTGTTCATGATGGATACCAGCCACCTTCCTCGGATGGGTTTCGAGTCAAACGGGATGCGCTCCACTGACAAATCTGTCAACAAGTTCCGCAACCGAATCGCTGCCGAAGGTTCCGAGGCCAAAGCTGTGCTCATCAAAGCCAAGGACAAGTTCAAGCTCTACTATGATCGCCGCCGCATGCCTGTGCTGAAGATCAAGGTGGGCGACCGAGTCTGGGTGGATGTGTCCGATATCAAAATGACGTGTCCGTTCGCCCAAGTTCTCGGACGAGCGGCTCAGACCCTTCAAGGTCATGAAGGTTGTGGGCAAGGGTGTGTACAAGCTCAAGCTCCCACCACGCTACTCCCAGCTCCACCCGGTCTTCCCGGTAGTGAAGCTCAAGCTTGTAGAGCTGGCCCTGTTCCCCGGCCACCCTTGGAATGACAAGCTGCAGCCTTTCCTCCAGATGGACAGAGACAAGAGGTGGGAGGTCGCCGAGATCCTCAAAGCATGGGTCTGCTACAGCAGCCTCTGGGACATGGTACAATGGAAGGGTTACGGACCAGACCACGACAAGTGGGTAAAACACTCTGATGTCTTTGCCAAGGACACCATTGACACCTACTACTGCCACTACCCCAACGCTGTGAGCCAGATCGCCTCGGCTGCCTTTGACTCACTCTCCTTCTGGAGGCATGACCAGACAATCCGCTTTATATGTCAGGACACTGTATTCCAAAAGGGGGTGATGTCAGGGGAACCCCCCCACTCCGGCCGCTTTTCTGGCCACCGCTCTGGATGCTTTTCTGTCTGCCACTCCAGATGCTTTTCTGTCTGTCACTCTAGCCGCCCATCCGTCTGGAACTCCATCCATCTGTCTGTCTGCTCCATCCAAAGTGTCCGGAACATCTGTCCGGTCATGCTGGCATGTGCTATGTGATCAGGCCCAGGATCACTATAGATACTTACAGACATGTGCGAATGGGTAGTTACTAGTTAGTATATAGAGCTTCGCCTAGCATGGGAATCCTCATCCATTCTTCTCTTTGGATTCCCCACTAGGTGCGTAGTATTTCTGCTCCTGTATTCTAGTGCCCATATTCACACCCTGGATTCCCCTGCTAGTTTCTGTGCCCAGCACCGAGCTTAAGGTTGCCCTTACAAGTCTCAGGCCTGATCACAGGCTATGTGCCAGTGTAAGCACTGGGGGTAGGAAGAGGGCGGAGATGGGAGCTAGGGGGAGCAGGGGCTGAGGCTGGGGTTCCCCTGACAATGATCAGACAGTTCTTCTTGACATTTTGACAGAACTTCAATCACTATACACATTGTTACAGTTGTTTGCTATATATAGGATACTATAGTTTGCATGGTTCAATAAACAGTATAAGTCGTAGTAGTTTTACACTTGTATTTCCTTAGTCCTTTATTCAATTCTCTTTTCAAAGCCTCTTACCTGCAACCCTCAGATTATATTTGAGTGGACACAAGCTTTGACCATGACATCTGGCAAGACAAGGCACACCCCATTTCAACTCTCGACAGCCCCAAGTTCTGTCCCACTAATTCATGGTCCATCTAGTGTCACGGCAGAGATAGCTGCACTAGTAATGCCACAGCATTAGTGGTGTCACAATCAAAGCCCTTTGTCTCGTCCAAACCAAGATGTCCGCTGAACTTCAAGAAACGAAAGTGAATAAAATAAAAGGCTAGCCACTACAGAATAAACTACAACTACTTATACTGTAAAGCAAGCCATGTGAAATACTATCTACAATAATAACTACTATGGTCCAAAGGCTGGCTTCAGCGTGGTAAATGTTTGTAAGTAATGTAATTTTGCTATATATAGCTAGATGAAGTGTCTGTGTGCTGCTTCCATCTGTAGCAAGCATGTTCTTACCAAGGACCTGCTGTAGTTTGCAAGGTTATTAGTGAAACCTCATGTATGTAACGTGTCTGTATATGTATAACTATCCATGTGAAACACGTGTCCATGATGTCATCTGTGACATCATAATAAAAAGAACAAGATGTGCTGTCACTTCGCTTCGGCTCAAGTATATGTTGGAGGTTCGTCGCTCGCATTCACACATTGAAAGAAATATCATAAGAACGAGTGTACAGCAATATACTACCCAAGAGTCATCTCATCAGACGAATTTACACACTGGGAAGCACCCATGAAATTACAGTGGGCAGCCGAGCTCTGCGCAGGGTAAGGTTTCGACATACAACTCAATACCCCAAGGAACCAGTGCCAATCGACTATCCAGCACCTGAAGTCAGCAGCATACTTCAGCAGAATGGCGGCGGCACGTACCAGATGAATATATAATGTTCGCAGATATGTCTGGACATTATTCCGTGCTGTGACAAACTCGAGTCGGTCTGCACACACAGAGAGCACATATATATCTTTTCAAAATGAATTGGTTCGGTCGACTGAAGATAGCCCGCGGCCTAAAAATCGAACACATGGATGGTCAGAAGGGTAAAATATGGAGTGAAACACAGACTCAGCTATGTAATGGCTGGGGGACCGCCAGAACGATTCCGAGCTGCTCTGTAGGGAAGACTTGACGGGTATTTGAGGATCCCATAGGTTAGAGCTACGCATCTTCCAGCTACATATTGAACATGAAGACGATCATCAGTGATGTCAGGGGGGCTTGGAAATATTTGCTGTTGCACTGTTCAGTAGATTCAATCCCATTCACAGTAGATATTGAATAAACTGATCTGGCTATGTATCAGAATCCGTGAAAGGTTGTGCTGCGTCAGGTCCTGGGCATAAATTGTTGCAATCACTTGACATTCAACACTCGAGGGATCTTGCGTATCGAGTTTTTTGAATGTGTTGAGTTTCTTGCTACTGGACAATGGTCTTGAAGGAGTCTTGCAGGAAAAGGCAAGAGGTCTTGCATACATTGAATGGTTGAAAGACATCAAGATCTTGCTAAGGGGTTTGAGGAGCGTGGAATAGACAACCCTGAGATCCTGCATATTGTGATTGATTTGCTAGGCGCCGGCCTTGATTTAATGGGTTACGGGAACGAAAGATCTCGATCTTCGTTCAGGATTGCTGAATATTGCGAGTACTTGATTCATGTCAGGACCGCCCGAGAAAGCAGCGTAAGAAGGCCGATAGAGGTGGACGGAAGTGCAGAAGGGCGCGATGGTGATGGAGGAGAAAGAAGGAAGCGATAATGGACCAGCGGCCCTTTTGAGGATTAAGGGGCACGTCAGACGGCCGGAACTCGACGAAAGCTACTTAAACTCTGCCGAGGCTGTTCGTCTCGAAGACCCCAAAATGGACTAAATTCAACGGCGTTCACTGCTGCGGCGCGGTTGGAAGAGACTTAAGTTCGGGCACGGTGGAGAACAATAAAAGGGAAGAGATAACAGTCTCGGAATGCTGCGGGCACTTGGGCGCAGTTGTTCAAGGGATTTTTGAGTGTTGAAATTCAGAGCAAGAACAGAGAATAACGGAAGGAGTTAGCCTGGATGGGGATGAAACCAAAGAGACGCAAAGAATCGCGAGGGTAATCGTTAAAGAACGGTTAATGCGAAGAAACTGCCGGCGGGATGCGAGGCCTCTCGGCTGCATGTTTAGAATCATGCTGCGCCGTGGGCAGCAGCGACTGCGATCCGCTGCGTCCTGTCAAGAAAAAGCTGTGGGCAGGTCGGGTCAGCTGTTTGACAGCAAATGCAGGCAGTGTTGAAAACGGAGAGCGTCGTGGATGGAAGGGGTTATTCGGAGAGCAAGAGCAGAGGAAAATCAAAAGGAGAAAGCCTACATGGGGAAACAGCACAGCCGAACGAGAAAAATCTTAAAGAACGGTTAATAGTACTTGTCTAGACTCTGAGTGCCCTGTGGATCCGTATCTTATCTCCAGCACATGTTCCCATGCTTCTGAGAATCCATGGAACGACTGCAAAGTATTTGAGTTGTGACAAGTGGCCCAAACTCACACCTGTTTGAAAAATGAAATTTATCAACGGGCACTGGACATGCTACATCCAAAATTCACGCATTTGAATAAATATTTTGTACATCTTGTCAGAATGCAATCACCATTGCTATACACATATTGTCCTCCCATGCCAGCAGGGTCATGCAAAGACAAAATAATGATAGCCTCCCATTTGCTAGGACATCCTAATCAATACCCTCATTCAACTCTTCCAAATGCTCTTCATGCTCTTCTCCTGTTTTCAAGTACCATGGGATACGAGCTTGGGTGGCAGCCGACCGGTGTGGGTAGGAGATGGTGCTAACTTGAATAGTGGAAACGGTGCCGTCATGGACCTCGTTTGTAAGATTCTTTATGTTGAGCAAGATCCTCGCGCCAAGGACAGTGTGCAACCTGGCAGAAAGAAAATTAACTGGGGTGTGAATACTCAAGAAAAGGTCTTACGCAACTGCAGGGCTGAATATAAAGTACATGAGTAAGGATTGGATTGAGCAAGTGCAGTGGCGAATGCCTTACTTGATGGGGACTTCAACAAGGGTGTCGCGCCCTTTGTTCCAGATTATGATTTCTATAACCGTGTATACTTTATAGACATATCAGCATTCAACCGAGAGAGATTGCCCACAAATGCTCACATAGGACCGCAAAGAAGAAGAAAACACCATCACGAAGGAATAGTGTGATTACAGGCATGCGAGCTGCTGACCCCACTCCAAGGAGGTGCTGACTGCACTTGTACAGAGTCATGCAGAACATCAGAACTGCAATCGTCAATAAAGGCACCGCATAAAATGTGAACAATGGAACGACGCCTTCATAATGCTGAGACAAGTCAAACATACGGGATGGATCACATACGTGCGGGATAGCACCCGGTTAGAAGGGGCCTTCGAAAATGTGAGATTCAAGTTGAATATTTGAGTTAGCAGCTTGCCCAAAATGCAAATATTCTGTTACAACTTGAGCTTTAATGAAGAAATGGGCAAGGTCCGAGCCCACCTTTTACAGGAAGGATACTTATTATGCCAATGGTAAGGCTGTGGGTGAAATAAGCGGGATTGTGCGAAACTGCATAGGCTCTTACAGAGTTATAAATTCCCCTGCACCGTGGGTCAGAAAGTTTGAAAAAGAAACTGATGAATTGGATAGGAACCGGCCATTATGAGAACCAGGAAATATAACAATTTTCGAGATTTGGCGTATAAAATCCAGACCCTGAAAGTATGTTAGACGGTGGGGAGGAGGAATGGCCGGCAATCGCCATACCGTAAGACAAGGATACAATCAACACTAATGGATTCAATAGTGATGATTATCATTTCCGCCTGAAGAGTCGTTCAGTACTTGGACTTTTATGTCTTGGGATCTAAATTATACCATGATAAAGCGGGTGGCAACTGTGACCTCGCATTCAGATACCAGTAGTACACGAGACCAGTTATATTTTGGCATACTAACACCTATCCTCAACGTGAATATCGGATCCCAGTGTTGAACAGAAAATCTGAACACATACGACGGATGACTTGATTTCTCTGAACATGACTAGAAACCGGGTCCGTTGAGACATTTCAAGTCAAACGAAATAATGAAACGTACAGCTGACATCAAGGCTTGGGGAACAAACAGGAGTCATCGATCAAAGATAATACGATATGAATTTCCTTACGCCATTATGGCCAAAGTGGAATAGCGGATCTGTTCACATCCGCTGAGTTGCTTTCAACGTGGAAGAAATGGTTAGGTACCCAAACCTGGCCGGCCCAGTTAATGCAGCAAGACGACAGTGGATGTGATATGCTTACGTATAACAAGCTCCAGAGACTAAGACGACTCTTCCAGACATATTTCACCTGCTTAAGAGTGAATTCGGGCTTCATGCGGCAACAAGCAGTTTACAAACCTCTTGGGGAAACGTCGCAATATGCTCAAACCTGACATTTGGGGTCAGGCCATGAAATAATTGAGAATAGGTTGTAGAACATACACAAGGACAGTCATTCCAGCCGCTGCGTGCGCGCGGGTTCAACAATTCAAGTGATACGGTTATTAAAGTGGTGAGTTCTCACCGGCCAAATAATTGGTGGTTTGTGAGTCACTGATCAGCTGAAGGAGCTCAAGCTCCTCCGCAGGAGGGATAGCGGCCATGACGAGGTTTCTGCACGAGTGTAGTCTCACGCTGAGGGGGAACAACCAGGCTGATAAAGTCTCCCCAGCCAACTCTCTTTATCATATCCCAGTGGCCTATAAACAGACACGCATTGATATCCGGAGTTCGCTTTCGGCAGACCCTAAATGTGTTGACAAATGCGAGCCGAAAAGCTGTCGATAGGATGAGACGGCACCGACGCTCAGCACGCGGGTCAATTTAGACAGGTCCAAATGGAAAATGAGAGAGGTACATAATGCGTAGGGCCTAACAAGCTCAGAGAAATAATATTATTTTAGAAGCCTCTGGAAGCGTACCCGTGCTGAACCCGTGGCTGAGGTTTGGACAATGGCAGCAATTGAGCATCGTACCAGAACACGTAGAAGACCCCTACTATCAAACCGTTATCAATGTTTGCGCTTCTTACTTTTGACGCCGCTGCCACTTTTAAGCACCCGCGCCATGGTGATGGTGTTTACCGCTTTCCACGCCGCCGCCACCTTCCTCCGTGGCTGAAGTTTGGACAATGGCAGCAATTGAGCATCGTATCAGAACACGTAAAGGTGCCTACTTTCAAACCCTATCAATGTTCGCGCTTCTTACTTTTGACGCCGCTGCCACTTTTAAGCACCCGCACCATGGTGATGGTGTTTACCGCTTTCCACGCCGCCGCCACCTTCCCTCAGCACCACGGATTGGTGATGGTACCTCACCGGCTCTCACGAGATGTCGAGTCTCTGCGCCGATGGCCCAAATCAGTAAATTTCAATTTTGGGTTGAAACTTTGAAAATGATCGGATTACGGCGACTGTTCTTCAGACGCGGACTTACAATTCAGGTTTTCGACTTCCCTGAGAATGTCGGCTGCGTGTCCGCTATTATCGCCACTCTTCCTGCAACAAATAACCAAAAAGATGTCGGTTCGAATTCAGCACCCTGTAGAATGACTGAGGGAATTGCTGGTTCGCTCCCATTTGGGAAATTTACTGGAAGGATATAGTATACACCGAGTTGCATGGTACCGGGTGGAAGGATGGGGTCGCAACCGCGTCGATCGAATGGTGCGAGAGTGAAAAAAGTAACTTATGGCACCTAACTTTAACTTTGATGGCCCCTTCGGCTTGGCGGGGCGAACTTTACGGTGAGCAGGAAGAGAGCGCGACGCGTCTGTTTCGTCATTGATCCGCGTCGCATGCACGGTCCGGACCATGGACTCCCGATCATGGTGACATTGTTCCAATCAGTGGCCGTGGAATCACCTCTCCAAGTCTCGAACGACCACCTCGATATCCATGCGGATTATACTGACTCTCGTTGTCGCCGGGCTCACCCGTGCGTCCCTGGTTCTGCCACCCCAGACCATCTTCCAGAACATTCCCGACGATACGTATCGCATCCCGACCGTCCATGAATCTGCGGTGATGGCCCGCCGCATCCTGCACCTCAGCACCTTCGGAACCCTCTCAACCATCTTCCCAGCCTCGACCTCTACCCAGGAAATCCGGCCCTCCGACGTCAGCGGTACCGCGATTGGCCTGGTTGACTACATCGCCGACTGCGAGCATGCCACCGGCAATCCAACGATCTTGGCGCTCGACATCGCGACGAGCTTCAAGAACGTCGCCGCCGGCTCCAATATATCGCTTTCCTTGAGCTGGGTTTCCCCGAGGGGCCAGGTCCGCTCCCCAGCGAGCCTGCCGCGCTTCTCCCTCCAGGGGTACCTGGAGGATGTGAGCGCAGCGGAGGTGGCCGAGCATGCAATTCCGGCGTGCTTTGCCAAGTATCATCCGGACGCGCGCGCTTGGTATCCCGGGAATCGCATACATTCGAGTCGCTGGACCAGGCTCGTTGTGCAGGAGGTGTACTGGATCGGCGGGTTTGGTGATCGCGCGTTTATCGGGTGGATCCCAGTGCAGGAGTGGAGGAATGTCACAAGGGAGGAGGTTCGCGACTGCGTACTACCGGGCGAGGACAAGCGGACTGCATGGACGGAGTGGTTCGGGTTCTAATAGGTAGTCCATTGGTGAGCTGCCCTTACAGAATTCTCACTCGTCCGCTCTGTACCGTAAGTTTGCTCCCGGCGTCTGTGCCTTGGACCCGCTCGCCTGGCTGCAGTTGAACGTAACCTAGGCTCTGTCTACAAGAGGTCGGAACCCGTGGGTGAAATGAATCCACTATGCGCGAAGAATGCTCAAAATTTCTCCCCCTAACGTTTCGTGCTGTTCTCGCCGCATCGGAAACCGAAACAATGAGAAGAGGCAAAAGCCCAATCCTAACGATCTTTACTTTCCCACTGGCGATCCTGGTCGAAAACTCATCTATGCCAAATGTTTTGTTCATCAAATAGTCCTAGTGGTAACCATTAGGACGGCAAATCCAAAATGTTGGTAACAAGACGAACAAACGCGGTTCGACCTAGGAACATGTCCATGAGCCAGATGAGAAACAAGTTGTCCCCCACCCAGACCCATGCCCGCGGCTTTGATTCCATCAACTTCGCAACCACGAGTCGAGCATAAGCGTCTGTGGGCATCGCGCCCCCTGATCGAACAAATTGAGCGGGAGGGATGGGATGAAATGGTTCAAATACGCTGAGACGCTCCGCTTTTCTTGGTACAGGTCTTCCCTGCCCACTCACTGGGAAGAGTTCCCCCACGTGAAATATTGCTCTTCGTCAAGATCTACGCAAAGTTGATTAGTCTCATGCGGAGTTCGAGTCTTTACGTTGATCACTTCCGAGTCCACGCTAGAAAATAGGTTCTCGGCTATTATTCCAGCCACAGAAAATAATTATACTTAAACGGAGCGAGTTCTACACATGTCGTGTCGCAGAATGAATGAAGCGCGGCCTTGCTTGTGTTGTACGCGGCACTGAAGGGGACGGGCATGATACCGAGATAAGTGCTTCCGATGCACGACACGCGCATCCGGCGGCGATCAGGAGATACGAGAATTCTTTGTAGGGCTCCAACCATTTAGTTTCCGTTTGAAGTTTGGGGCAAATCAAACGGAAACGGTTGCCAAACCGTTTTAAAACCGTTTCAAACCGGTTTCAAACGGTTTTTTGGCAGGGAAAATGAACAAACGGGTTGAACGAACCCAATTTCACCTGAAAATCCCCCCAGCTCTTCTCCACAGTGGTATGCTCCAATTTTATAGATTCAAAAGTGCACGAGAGCCTTCCTTGTTTTCTTCCCTTGTGCAGAGGTGCGCTCCCGCCATCAATCGCGGCGATCATTCCCAATTAGGATACCGCCCAGTGCCGCCATTGACCTCGCCACAACCTTGTATTTTGGCCCAAAATTCAATGGGACCAACATTTCTCGCCGTTTTGAATCTCGTTGAGACCCAAACAAATTCTAATAACTGTGTTCAGTTGGTCAGTTGTTCAAAACTGTTTGAACCGTTTGTTTGCTAACCGTTTACCGTTTGGCACAGCCAGCAAATCAAACGAAAATAAAAACGGTTAAAACCGTTTGAAACCGGTTTCAAACGGAAACGGTTGGAGCCCTAGTCCCCTTCACCGTCCAGCGCTCATTGTATCCTTCCCTTCCCCTTGTGATACATACCCACGCCTTCCTGCAGTGGTCTACATCCAGCTCTTCAGCGTGTAGCACTCCGACAGCATCGACCGCAAATCTCGTCTTCTACTCTGTCGCCATCCTCAACACGAGCGGCGCGTGCTGGGGAACTTCCTAGCGGATCTGTACGGCCCGTTCAATGTGCAGGTGGCGTGCCCCATTGGCGGGGAAACGCTCATCTGGGTTATGCTCGGCATGCCAGTCTCTTCCCTTCCCTTGTCTTCTCGTCTCCTCTATCGCACCTTCCCCACCCCAGCCTTCCTACTCCTGTCTCTTTCTCGATCCATCCGCTGCCCTATTCCCTCAACGATTATTGATTCCTCCTTCCTTCCTTCGCTTAGACACAAAGGCGGATCGCTCGTCGCCATCAGCTTTCTGTACGGTGCGTTCTCCAACGCGTGTACGTCCCCCGCTCACCACTATTCCCGCAACCGCCCGACCGAGACGGCCGCATGCGACAGATCTCGCGCTTGCCTTTGCGTGCCTCGCATCCCTTGCGAAGGGGCCAGAGGAGATTGGGTGGGTGCATCCCCCCTTGGGCCCTTCTCGGCGTATGAAGCTCACTGGCCCTCATCTCGCCCACCTCACAGCGCGCGCACCGGCGTCGCGCGCGCCCTCACCAGCTTCGGTGTGCTCGTCTCGGCGCCCATACAAGGCGCGCGGGCTCCTCATGGGCAACCATCGCTGAATCCACCCCATCGCGTTCGCTGCGGTCTGCCCCCCCGTCCATCCATTCGCTCGTTGTCGTCATACGCTAACTGACACCGCGACAGACGATGGCATTTAGCGCCATGCACGGGCAACCCCCACTCGGCAGAAGAATGGGGTGTATATTATGGTGTGTATGCGAAGGGTAGAAGGTATGGGGAAGGTGCGGACATTCGGTAAAATGCATATATGTAGGTAGATATATCCGATTATGGTGTATATCAAATGTGAAATAAAATGGCTTCGTATTTCGGGATCCGGCGCGTTGAGGGTCATTGAGAAGCCCATAGAACGTCTTCCGACAAGGGGTGGCCGTATGCGGAAATGGTATATGTGCCACAAATTACTCCAGCCTGGTGCCAGAGGGTATACGTAATGGTGAGGCGAGTCGATCCCGGAGACAGTCGATCGCTTGCATAGCTTGCGCGGTAAAACCGGCCAGGAGGAGAGGGTGCGAGCGGTACTTGAAACAATAATGGAGGTATGCATGGTCCGATTGAAGTCTGAGGCGCAGATGCTTAGACGTGCGATTGTGCAGGCAGACAGGGACTTCAATGGAGACGTGGAACACGTATTGACAATTGAATTTAGAATAGTTTGATATGTTTTTTAAGCGGGGAGTCGGGGAGCTTGCAGGATTGCGTGGACAGAAGATATGTGCGTGCTTTGAGATTGCGAACGAGGAGCGCGTTCCGGAGGGAGCTTGGTACAGTCAGCGGAAACTGCAAGTATGAGGGTCAGTATGGGATGCAATCCGAGAACACAATGGAGGCGCACCAATGCAGAGTAAAGCGAGGGACAACAAGGGCCAGAGAAGAACAAAAGTCAAAGGACAGAAAACATGCAGAACCAGAAAGCAGGAGAGGTATAGCGAAGATTCGGGATTGAAGACGGCAGCCGAGGGGACTTGAAAACTTGAAGGAGCTGAAGATGTGTATAGGCCTACAATCAGGTAATCAGCGGCGTCAATGACGAGAAACAGCACATACAGACAGGTGGCCGGTAATCGTAGTGGCAGTGGCGGTGGTACTGATACAGGCGGTGGTGGTCGTGGTACAGGCCATGGTCAAACGAGTGGTACGCCGGCGGTCGTAAGGCAGGGAGTGGTGGCCAGAATCCAACCCGAATCTGAGGAGAAAATGGGTAAGAACCTGGCGCTGGGATGAGCTGAAAAAAACATACAAATAATGTACCCCCGGGGGTAGCACTACTGGTCAAGACAGTGGGTGGAGGACGGAGCTATCAAGCGCTGTGGTGTGCGTCCTTGGACCGATGGAGGATGGGAGAAGAAAGTAGAGTCGCGCCGATGAGAAAGGCCGGGTAAAGACAGTGGGGCCGCGCCGGGAAAGGGGAAAGGCCAGTGGTGGCGTGCCGTAGGGAGGGCGGCGGTGTCGCCTTGGGGTACACAAGGCAGTCGGGAGGAAGCTATCGGGCGCGGGGAAGAAGAACCAGTGGGTACAGGAGAAAATCAGAAGAAGGATCACGCCTAGGAATGGCTGGATCGAAGTTAGATTGGACCTGGAATGTAAATCGACGCGACGCACTTATAATCCAGCTATGAGCAAGGAGGCAGCACCATCGTATCCAGGCGTATCACGAGCCTGACAATATCCTACACACTGCACATGTACGTATTAGTGTGTACGCAAGATCACAAAGACATACCGATCTAGGCAAGGACTCGAGGTAGTTTTACATCAAATGAAGCCTGTATACGAATGTAGGCGAAAGGAGAAGACGGGCGAGCAGAGAGTGTACGCATAATGATCATGAGATGAAGCAGATTCGTCAGCGCAGGCCATCAGCGCCGCGAAAACCAGGGCAGCGGGTATCACGTACTGGTCTGCCAATGGGACGTCCCCTCGGAGTACGTGCCACCGAGTATAGATCGTGGTGGCGCGCGCCGTAGACAGGGCAGGGTTGTGGTCTAGGGACGCAAGCGAGCAAACGGAAGTCGGCGGAGGTGTCCCAGCGAAGCGTCAAGGGGGTGTGGAATCAAGCCAGTATCGCATGTCGGTTGTCTGGAGAAGTTAAGTCAGCACCGACTATCGAAACGCACAGGTTACACACGGACTTCCAAGCCAAGCATGTTATTCGTCAAGGTCTCCTCTCTGATGTGTTTCCGAATCGAGATATGAAGCCTGGATACGGGTGTAAGCAGACGGACATGAGTGAGAGCTAAATATGTACGCACAGTCAAAAGAAATATTAATGAAGCAGTCTAGATCTAGGCCATGCGTCAGCGCTGCAGGCCCCAGAGCAGTGAGGACGCTATACCGGTCTGAAGCGCGGAACCGCAGCTTGGGCCCACGTGGTCGTCACCATCCAGGATCTGAGGGACTTGAGCAAAGCACATGCCATGATCGCGCGCGCTGGCGTTGGCGATGTCCTTGAGCGCCAACGCCGACAAGCAAGCCCTGTCGAAGGTGGTGCCCCCGCCCGCCAGTATCTGCCCTTGGCCTTGTCGTTCCTGGGAGCGGCGAAGGTTGGTGAGGAGCGGAGGAACGCGGGCGTCGCCGAGATGGTACCAGAGGGCGTGCGCGCGGGGAGGAGGGGGCCGGCGCGTGACGACTGAGGTGACTGTCGGTACAATTGGCGTTTCACGACATTCTCAAGTCATACTCGGCCTTGCTCTCGCGGATGACGATGGTGACGGGACCGTGCCGAGGGGCGTGCTCGCGCTGGAGTCACTCCTCGACTATCGAGGGAGCCCCATCTTCAGTATGTGTCCCGAATCGAGATACGCAGCCTGGATACGGGCGTCAGTGAACCGAGAAGACTGCGAGCAGAGGGTGTACACACGCCGATAATGAATGGAATCAATATATCTGAGGGACGTGTCAGCGCTGCGGACACCACAGCAGTAGGGATGCCATACCGGTCCAATAAGGGAAATAATCATGCATGGCCTGACCTCGAGTCATGCAAGCAGCATGTCGAGGATAGATTGTGGTAGCGTGTGCCAGAGAGGCCTACACGAATAGCCCGCGGTGGGGAGGCGGAGGCAAGCGTAGGGGTAGGTGGTGGCGGAGAAAAACTACAGCAAGTAAATATAGAATATCTAGATCCAAGTCAAGTCAGCAGACGATGGAAACGACAGGATGCACGTACTTCCGAGGTAAGCAAGGTTCTCGTCTCCTGTATGTGTCCCGGATCCGAATATACAGCCTGTGCGCGGGTGTAAGTCTGTATAAGTAAACGGCGGCGGGCGGGGCAGAAAGCACACTCACAAGGATAAAAAAAGAAGCAATTCAGATCAGAGAATCTAGATTTGAAAGATCCGTCAGCACCGCACACAGCAGATCAGCGAAGGGGACAAACCGGTCTGAATCACGGAACCGCAGTTGGGCAACCGCGTTAAGCACACTTAACACGATGGTATTCACCATCGGAGATCTGAGGGACGTGAGGAGGCGCGCGGCGGACAGAGAGGGACATGTACCACATATCGTCTGCAGGATGCTTTCTAGAGATAGATCAAGCAAGACCCCAGCAAGATCGGCTCTTCGATGACGAGGCAGAGTAGGTTTTGACCCATCCGTTCTCCTTCTTCATGCTCGTTCTTTGAACGCCGTCGTGAGTGCTACGGCCCACCTCGCCGCCGCCCTTGCTCGCGGTGCGACCCCAAGCGCCCATGTCGCCCAGAGCCAGCGCCGAAGGAGCCATAGGTAGTGAAGACAGAGGCGGGGTCGTTAGCGCGCCGCCTGCCTTCGAGCTTGTCATTCCGCGGGGCAGCGACAGGCGGCGTCGAGGTGGGAGGAGCGGGAGCTGGGGCCGCTGGATTGGTACCCGGGGACGTGACCGCTGGATGCTGGCTGGGGTCGCTCCGCAGCAGGCAGCAGGCATTCCACGCGGGGAGTGCCCTCTGCTGATTGGCGGGGAGGACGGGGCGCGCATTGAGGAAGACCTCGGTGGTTGCGACCATGACTGAACCAGGGCTGGCGAGGATGGGCACGATAGGGACAGCAGGGAGAACGACAACACGAGAGTGGAAACGACGGGGATGATTGAGTGAGGAGCTGTGAAGAATCCTCCCAAGCGAGAACGCGATCCCATCCTGATTTTAGTGAGCTGCCTGTCGTCGTTGTCAAGCTCCCAGCGGCACTTCTTGAAGGGCAGACCAGAGCGGCAAAGGGCGAGACTGCCCATGGATCGAGGGTGATGGGGCAAGGCTGAAGGCTGCAAAGGCGAGTGTCGTGGTGTTGGTGGTGGTCGAGGCAAAGCGAATAAGTCTTTTTGATTTGGGCCTTGGCTGCTTCGCAAAGAGGGCTCGCATCGAAAAGACGCGACCACGAGAGCCCGACAAACGACACGTCCGATGCGCCTAATGAAGGGGAATTTGAGCTTCAGTCTCAGTACCCAAAAAAACCGACCTTGAATATTACTATGGGGCTCTTGGAGTGGGCAAACGCGGTATCATTGACGCGTTATGCTGACAACCCAGCCAAATCGGACTGAAGGTATATGTAAAGAAGCGGCTGAAACAGCCTCAGTGTTGGCAGGAGCGCGGAGACAGTCCGGATTCGCATACATATTTCGGACCATGTCAAACGATTTCTGGATCAAAATCAGCCCGAACCTGGGATTTAGATGGACGCGACGCACTTCCAATCCAATCTTGAGCAAGCATGCAGCATCGTCGCATCCAGGTAGATCCTTTCACAGGTACGAATTAATGCGTAGTTTGATGCGAAAGACCGCAAAGACATAGGTCCAAGACGCAAGCGGCATGTCGGAAAATCATGTTGGCGCCATAGACAAGGCGGGGGTGCGCAAAAGAGCCGGCGAAAGAAGGTATCCCAGTGAAGCGCGCAAGGGCATAGTCAGCCACAGCAAGACGTATGCCGTCTCTGAAAACGGGGATCCCGATGCACGTATTTCCATCGTTGTAGGGGATCCCCCGGGGCGGCGCCGCGGCCCCGCCCATCCTCAGCGTCTTGGTGTGTTTTTCAGCGTCGTCACCGTCGAGCTCCCGACAGCTCTTCTTATGGACAGGTGAGGCGGAGGACAGGAATAAGCGGAAGTGATGCCATCATCCAATACCGGCACGTGATTCCAATCATCTTCTTCCTTGAATCGGAGTAAGTACTTACTTCTTTGCTTACTTCTCTCCTTGCTCCCTCAGCCGCCTGTTTTCGAGCTCGGGTTGCCCCCTCAGTCGGGACCTGTTCTTTCCTTTGTATCGCACTTGCCCGTCTGTCGCGCCTTCTCATTCCCCATTCGCTTGTCTTTCAGCTGAGAGCTCACTGCCGAATCTCCCGGTGAGCAGATAGTACAGCCAATCGGCCGCGCTGCGGCCCTCTAGATCTTCCCCGCGAACCCTTGCCCTCGTATCAGCGCTGGCTTTATCTCACTTTCCCCATATATTCACAGATCATTCTCATTATCGATGCATTCCCCGTTGGTGCGGCTTGTTCCCTCTTGGGAGCTTGGGTCAGAGTCAACCAGCACAATTAATTGCCTCCGACCCGACGCGCATGCAGCATTAATCACGTCACGTCACCAGAATGGTGAGGATAAGTCAAGAATAACTTTAGGTGAAAATCAAACCTGCGCACAAACTGCAGAAACTGGTCAGTGTTAATATTTAGCTCTTACTTACGAAACCGGGTGCACGGATACCTTGTCCATTCAGCGCACCGGTGTTGGTTGGCAGCCGCCTCTTGGGATCGAACGTGCTCGCTCGAGTCAGTCTCTGTTCGGCATTCAGGGTCGTTTGATGGGCTAGGCCGAACGACCCATAGCATACAGCAATTGACACAGCCAGGTGGGCATTCATTGATACCTCCGATACTGAGCTGAATCGAAGCAGAAGGAATGGATCCTCTTTCACAGCACCACAAATTGCAGCGTTTTTGCGCACTGAATATTTAGAATAAGTTCGGTCAAAGCTGTAGTAGCCTGTGTTTGACAGCAGTCGATGGGCTTCTTATATGAGCTGTCTGGATTCCCCCATGTTGGGTGCACTATCACTTAGTGTAGCAGACCCAGTGCGTTCAAAAACGTCGACACACGAAACGCCATGTGAGTGCGGTAGTAAAATCATATCCATGACCGAATTCCTTGGACCTTCTCAGGCCCGCTTTGCGGCACTTGAACATAATTCGATGTAAGTAGGCGGCGTTCACAATCGTGTCATCGCAGCATCAACGTATACTGTACGGCCCGCGGGAAGCTGTTACTATTTAGGGGCGATGATACGCCACTGTCCTTCCCGACAAACAGGTCTTTCTTACCCTTACAGCCTCCACTCGGTGCGTACATAAATAGGACCGAAATCTATCTTGCCTTCTCTCCGTTCCTGTGGCCAAACACTCCTACTCTAAATCACCCTCAGATTCACAACTGCCGACCTGCCCAAGAGACGCTCTTTTTTATCTGCGGTCTTCAGCCATAGTACATCGGATACAATAAATCCCGAGTCAACAAATCTGGTACCGATGTAAAATATTCCGCCCCAGCCGGTGTCATCTGATCTGAATTAATCGTAGCAAGAAACAGCCAGGGGACCTTCAGAACAACATGGTACGCTCTCCACCTTCCACCTTTCCGCGGCCCGTTTTCTAACACCCGGCTGGCTCGGACCCAGGCGTCAACGACACAGAGATCAACCGGCCCAGCGGTGATTACTGGTGGAGAAACCCATGTAGGGCTTTCAAAAACCCATCGGCGCGTGATTCGTTCTGACAAGGCCTGGCTGTATAGGGAGATGGTTGCGGTCTGTGCGGGTGGTGTGATACCTTTTTGGCCGGGTTGCGCAATTTTTTTGGGGGTTTGCAGGACGCCAGAACGTGACGGCTCAAGGAGGATCCGGTGTTGGAGTAATCCAACTTAGATCTATATACCTAAATGTGTGATATCCAGATGTGTGTATTCCGTTCAAAATCTGAGTGGATCTCTGAAGGAAAGGGCAGCATGAATGAAGTGTCTTGGCACAGAAAACATAAGGACGTAAGAGGGAATAAAATCACCGCAACACCGAATGGACGTCCTCGTGCAAAGTTTAGTAATGGACACGTCAGAAGTATAAAAAAAACTTTTAAAACCTTGGAACTCTTCGCGAAGCGGCCCCAGCGGTCGCAACGTAAGATTTGCAGTCCAGAAAAACGGTTATCTCGCAGGGCTGAAAACAAGGGAATTTCAATAAAACAACAGCAACCTAGCCTCAAAAATCGAAGAGGGCCGAGGCTTGCCGATACGAATCTTCAATTCAAAGTTACCCGAAAAACAGAAGAATCAATACGTAGCGCGGGGCCCGATGGGAGATGAGTGTCAACGAATCACCATTATGGATGTCTTCAAAATCATCCCATCAACGTTCTGAAGTTTTTCAGTAGTCAACAAATACGGCTTATGCTTTTCTGCTTGAGCCATGTAACGGTGAGCAAATTCCAGTCAACAAATTGATTGCAACCTAACCTCGTAGTGAAAGCACGAAAATGCTTGCTCCGTTCCACCTTCGGAAGGCCAAGAACTTTGGAACTTAGAATAACTTGCGTGAGCTGGGCACTGCGTACGACACGTGGACCGAAAATACAACATTTTTTGGCAACCCACATGCGACCGGATTCTTCCGAGACTCTCGCGGGAGGATATTTTGCATCAGAGGCGACTTATCTCCCTGGCTCCTGTTCGGTGCCTTCCACGAGGCTGCATACACAATCCATGAGCAGTACGTCCAGTCGCACATCACAAACCCCGGGCGTGTCGCTGCGGCGTCACCGCGCTACACCGTTCCTCGGGCGCGGGATGCATGGTGCGCATGCCTCGGTATCACCGCCGAGCATTCAGGCCGCGAGATGGGGAAGTACAGATGTCGTCCGCGAGGGAGATGCCCCGTGTGCGGCGCCTGCGTTTGCGCGCTGGCTGCAGCCTGCGATGTCGATGTTGATGAGCCACAGAGACTCGGAGGTGTAATATTAATGGCTGAATAAAAAGGCCTCTCAATCTCCTGCTTACGCAGTCGTCGCATGCCCCGAGCGTGCCTTCGGCGGCTAGTCCGTGCACACGATGCATATGTGTAGCACCGGTAACACGGCGTCCTGTGCTAGCAACTGAAGGGTGAAGGGGGCTGGAAAGGCAAGGACTTGGCGGTGGGAGCAGCAGTCGCGCGCCAATGGAACACAAAAATTGAATTGTGTCGATGCCAGCATCAGAGCCGCTAAAAGTTTGAGACCTGCATCGCCCCTCCAGCAAAAGGCATTCGTTGTGACAAATGAAATAAGCACAAACCTTTCATTGGGAGACGCAGGCAGTGGGCAACCCGCAGGGCGTTGTAGAAGCTAGGGTGTCAAGATTTTGACGCCAGGGCAACACCGTTGAGGGGGAGGTGCGAACGCCGGCACGTCCGAAAGGGAAGTAGGGAACCTCTCATCTGCGCACTAGCTCGTAAGTTTAAGAGCCACACGAGGGTGTTTGGGTGCTTGCAGAACACAGACGACCCGCAGTGGTGACGGTAAATTGCCTCTCGATTGGCGCAGTCGCCGTAGACCCTGGGTTCCCGTATAACATGTGGTCAGGTCGTCGTGTGTGATGGGTATGTGTAGAGCTTTGCCGCACAAGAAGCCTGTCAAGGCGGCGGCGCCTACAGGGATTGCGACGCGGACAGTCAAAGTGGCAGCCAAAACACAGAGTCGGTTGAGTCGGGATCTCTACGGTGGATGGCGATTCGGAGGGTGCGGCATGTGCGCGGGACTGAAGGGACTGCAGGACTAGACCCCATCCGCGCCTCGCACCGCCGGAACAAAACTGAGATTGCTTCGCCCAATACTTATCAACCCACTGAGGCACAAGGGAAAACATAGATGGAACGCCAGAACCTGCCAGAAACGCATAAACGGGGCTCCGAGTCCGGGAGGAGGCGAGGTAATGGTTCGCGAGGGCGGTCAGAGCATGGACTGCAACTATCATTAGACCATGATTTCTATTCCTAGCAGTGTAATTTATGTGCCTGTAAGTTAAACTTGGGTGTGAGTGGCATCATGATAGGAATACAAGTACGTGCATACCGATATCGATCATTTGAAGTTCTGCGCCGCCGACGCGGCACCATCGCAAGTATATTTCAACGCGTAGAGACCAGCAGAGACCTCGTGGGGACATTGCCGCGCGCCAATAATGTTGCTTTCTTCTGATCGAACTGCCCCCTTGATTTGCATCTGGGATGGCCGCCCTCTCTAGCCGTCTCTCGAGTCTCAACTTGAAGTCTGAGGCCGCCGCGGCTTAGTACTCAAATTTCTAGATCCATCGCAAAGGAGCATAGATTCGAGGGATGATGGCAATACCAACCCATTTAGCTCTTCGCGCTCTTAGACGAGCGCCTTCTCCGTGATGGGCCACGACTTGGAGCCGCATTTTCGTTCATGTGAGCTTGTTTAGTGCCAAGAGGCGACTCGGAGTGATTGGCCGATGTCGGTCTACCACGCGATTGACATCGGCCATTTCCGAAGGCTGATGCAGATAGTGATGTTCTGGCTTTGGCCTGAGGCCAAAAAGCCATGGCTTTTTGGCTTGGCCTTGGCTTGGCTTGGCTTTGGTACCAAAGCCAAAAAGCCTTGGCTTTTCCCGTTTTGGAAAGGCTGCACCAAACACAAGCCGAGAGGGCCGGAAAAACTGTCAGAAAATTTGCTCTGATTCTACCTGAATGGGGTATACACTCGGCATCTCAAGTCACCACGAGTGAATGCCGGGGAACGGTGCCGACGGTCGGCACGGTCGGACTGATGGCATCAAGCCGTCGCGCAGCCGTACCATCTCCCATAGAAAAAACCTCCTACTAGCCTTCCATTGAGGCAATATACCTCTTGTTCATTCATTTAGGTTCCACATAGACTGTTTGAGTTGTTTCCGGAGCCAAGGTATGAGCATAGAGCAAACAATCAAAATACATGCCAGGCCAAGGCCTGGGCCAAAGCCGAGCCAAAGCCAACCCATGGCTTTGGCTTGGCCTTGGCTTCGGGCCAAGCCAAAGCCAGAACATCACTAGATGCAGAACTCTGCAGAGGGCCAGAAAAATGATAGAATACTTAAATATACCGGGGAGGCATCTAGCTAACACATATTCACATACCTTATAGTATTTTAGGGGTATTCTGAAGAGTTTTGCATCGTCGGCACCCGGTGCCGATGTTTGTGCCCGCCAAACACTGACCTTATTTGGGGGTAGGTAGGGTCGTGGGAACGCCAACCAAGATCTGCCGATCAAACCAAGATCAAGCACCTCTTGCGCTCAGCTTGCAAACGGTCATAGCTAGAGTGCTGGAGATCCACACATTCCGCAGGACGCCCAAATTCACACGGGAGATCCGAAATATCACTCTCAATCGATGGTGTGGATGTGGGCTGCCACGCTTTGTGTGGTAGGAGTTTTTTTTTAGTCTCAGGGTCTGCCTACGGGATACTACGTTTTCTGTGCATGTTGCAAGTCCATCTTTTCGAGCCATGGGGCCATAAAGCTTCCAGCACCGCCTGCCTGTGCTCTTTGCATTCTTCTTCCCCAAACCCATTCTATAAATGCCGATACTGCCGCTCTACCCTCCCCACTTCGGGCTAGGCGATCCACTTGTGGCACAAATCGACACCTGCGATAACATCAACGATTGCCGGACATTTTTCGATATAATTGGATCCTGCCTCTCTACCATTTTCTTGTGCACTTGGGTCTCGCTGCATCCGAATGTGCCTCCACCCGCCCCGGAACCACACGACCTGGCCGAACAGCGTGTTTTCACGTGGACCGTTTTCGAGCTCCTTCGAAAGGGTGTTATCTACATTGCGCGGGCGATACCCTGGCGCGAGATCCGAATGATGGCCATTGCGCTAATTGCACCGGAGCTGATACTGGCATTTGCTGTTCGGCAGTATGTCGTCGCGCGACGGTTTTCCACAGGTAAGAAATTCATTTCACCCGCTGATAAATCAGTGCTCAAGTTTTTTAGAATACCCCGATGTCTCACGAACACACAGATTTTTCTTCGCCATGGGTGGTTTCGTGACGCGAGAAGGCCACCATCCCATCGTGAAGAAGGCCCAACTTGCTCAGTATATTGAGGGCATCGGGAAGATCAGGGAGAAGGATATTATCGATAAAAGCAAGGGCGACACTCTATCCAAAGTGTGGACATTCGTGCAAGTGTTGTGGTTCGCTGAGAGGTATTTCGCACGCCTCAGGAAACACCTCCCAACAGCGGGGCTCGAGACTGTAACACTCGGGTTTGCTGTGATCTATGGCTGTACCTGGTGGTTTTGGAGGAAAAAGCCGCAGGATGTCGCTGAAGCAATCCAGGTTGATCCCGTGAGTATCTCCGAGAAGTCAGTTACCTTTGACGCTGAAAGCCAATCGAATAGGTCTTACCTACTCCGGCACCCGGCCCCGAGATTCAGGTTGAAAATGAGTCTCTTGACGAAGACTGGGATGTAGGGACATTGGTGGACTACCCTGTCGAACCTCTCGATGACTCTCTCGCCAAAGAGCAGGGCCCCACGGTTGAATTCTTGCACCGTCACCTCACGTTACAAGTGGGGCAGCGTCTTAACGCAGTCGTATTCGGGAAATACCGGAATTTTGATCCCACATCTCCCACCTCCGATTCAGTGCCTTCATTTTGGGCGATTCCCGTTAGAGAGGAGCCCGAGAACCTCCCATTGGTCATGGGCTTCCAGATTATCTCTGCTTCTCTCTTTGGCGGCGTACACTGCGGGGCCTGGAACGCGAGGTTCCCCTCAACTGTCGAGATGTGGATGTGGAGAGCCAGCGCGGTGTTGATCACCGTCTTACCACCGGTCTTCTGTGTGCTCCTGTGGGCAATCAATAGGTTCAAGCGCGGGAACGTCCGTCGGAAGGTCTTCTGCTACCTGACTTATGAGCTTGTATTATTTTATGTCATTGCTCGAGTTGCGTTACTGATTCTTTCATTCACAACCTTACGAAATCCTCCGCTACGGACATTCGTCGATGCAGGCTGGACGGCTATTTTCTAGTTGATGCGGCATGGACGAACATCTTACTTATTTGTGGCAGACCCAGTTTATATTATAATTATTCTCCCTCACGCCATTACAATTGTATCAGGTTGTCCCTTCACTGTGTTCGGCCTCCTCCGCCTCCTCCTCCGAAATATCACCCACGCACGCACATGAGCACAACCGTACCTGCCCATGCTTGTGGCCACAGAAATTGGTCGCTGACTTCCACGCCGAGCTGAACAAACAATAGTGAAAATAATAAGAACAAGAAGAAGAGCTTGACGAGCACTCTTTCACCGCGCGGGCGGTTTTGAGTTCTAGTCACAAAATTTTGTCGCGCGGCTCAACCCTGGGTCTCGACGTCCTGGTCTGCGAAAAATTGGATACGTCATGACAATTTTACGTACCGTTCCCCGCAGCGTGGATTGGGCCTACTAGGAAAAAAGAGATGGATTCGGGCAATAGAACCGGGAATAGTGCAGGGTAATTGTTCTCAACAACAGCGCGCCGTTTAGAGGGATTGACGGCAATCGCAGGTCAGACTCGGAACGCCGCCGCAATCCAATCGGCCCTCGTAGTCAAATGGCTAAGTTCTGTACTTCGTCACTGACGACGAACTGTTGCACGCCGATTGTTAATTCGGGTCAGGATTCCCAATCAAAGAATATTGCCCGTTAGGGAGGCGGGGCCGGACTTCGGGCCTGCGTTCCGCCACCTCAGACATGGCATAGAACCTCCAGCTACCGCACATCAATGTCAATGTTGTTCCGACCGTTAATTTGGCGCAGGATACAAGACAAATATGCCTGGCCCAGATGTGCTATCAGCGATTAAGGACCTGGCAGCTCCCAGATCCCGCGGCAAGCAGGTCGGGAACAGTGTCCCAGATAAAGGTCATCGGGGCAGCGAGTCGCCCGCCATCTGGACCCCTTGGCACGGGACACTTACGTCGAGAAGGAGGAACCCATAGAGCCTAAATGGCATCGTGCGCAGCAACAAAGAGCCGGGACATATTCAAACTCGTAAGTCAGTGATGGCATTCTTCTTCGTCAGTTTGATGGCGATCTTCGTCATTCTGTCAAGATGTTGTCGGCAATCTGCTCAGGTGACAGGTCCGTGATTCCCACTGGCCTTGGCGTGCTGAGGTTCAAGTTAGATGGTTAGGGGTTTGGGTTAGTAGGTTAGAGGTTAGCAGTTAGCGGTTAGCGGTTAGAGGTTAGCGGTGGTTAGAAGTTAGCGGTTAGAGTTCGAGGTTAGAGGTTAAAGTTAGCAGTTAGTGTTGGGGTAAGGTATCTATAATAAAAAACCCTCCCAGCCTGACATTGAACGGAAAAAAGCTTGAACTGCAGTCTGTCAGCTTCACTGGGTGACGAAGATTGGACTGCGGCTATCAAGACTGACGAAGATCGCCATCAAACTCACGAAGATCACGATCAAACTGACGAAGACTTAACCGAACTATGACTGACGAGTTTGTATACGTCCCCAAAGAGCCCGTACGAATTTGTCAGATTCTTCGATGTTTGTCGCCCCAGCAGAAATTCAAGTAGTGAGATCATCAAGAGCCAATGATTTCACTGGCTGCGGAGAAGTTGGAGAGCTTGAAGATCCTGTCGACTGAATCGCCGAGAGGATAAAATACTTAATTGGTCGCATCTGGGTTTGATCTGGGTCGTATGTTTCGGAGAACCCTGGATAAATCGGGCCTTCGACCCCGGTTTAGTCGGTTTTATCCTTCAGATGCGTCAGACACGAGTGCATGATCAATGGTCGACGACTCGGGGACTCCGAGTAAGATCTTAGATGGGAGTTATGTACACGTGGAGAAGCCGAATGATGAGTAAATTGATTTCATCATTGATTCTTTGATTGATGTATTTCGGCCCCGAGTGCTTCCTGTACAGCACGTCGGAATCTCAATCCCCTAAGGCCTGAGCCTCGATATAGGCTCAAATTAAAAGGTTCGTTTTTGTCGTATTTTTGTTCAGTGACCGTCATCAATTTTTGCAAAGTACGGTGGTGATGGTCCGGAGTCCGCTCTAAGGCGTCTGTTTTTTAGCATTCTGGATTCTTTCCATTGCGCTCATTCTTCAGACGGCAGCGCATGCACAGACCTCGGCCACCACCAAAATCGTGCCCATCTTCCTGAGTCCTCCGGCCCATTCGATCGCAGGAGCGAGAAAGCGGCGCTCTTCAGTCACGGCAGAGCTCACTGAACCCGGTCCCCGCCCACCACTTTGAACTCGCAGTATTCCGCTCCTTCTCATATAGCAGCCAGGGTCGAGGTAATCACCGGACGCTTCGAATATTGGAGCTTGACGTGCTCCCCGCGCTGCACAGCGCCACACATGCGCATCACGCACGCGCGCCAACGGCACGTTGTGCGCGAACTCGAGCAGCTGCGCTACCTCGATATTATTGATGCGCCGGGGAGGCGTGGTCGCTGCCAATGCAAGCTATCTGTCTTCTCTTCTCCTTGTGGCCCATCAACCTCGCCAACACGCGTAGGTGTCCACGATCTCCCTCATAGACGTACTCATCTGGCTGCACGGGTCCATCGTGCGCACTGTACGCTTTGCGGTGACGACAAAGCACGCGCGGCCCATTATCGCGGCGGCGCGGGTGCTGCACGGCACATCCGGGGTTTGCGATGCGAATTGTGCTTGTGGACTGTGTGCGGACTGTCTCGAGGAAGGCCGCGAGCTGAGCGACATACAGACCGATGTAAACAAAAATATCTTTGACCTAACGTGCTATTTGTTTTATATCCTTTTTCCCAGTCTCCTGATGTTAGCCCGAGTTACGGGTCTAGACAAGTCATGCTTCCGCTCCAACGAGGAATTTCGCAATTGACATCCGGGGTCGAAACGCAAGGCTATATTGGTCGGTTGTCCACGGTCGGAAGACATCGTTTGATTCCTACGGGTATCGCACGGATGTCGACGAGCTGATGCTTTAGGAAATAGGGCTGCCGGACGTGCATGTCGTACGGATGTCGAAGAGATGTTTTTGGCACTGCGGCGTTCACGGACTGGTCCGTGTTCTACGTGCCTCTCACATCTTGCAGAAATCAGCGAGTGCAGATGATTCTTTCTGTACGTGGTCGGGAGGTCCGAGGACAGTGGGGTGAGTGTTTGTATTTCCTCCCAATCTCTCCCACTGACTCAATAATTCTTGTTCAGGCTCGAATGACCCAAGGGATTTTCGCTATATTTGGACGGACAGATGGCTGTATGTCTTCTGATATCGCTGGCTGACGCATCTCCGTAGGTGTTCCGCTGCTGTACTACATCGATCGCGATAACGGCTCATGGCCCAGAAGCTATGCAATGCCCATTGGGAAACGTCGCTTGAACAGCTCTCCTTGCCCCGGTTGACACGGAAGGCGGGTAAAATAGAATCTCTGTTCGAACCGTCCCGCATGTGCTAGAAGAAAAGTGGAGCGCTGAATTTCAAAATGTTAAAAGTCCTTTTTGTCTGCTGTTTGTTTTTACTTCTGGCGCGTTAATCACTTATCCAGCACCGGACCCTTCCTTAAGCCTTCACGGGTCGAAATTCTGCAGACCCGCACAAAATTCGCTCAACTTGACTATAAAGGTACCCCACCAGTTACGCAGACCGTCCATGAATCTTTTCCAGAAATTGTGTCTCTGTACAGTCCTTTTCAGCACAAAACACACGATAGGTTTTGAAGGCCCTACATGAATTTCTACAATCGTAGTCCCCGTCAGCAGTAGGGTTGCCGGTGGGGTTGACCTCGAAGCCGCGTCGCCTCCGGTAGTGCCGATTGGCGCCTGTGTCCTTGGTGCCTTATCCAAACTAGGTGTCAGAAAACGATTCGTCAGAAGCTGGCGAGCGTACCGCGCCGTTCTCAAGGCCCACTGGCTGTTGTTCTCGCTGCGCCGATACTCCGCCCATGTCCCCTGACAAAGCTGCCATGTGCGCTTGGGATTGAGCATGGTCTGTGGCCTCTGTTTCCAGTGGTGCTGTACGTTGCTGCTCGTTCATAATGCCCGGTGGGGACGTTTTATTGCGTGACATAATCTGTTTGAGGGCTGGCGGGAAACCGGGTGGAGGTTGATAAGAAAGGACGGAGTACAGGAGGTATAAAACCTATGAACTGTGGGCGTTCTATGAGCTTCCACGCCATCTATCTTTGTATCATTTCCTGTGGACGAAGCTGATGTTCAAGTGACAGTGATTTTTTAAAAAAGCTTTGATGTCGTCAATCGCAGAACAGGCGAAGTTCAAAAATCGTCAAGAATGATAAAGTTATTGATTTGTATCTATTCGAGGAATGACTGGACGCTGATAACACATTTGATTCGGTAGTCCCTCGGCCTGCCCATACTTAATCAATGGCCGAATTGTGAGGCGGAATTTTGGGTCTGCATTCCACGACCGGTGAGCGACGGTCGCGCTGGGAGAACACACTGAAAAGAACGACGAGAGACGCCGGAGATGTGATAGAGATCCAATGAAAACCTTAGTCCTCGGGTGTGCTCACGGCCCCAGGTGCGAAGTTCGAACTGAGTACATACCGTTACTAAATTCGAAGACGCCGGGGATAGGTTGAAAATCCCCGACATGCAATACCAAGGCGGTACAGCCTGTCGCCCCTAGCGTCATGGAATTTTGGAAAGGCTTCACGGAAGGCAAAACTTGGGCAACACCGCCATGTCAGGGTTGGTCGATTTCGGTTGCGCGGCAGACCAACTTGAAGACCGGTATATATATCCGATCGAACGACCGAAACGACCGAAATGATCCTCAGGCTGTCAGCTGAAGCAGCGAAACGCAGGTGCGGCGGGGGATGAGCTGTGTCATGTGTATGTGTTACAAGAGCACGGTGGGCCGCGAAGCCGCCCACCACTAAGTTAGTCTCTTACACTGACTTCCCACTCGCAACCTCGTTCTGAACGACTTGAAGAAGTTTAAGCAGTGTTTCGGCCATCATCCATGAGACTGTTGGGTTTGCGAATGAAGCTGTAACGAGCACAGCGGATTCGAGGTGCCGATAACATTTGCGAGTGTCATAGAATCGAAGTTGAGAAGCTTACTGGATCCGAGCCGAGTCGCATCGGCATTGCAGCCGAAGTGAACGGCATATTGACCAAAGCAAATGGGACAGCAGAAGCTGCCAAAGTGAGGCTTGATGCGGAGCTTAAAAAGCTTCAAACAGGCGGCTTAATTTTATAAAGAGGGTGATGTTGAAATCTCGTTTGCTGTCCAGATCTGTATCATGTGCAAGTGCGCCTGGGGGCGCGAAACACTTCAGTGTGTTGGGAGTAAAGCGCGGAATAACGTCCTCGGCTCTGTGAATAAATTCTGGTGAGCGTCTCAAAAGGTGGCCACAGAGTGCTGATAGAGTTCGGAAATGAGATAGCAATTTTAATAACGGGCGTCATTCAGGGTTGGACTTAATTATGTAAAATATATAGGACAAGTCTGGCGGATCCGGATCCTGCTTGATTCCTGACGCTGTTCAAGCCGCATCTCTACGTTATGCATCCGGAAACTTGAAAGAAACCGGGGGCCCGGGACAGCGCTCCGAGTCCAGACGCGTAAGACTGCCAATCAAACCAAACGGCGCTCCAAATCAGGCTGAAGATAGTACTATGATACTACATATCATAGTAGTCCACTTTCCACTCACCTCCACATAGCACTGCCCGGAAGTTTGACTCCGCGGGTCGGTGATCTTCGCACTTACCACATATTCGGGTCTGGAGAGGTTGATAGTAAGAACAAGGTTGAATGAAAGAAGCAAGAACGATGAAGTTCGCCAAGAGATTGGAGGTAAGGTTCAAAATTTTGTTTCAACTCTTTCCGGCTCTCTGGGATTAGCATATGATTGCATCAATTGAGCGGTATTATGCGGTGAAGATAACAGTAACAGATATTCAACATATATTCTCAAGCCTTGTGTACGGAGGTATCCGGACTACGCCGCCGCCGGACCGGGACCCGTACGACTAATTGGCCGTTAGTCACCGGTTTAAATGCCGGTGGCCTGGTCCGCGCTACGCGCTCGCTAGATGACCATGAGAGGGTAGCTCAGCGCGTGGAATGCCCGCTCCGCCAAGGCGAGGACTCGGAGCGACTTCCCTCTGCGCACTCCAAGTCATGATCCTGTTACTATGTCGTCAGCCCCGGGAGGAGCAGGGCCAAGCGACACCTGCCTTTTGCCTACCTTCTCCCGTTCTCCTCCGCTCCTCGTCCACGGTGGCCCACCTCGACGCCAATTCTCGCTCCTCCAGAGCGGCAAGTTCAAGGGCAAACGATGCGCCATCCACCCCGTGTCGGTCTTGAACAGGCCACCTTGTGGGTGCTCATACACGCACACACCTGTGGCGCATCAACCTTGTCATCTAGTGCGCAGACGAGAGGTTCCCCAGCTCCCGTTCGTGGCTCCATCGCCAGCACCGCTCGTCGGCACTCAAGACATCACCAACGTCACCGCACGCGCGATCGCCACACTGACGACTTGGGCGGTAGGGCTGGTGGTAGCATACAGACGATGGACAAGACGGCCAATGGACGGGGCAAAGCCTCTCTTGCCTCGTCATCGAAGAGCAGAACTTTCTGGGCTCCAGCATCCAGCCACGCGGCACGTCACCGCCTTCCGACGCCCGCTTACTCGCGACCTTGGATCCCTGATGATGATAATCATCTTGAATCAAGTGCACTGTGCGCTCGGCACTGTGGCCCAACTGCGATCATTCCATGCTTTAGACCGGTATCTCGTCCTCGCTGGTATGCGCAGCACTGACTCATTCGTCATATACATTCAACTCTGCGTCTAGATCTGCTTCATCTTCCCATAATGTGTGTATACCCTGCGTGCTTCATTCTCTCCCTTTCACTGACAGTCGTGGACAGGCTCCATACCTCGATTGAGAAACATATCCTATAGAGCGAGTACGAGTAGAAGAACAACGTATGTGCATGCTGTCCGTTGCCATCGTCAGAGCTGCCTCGTTTCGATAGAATACGCGCCTACACTTGCTTGATGTCGCCCCTTTCTGACCCTACTCCTTCTCACTTCCCTGGTCCAACACCCTTGCCGCGCACCACTCATTTTGGCTGGGTTGCGCCCCTCGAGGTGGCAGCCGCCGGTGCTACAACACACGTATCGTGTCGTGTCCGCGGACTGACACGTTCCGGGCATGCGGCGGCTGGGCATCTGAGAGATCGATATGTCGGAGTGAGTGGGAGCTCTCTTCATGTCATCACCCCTCTCTGGCTCATCAGCGTCGCAGGCTGCAGCAAGGACGCTAACACAGGCGTGGCCCAGAAGTCATCTCTCTCGCGGGCGAGCTCATCTTGCTGTACGTGCCCATCTCGCGGGTTGAATGCTTGGCGGTAACGCAGAGGCGCACGCGACGCATCCTCCGCGCTCGCGGAACGATATGGTGCTGCGGAGCGCTGTGCTGGCGCTGCAGCGACACGACTGGGCTTGATATGCGACTGGGTTTACTGCTTGTGGATTGTGCCTTGTGGAAGGCAACATTGCGTGCGGCAGGGACGGAGCGATAATGCGCCCTAAAAGATCCTCCCGCGAAAGTCTCGGGAGAATCGAATCGTGTAAAAAAAGGCTGATCACTCACCAGGCCAACTCGTACATGTCATTCTGAGTTCCAAGGTTCTCGGCCTTCCCAAGGTGGAACAGAGCAGGCATTTGATGCTTCCACTACGAGGTTAGGTTGAAATCAATTTTTTGGCTGGAATTTACTCAGCATTTCAAGCAGGAAAGCCGAAGCGGTATTTGTTGACTGCTTCGGACCATCGAAAAAATACTTCTTGTGGACGTCGATAGGACGATTCTGAAGACTTCCAGAATGGTCACTCGTTGACACCTCCCATCGGGCCCCGCGCTCCGCATTAATTATTCTGTTCTTTGGTCAGTTCTGAATAAGATATTTCCCGTTGCCAAGCCCTGGTCAAGGTCTTGTTCCGACAGGCTAGGTTACTGTATTTTTTTCTTTTATTCCTTTTGTTTTCAGTACTACGACACAGAGGCCTACCCGGACTGTACATCTTTATGCTGGGGCCACTTCTAGAAGGCGGAATGTACTTGCCGGCACACGAGGCCAGGCTTTCTCAGAATTCTGATGCGATTCGTGTATTATTATACGGTGTCCGGCACCGGATACTCTATATCAAGACTAGTGGAATGTGCGTGTATGATAGACTCCACTTCACCCTTCTTCTACTTCACGGTCGAAAATCGGCAGCGTCCTTGAAAAACTTGCGCAAAGCGTCGCAAAACCACGTCCAACACCCGCATAAACTCTGTCCATGCGTCTAGCAGTCAAGACAAAACACATGACGACAGAATCTTCAAGACCTACATCAGTTTCTATCGGGGTAGTCTGCGCCTCGGGGGCTGTTGCTTCCGGTTGCCTTGCCTCATCGCCGGTTGGTGACTGTTTTTCATGTCAGGAAACGCCGGTGCTGAGGGAAAACAGTGCGGGACATACCACATTATTCTCCTGGCCGACAGGCTCATTTGATTTTTTTCGGGACATGTAGTCCGTTTGTGGTTTGGTCCCGGAGAGTTGAGAAGAGGTTTTCTGTGAGCGCCATAACCCTGCTTCAACTTATATGCCTTGGGTCGGGGGGCACGGCGCAGCGGCGGTAAGCTACGACCGAGTACCATTCATTGTCACTGGCGTCTATTCTCTGGGTTGTTTCTTTTCGTTCCTCGGCGGTCGGAGATCCTAAAATTACCTGTGACATATCGGTACAACCTCGACAGGGAACGTCAACTCTGCGAGACCGAGGATTCTAATGCTTTCCGCCAATTTGGGGCTCAAAATCGACCTTCAATACAGTTCACTGCGTGAAAGGGGCGGCTATATGAAGCACCCGGATACTCTTAGAACTAACTTCAAATTGGGACGACTCGGAGTAATATAATTGTTTGTTTGTTTGGAATAATGTAATGACTACGAAGAGTACTGACTTTCCTCTCAATGCAGCCGCTGATGTTCAGCAGGTACTAGGTCCAGTGCCCGCCACCGTAATTCGATCATCGAAGTTTCGAACCGCCTGATTTCACCCCCGGCACGGGATGTTGAACAGATGTTCAACTCACGACACAAGCACCAACCACCTGTCATAGCTTCGACGGCCCGACCTTTCGGGCAGAATTTTGAGAGCATTGATCTCGCCCTAGGTGCACTGCTTGCATTTTCGATTTTTCTTTCGATCTAAATCCGGACCCCCGCCGAGACATTAATTGTCTTTCAAGCCACGAATATCGGACGGACAACTGCTGAGAATATGTTCGCAGTTGCCACTTAAGTTCACCTGTCAGGGCGAAAGCCCTGAGTGGCGGTAGCGCGCGCAGTAGCAGCGCAGTAGCTTCCGGATTTTGGTATTATATTCCCAGGTTACATACGGCATATCCGAAAAGTGTGCCGGACTGCTCTCATAACATAACACATTCACTCATGATATGCACAACTTGTGTATAATTGTCGGCCCCGGTAGCTACCCTACAGGTTCCTCCACCAATCCAAATCCGGCTGATTTACCTTTTTTTTCTTTCTGCCATCAAAACCGCTCTAGATGGTTGAAAAAACGGATTTCTTCCCCGACACTGGATTGGAGGCTGTGATTAAAGATGGCTGAAACTTTCTGGAACAGCCCCCTCTGAAAATCGCCCTTGTTCTATTATGGGCCTGAGGAACAGGCCTATCACAGCCCATATCTGACCCGGCCCTGATTCACCGAGTCTCACGTACAGTACGTCACTTAGAAGTTAGAACCGTTAGCGTTGTTTCCTAATGTCATTTGATCCGCAGCGCTGCGGGTAGTAGCAAAGTCCGAACTTGAAGCCCTTCATCGTTGGAATCCTTACGCCGGTGGGAGTCTTACGGCAGTCGCCCGAACCATGTGCGAACGCGGCATGGTTGAAAATCAGACTCGTCAAGTGTCTTCCTCCCACCGTGCGGTGTCCACATATTTTCCTATTGTATCCCCCAATTGCAATCTCCCGGTCTCGCATTCGTCCGTTCCTTCTCCTCGACAATTGATTCTACCAGGTTCCGTCCCACTCGACATCCTGGTTCAATTCTTGGTTTCAAATTTAAAACAAATATGATACATCGGCCCTTGATTCCTCCGTTCTTCTTGCTTCAAGTAAAGAGCTGCAAATTTGGTCGCAGTTGTTTCCAACATTAGCTTTTCAAGGCAGCGCGTGCTTCAAGTTGACAGCAAACGATTGTATGTACCGCTCTCCGCAGCGGACATTCGGTATGCTCGCAAAAAGAAGACCTGGATTCCAGCAATTATAACCCGAAACAGTACAGGCACCTTCCCGATCCGTACTCCGCCACTGACATGGGAGAGGCTGGAGATAGGATGGACATATGCTCCACGGGCGCTACAAAGCTGTTGATGTGGGTCGGGATTCCCAATGCAAGGAAATCTCCTTTTGTGCGCAATTTGTAGGTGACAGGGACGAGTTCCAGGTCTGCGTCACGGATGAGAAAGGCTGGAGATAGGATGGCGATCCTGTGCTCCACGGGCGCTAAAATATTTTGCATGTCTACTTCGAATGTAACTGAATGTAATTAGGTGCAGAACGACTGCAAACACCGTCGGGAGGGGTACTAGTGTCTCGAATAACGGTCTGGGTCCCTGGCGCGGAGAATTTACGACGAACTGAGAGAAGGCCATATGAGCCTAATCTGATTGACCGACGCCTATCCTTGATCGTGATAGATAGCGCCGCGCAAGACCCGAGACCAATTACATAAATTCGTCAGATTGTTTGATCAATGTCCGTGGTGACTGTCGCCCCAACAGATTGAAATCCAGGTGGTGAAATAATTTGCTTTTGCTGGTAGCGAAGAACGGCATAGAGAGCCAGAGTTTTGAGATTGCCTCGACTGAGTCACAAAATGGCTCGCATCTGGGTCGTTACATATACTTGAGAAACCGGGCCTCAGGACCCTGCCGGTCGCCGGATTTCAGTTTTAGCCTTCCAGATGCGTCCGCCACGACCTTGACGATACGATGATGCAAATGCGCCAATGGGCGTCCATGGAAGTCAGGGTCCTTCCATACATCGTACAAGCCCAGCACTTCGGTTGAATGTGAGGCTCGGGCGTCAAATCATGGGCCGTTGTAGCTGCGCAATCTGCGATCTGTGTGAAGAGCGGACTCAGATCCAAAGATTTGGGGCCGATGGTCCAAAAGCGGAGTTTAAAGGCTTCGGACAGAGAAGAAGTAGTAAGTAAGTTGAGAAGCCGAACAGCTTGATCCCAACACTGATCCTTTGATGGGCCACGCAAGCGAGCCTCAGTGACTAAATGTTCTGTACCTTGACCACCTCACTTTCGACCTCCCTACATTCAGCCTTGCCCCGTCATCCAATTAACTGAAGACCTCGTCCGCCACTTTTCCACTACTTCAAGAACTGCTGCTGGGAGCTCGGTGACGACAACGACGCTGCCGAGAAGATGTCATCCCGTCCTCGCGCAAGCAAGCACCCAGCAGACGACTACGCGGTACGTTCTCTTCTCAACCCGCCTTTTACGTACCCAGGTCCCTCAGATTCTCGGTAGTGCAAGTGTGCTCGACCCTGGTGCCCAGATGTTAGGCCGGTATGTCGTTCTCAGTGCCCTGTGTCACAGTGTGTGGCGTTGACGCATCCTCTGAGATAGGACTTCTACAGCTGAATCTTCCTCGTCTTCTCATATTGTGCGTTCACCCATGCTCATCGTTTTCCTCAGTCTTCTGAATCTGTGCACCGGCTCCGTATTCGGAAATACATAGAAGAGACCGAGTCACCGACCTATACAACCTACTGAAGTAGCTTGGAAGTACGGGCATCCCATCCGTTTTCAGAGACGACGCTGGCTTGATTTGAAACTAGGAACCCACTTGCTTTGCTGTGGTCGACCCTATGTCCTTCCACGCTTCGGTGGGACACCTCGACTACTTTCGTTGGCTCATTCGCGCATTCCTGCTCTGTCTAGACACGCACCACCGCAATCTATACTCGATCATATATTCCGACATGCTACTTATCTTTCTGGCTTGGACCGGTATGTCTTTTCGATCTTTCGTATCACGAGCTACACAATAATTCGTACCTGTGCAGGGGATGTGGCGGATACGCCTGCATACAATGATTCTGCGTGCTTGCTTATTGCTGGATTGGACAGGCGTCGCGTCCATCTGCATTCCAGGTCCGCGCCGACTCGCTTGACACGGTCCAAAATATGATATGTAAGTCTGGACTTCTCCGCATTCCTACCCACTCAGGCTGTTTCAGCCGCTTCTCTACGTATACCTCAGTCTTTTGGATCGTTGGCTCGCTTGGTGAGCGGACTAGTCCCGATACCGCCTTAACCCATCCCTGGCAATATTCGAGGTCTGACTTTTTCATGCCCACACCGAAGCTCAAACTCACCTTCATGCAGTGCGTTGGACGCGTGATCGTGCGTATGGGCTCTCTTCGTCGTCCTGATGCGAGCCCTCCTTGCGAACACGAAGCCAAGAATCGAAATCACTTCGTCTTGGCCTCGACCACCATGAGCAACATCACCCTCGCCTTTCCTGCCATCAGCTTCGCTCCCATGTTTGCCCTCGATCGATGTCATGGACGACCTGGCCCTCCGCCTCGGCTGTCCGCTACTTCCTCCAGGAAGAGCCGGGAGCTTGACAGCGACGCCGCTGAACAGCTCACAAGATAGGGACGGATGGGCCGTGTCCTTGCCCTGGGAAGATCCCGTACAGCTCCTTTCCCAACCACCCCTTTCGTCTGCGTCCTCGTCGTACCGCCGTCCCCATCGCGCCCACCGTCCTCGCCGCATATCGGCAGGAGGAGCTCACCGCGTAGTTTGCCTGCTGCAGGAGTGACTTCGGCTGGCGTCCAGCGGGCATGTCCTCCGGTATCAATCCAGCGGCCGCCTCCCCTCATCTCGACACCGACTGTCGCTGCTCCGCGGAGCGATAAGTCCGGAGACAAGCGGCGCGCCGTCGACTCGGTGCACCGTCGACCCCGTGTCGGTCTTCGCTACCGGCGGTGGCTGCACCTTCGGCGCCGGCGCGGATGACCTCATCCACACGGGTGCTCGGCGTTGGACCGCGAGCAAGAATGACGATGACGTGGGCCGTAGGACTTGCGGCGGCGCTCAGAGGACGAGCGTGAAGAAGGACGGATGGGTCAAAACTCCCTCCCTTCTTCGTCGAGGAGCCAATCTTCATTGGATCGTGCTTGATTTATATTTTCTAGAAAGCATTCGGCAGACGCCACATGGTACGTGGGCCCTCTCTGTCCGATGCGCGCCTACTCTACTCACGTCCCTCAGATCCTCGATGGTGGTGGCGTGGATGCCGTTCCATGAATCACACCGGTATGGCGCCCTCGCTGCTCTGGCGTGTGCTGACGGATCTTTCAGATAGATTATCTGATCTCAACCGCTTTATTCGTATACCCTTGTGCGGGTGCTCTCTGCTCCGCCTGCGTCCGCAGCGGCATATCCGGATCCGGGACGCATACTGGATGAGAACTAGAAGAACACTTACCTGCCTTGCAAGTACGTTTGTCTCCACGTTTCCATAGTCGGAGCTGACTTGTTTTCGGTAGGAATGCTTGATGTGGCCTTCTCCGACACTATCTACCCTTCGAGGCTTCGCTGGTTCCCCTCCGTCTCCCACCGCGGACCACTCGTGTATGGCGACAGCCACGGTCCCTCTCCGGCACGGGCTATCCCATCTGAGCTTAGACATTCCGACATGTGCTTGCGCGCGCCTGGGGCCACCCTCTACGATTATCCCCCTTATCGGACCGGTATGCCATCCTTACTGTTCTGGTCTTTGCGGCGCTGACACGCACCTCAGATGTGTCGACGAGTAATTATTGAAGCCTCAATACTCGCATCATGAGCTACACACTAATCTCTACCTGTGCAGAGGATGTGTCGGGCTCGTGGTAGGCCTGGATACGATGTGCTGCCTGCTTGATTATCGCTCGACTGGAAGTCCGTCGCGTCCATTTACATTCGACTTGGATCTAGATATTGCTTGTCGCGTTCCTTCTTCCGATTCCCCTCTCGCGCCGTTGGTCCTCCTCCCCCCGCGAGCTGCTGCTCCCTTTAGGCGAGCTCGTGTACGCACCCCGAGCCGACACCCCCGTCCTCTCTACGGCACGCCACCATTGTCTTTCGCTGGGCTTTCCTCTCCGGCCCGACCCTGCTTCCTCCCTGCCACCTTCCCCCAGTGATCCATGGGCACATACTACAGCGCGTTCTCCCTGTTTTGCCTCCACTACCACTATTCCCATTTCGCCCCAAGCGATTGATTATTGTTCACCTGGTCCTCAAATTGGATACCGATCCCACTTGCATCATCGCCACCACCATTACCACTATCAGCCACTCTCCGTATGTCCTGCGCCTCGTCATTCACGCCGTCGCTGACAACCCGAATGTAGCCGTGTATCGTCCGCTCCTCCAAGCTCCTCTCGCCTCTGTTCTCCACCGCTGTGCGCTCTTACTTTCCGGCCGTCTTTTCTGTCTCTTCTCCCTGTGCTTTATTCTCGTCCTTGCTCGGACCAAGCTCTCTCAGCAACGCACTCCTGGTTTCCCACCTCGAGCCTGGTACACCTTCCATCCCCGCCATCTAAAAGCCCCGCAAATCTCCGCTATAATCGATATCGCGTCAGGCCTTTCTTTAATCGCATTCATCTCGTCTAAATTGGGATGTCTGTACATGCTCGCCCTATAGCACGACTATGGTCCCTTGGTGGGTAGACTTATCCTGCACAAGGCACTTTCTGTCGTCGTCTCACTGCGCTCCTCTCCTGGCTGGTCTGACCGCGCAAGTCTTGCAATCAATTCCTTGCCTCAAGCATCGAGCAGTCTCGCCTTCCCTTCCAAGACATATCATTTGGACCTTCCAGCTTCAAGGATATACCCATCGGTTCACACGGAGCTTGTCTCTTGCCGTCAAGAAGGCGGGGCTCGTCGAGTCGTTGCCTAGCCGCACCCAATCGGCTATTTGAGAGTCATCGAGAGATCACGCCCGACGGCACGACACACAAACAGTTCTGGAGTCGTGAGCTGGGATTGTTTCCGTTGTGGAGTGACGTGCTTGGGAATCCGATCTTCGATAAAATTATGTTTCAGTACGTTGTATCTAAAGCCATCGACTTCCCTGCATTCCTCTTGCGATTTTGTAGCTGGTCTGCTTAATGTTCTTCCAATCCATCGCAAGATGTGACTACCTTAGCTGGTCCTTCAGGCTCTAATCCTAGGCAAATTACTTTGTCTCCGAATTTGAAACGTCGCTCGCCCAGGGGACTCGCGGATATATTCAAGTTCTCCGTCGGTTCCATCCCTATCTACGCTGGCAACCTCGATGGACACAATCGCATCGGAAATCATTATGGTGCCCTCAAAAGTATTGATCAGAACCATTCACCTTTGGCAGTATGACAGCCTTCCCTTTGTCTGGAAAAACAATGCCATTTAGCATCACAGCAGAGATGGCTGCGGCAATTATCCCAAAGCATTAGTGGCCCGAATCTTGCACTTGTTTGAAAATCGGATTTTATCAACAGGCGCCGAACATGATGATGTTACATCCAGAATTCGCACATTTGAATAAATACTTGGTACAATTTGTCAGAATGCGATAACCATCGCTATATACATATCGTCCTCCCAGCGCCAGCAGGGTCATATGCGAAGACAAAATGATGACGGCCTCCCATTTGCTGGGACGTCCTAATCCATACTCTCGTTCCAGTCTTCCAAATGCTCGTCATGCTCTTCTCCTGTTTTCAAGTACCACGGGATACGAGCCTGGGCGGCAACCGACCGGTGTGGGTAGGAGATAGTGCTAACTTGAATAGTGGAAATGGTGCCGTCATGGACCTCGTTTGTAAGGTTCTTTATGTTGAGCAAGATCCTCGCGCCAAGGACAGTGTGCAACCTGGCAGAAAGAAAATTAACTGGGGCGTGAATACTCAAGAAATTTCTTACACAACGGCAGGGCTGAATATAAAATACATGAGTAATAAGGATTAGATTGAGCAAGTGCAGCGGCGGATGCCTTACTTGATGGGGACTTCAACAAGGGTGTCGCGCCCTTTGTTCCAGATTATGATTTCTATAACCGTGTATACTTCATAGACATATCAGCATTCAATCAAGAGAGAATTGCCCACAAATTCTCACCCAGAACCCCAAAGAACAAAAAAAGACCGTCACGGAGGAATAGTGTGATTACAGGCATGCGAGTTGCCAACCCCGCCCCGAGGAGGTGCTGACTGCACTTGCACAGAGTCATGCAGAACATTAATACTGCAATCGCCAATAAAGGCACCGCATAGAATGCGAACAGCGGAGGGATGGCTTCATGATGCTGAGACAAGTCAAACACACGGGATGGATCACATACTCACGGGGTAGCACCCGGTTAGAAGGGGCCTTCGAAGGCGTGAGATTCAAGTTGAATATTTGACTTATCAACTTGCCCAAAATGCAAATATTCTGTTTCAACTTAAGCATCAATGAAGAAATGGGTCAAGGTTCGAGCCCACCGTTCGCAGGAATGATACTTATTATGCCAATGGTAAGGCTGCGAGTGAAATGAGTAGGGTTGGTTGTACGAAACTGCATAGGCTCCTACAGGGTTATGAATTCCCCTGGACCCTGGTCAGAAAGTTTGAAAAAGAAGATGAATGTATTGAATAAGAACCGGCCATTATGAGCACCAGGAAATATATCAATTTTTGAGATTATCGTATAAGATCCAGACCCTGATAATGAGGTTATGTTAAACGGCGGAGAGGAGGAATGGCTGGCAATTGCCCGTACCGTAAGACGAGGATGCAATCGACACTGACGGATTCAATACTGGCGGTTATCATTTCCGCCTGAAAAGTTGTTTAGTACTTGGGCTTTATAGATTGGGATCTAGATTATACCATGATAAAGCGGTGGGCAACTGTGACCTCGCACTCAGATACCAGTAGCACATGAGACCAGTTATATTTGTATACTAACACCTATCCTCAACAAACATCAGATCCAGTGTTGAACAGAAATCTGAATACATACGATGGATGACTTGATTTCTTTGAACATGACTAGAAACCGGGTCCGTTGAAACATTCAAGTCAAACGAAGTAATGAAACGTACAGCTGACATTGAGACTTAGAGAACAAACAGGAGTTGTCGATGAAAGATAATGCAATATGAGTTTCCTCACGCTATTATGGCCAAAGTGGAATAGCGGATCTGTTGACATCCGCTGAGTTGCGTTCAACGTGGAAGAAATGGTTAGGTACCCAGACCTGACAGGCCCAGTTAATCCAGCAAAACGACAGTGGATGCGAAATGCCTACATATAACAAACTCCACAAACTAAGGCGGCTTTTCCAGACATATTTCATCTGCTGAAGAGTGAATTTCGGGATTCATGCGGTCGCACCGTCGCAAGCAGTTTGCGAACCTCTTGGGGAAACGTCGCAATATGTTCCAACCTGACATTTACGGTCAGACCATGAAATAATTGAGAATAGGTCGCAGAACATACACCAGGACAGTCATTCCAGCCGCTGCGTGCGCGCGGGTTTAACAATTCAAGTGATTCGGTTATTAAGTGGTGAGTTCTCACCGGCCAAATAATTGGTGGTTGTGAGTCGCCGATCAGCTGAAGGAGCTCAAGCTCCTCCGCAGGAGAGATAGAGGCCATAGCGAGGTTGCTGCACAAGTGTAGTCTCACGCTGAGGGGGAACAACCAGACTGATAATGTCTCCCCAGCCAACTCTCTTTATCATATCCCAGTGGCCTATAAACAGGAGTCCCTCGTTAAAAGCAGACACCATTGATATCCGGCGTTCGCTTTCGGCAGACCCTAAATGTGTTGACAAATGCGAGCCGAAAAGCTGTAGATAGGATGAGACGGCACCGACACTCAACACGCAGGTCAATCTAGACAGGTCCAAATGCAAAATGAGAGAGGTGCATAATGCGTAGGGCCTAACAAGAGTCCAGTTCAGAGAAATATTATTATTTTAGAAGCCTCTGGAAGCGTACCCGTGCTGAACCCGTGGCTGAGGTTTGGACAATGGCAGCAATTGGGCATCGTACCAGAACACGTAGAAGGTGCCTACTATCAAACCGTTATCAATGTTTGCGCTTCTTACTTTTGACACCGCTGCCACTTTTAAGCACCCGCGCCATGGTGATGGCGCCTTCCACGCCGCCGCCACCTTCCCTCAGCGCCACGGATTGGTGATGGCACCTCACCGGCTCTCACGAGATGACAAATGCGAGCCGAAAAGCTGTGGATAGGATGAGACGGCACAGACGCTCAGTAAGCGGGTCAATCTAGACAGGTCCAAATGCAAAATGAGAGAGGGTGCATAATTCGGGATAATTCTATTTGGAAACCCTCATTCCAGCGGAAATCCCACTTTGCCGAGAACCCCCTATTTGGAAACCCCTCGGCCAGCTTGTGCCGGTAAGCGGCGGAGCTTGAATTCCAGATCAACCAAATGAAGCGACATAACACGTCCACAATGTAGTTACTCGGACGACGGGCGACGCGTCCCATGAGTGAATTTCAACATATTATAACACATTTTCCATTCTCCTGAACTCAGTTTGCTTGCAATGACATCTGGACTAGACACGCAGGCTGAAGTTTATCGTGCTAGGGTCAGTGCCAGGTCCCCTGCTGGCAAACTTTCTGGCCGTATCTATAAAAGCAACACAGCGGAATGAGCCCCAAAGATCTCGGACCTTGGATATCAACGAGTCTAGGTCCATCCGCCACCATACTAAAGTCTGTGGTACTAAAAACGGCAATGCTGAACAACCACAGGACCGGCATGTTTGATGCCGGCCGCGGCGAGAAACCCATGGAAGCCAGGTTTCCAAAGAGCACATTTTTTGAAAACATGGGTTTCCGCTGGAATCAGGGTTTCCAAATATAATTATCCCATAATTCGTAGGGCCTAACAAGAGTCCAGCTCAGAGAAATAATATTATTTTAGAGCCTCTGGGAGCGTACCCGCGCTGAACCCGTGGCTGAGGTTTGGACAATGGCAGCAATTCAACATCGCGCCAGAACACGTACTGTCAAACCGTTATCAACGTTTACGCTTCTTACTTTCGACCCCGCTGTCACTTTTCAGCACCCGCGCCATGGTGATGGTGTTTACCGCTTTCCACGCCGCCGCCACCTGTCCTTAGCACCACAGTTCGGCGATGGACCCTCACCGGCTCTCACGAGATATAAGGTTCTCCGATGGCCCAAATCAGTAATTTTAATTTTGGGCTGGGTGAAATTTTGAAAATCATCAGATTACGGCGACTATCTTCAGACAAGGACTGACAATCCAGGTATTCAACTTCCCTGAGAATGTCGGCTGCGTTTCCGCTATTATCCCCACTCTTCCTGCAAAAATAAATCAAAAGATGTCGGTTCGAATTTAGCACCCTGTAGAACCACTGAGGGAATCGCTGGTTCGCTCCCATTTGGGAAATTTACCGGAAGGACATAGTATATACCGAGTTGCATGGTACCGAGGAAGGGTAAGGGTATGCAGAGCTTACCGTCCTGAGCTGAGCTCAGTTGAGAATCCCAGGAGCCCTTCATGATGCCAGTGGAAGGTTGGGGTAAGGATGGGGTCGCAACCGCGTCGATCGAATGGGTGCAGTTATGGTTTTTAGGTGGCTTAAATTGTGGTGCGTACATAGCGTCCTGATGCGAAGTCGCTGTGGCAGGATTTTCGGCAGTTGTCCTGAAGTTGCTATTGCGGACTGAAACCGTTGCAGCCTTGAAGGGTTCCTTGATCATGAGCCGAGAGCCTTCAGGGCTTGCGGAAACCGCGCGGCAACAATCGTAAAGCGACAATACCGATGTGTTGCTGAGATGCTTTACGCCCAGAACAGTCGCAAGATGGCGCAAGATGGTGAAAAACAAAGTAGGGCGGTAATCTCGCTCTTCCCGTTCGGACTATGTCGAGAACATCCCATAAAATCCGCGGAATCTCTGGTGAATTCTTGCTACTGACCGCACGTCATTCACCAATTAGGAACAGGCGTTCAATCTCGACAACTGAAGATGTTGAACAATGCAATCAAGGAGTCGACGCACCGGCATTACTTTCCAAATTATTTCTGGCTTTAGAAGATTTTGGACTTCGGTTCTCTCGCAGAGGTTCGCTGGGTGGCCGGATCGCAAAATACGCATGATGTTTCGTTGCGACGACGGGATGAATTTGTAACCTGGGGGAAAGAAGAATCAAGGAGGGGGGGTTTTGAACGAAGTTCTACCGCATTTTCCAAGCCTGCCCATATATACGTTGACAGATTAATCAAGACATTGAACCCAAGCGGTGAGTTGTAACATCCAGTTGATCGTCGTAGTTGTGGGCTGAGCGTCAACGCTCGGTATCCTCGAAAGAGAGCGGCAGATAACGTTCGCATTACCAAATCGGCGAAGTTAATGCGGGGCGTCGAAGTATAATGCAATAGAGAGATTGCACGCCGGCTCTCGGCATTTTGGATATCAGATGGCTTTGAAACTCCGAGTGTCGGAGTTAGTTCCGGATCAGAACCTTTGGAGCGGCCGAGCCAGTATTCATGGAATGGGCGTCAGCCAAGCGTAACGGGAGCTACGCGTGGCGTCCACGAGTCGCACGTACCTCCCCTAGCTCCCCATGCCGCAGTCCCATTCATATACCGTATCCCTGCGACTCGAAGGACCAGACATCGAGTTCATCGCCTCCCTCAACGAACCAAGCTCGGCCCACTTCGCGATACGCACATTCAACACTTGCCAGTGGACTAGCGCCGAGTACCACAGAATGCGCTCCGCTTTAAAGGAAGTCTGCCTGGGCTGGAAGCCTTTCACCATCGCCACCGGGCCCAATATCGCATTGGTTGGGAAGAACCCCAGCCTCAAGGTCGATCCGTCGGATGTGTTGGATGCCTTGTGCCAGCAGGTCCTCTATGCGTGTGGGTAAGTACTGCATAATTAAAATGGTTGTTTCTACCCCAAAGATAGGGCTTTCCACTGACCCTCGATCTCTCAGGCAGTATCAAATACCGGATTTCTCCCCGCATATAACGCTAAAGAAGGCAGAATGCCCCGACCCGACGGAGTGCGATTCGTTTCGCGCCGAGATCAGCGAATACTTGACCGATGATTGCGGAATGAGAAGAAAGTTGGAGTTCCTGTGTACGGGGATCAACCTATGGCACAATAAACGCTGGCACGTCGACCTGAGAGAAGAATTCGGTTTCAAAGACGTTTCCAATGCTGAGACCGCGGAAGGCGATGAAGAGGTCGAGAACTGTGAGTACAGGGACCAGGAGGATGAGGATTACAGGGCGAATACGGATCCCTGGGAGGACGAGGGGTACGGCGATGAGGAGTATGCGGATAAGAGAGGAGGATGGGAGTGAATCTGAATGGCATACCACAGTGGTTACACATGCTCGATTATGTTACCTGAAATTTCAAGTTGAGTCGACGAAGCCGCACATTCCGCACGTTTCAAGGCAACGACGGGTATTTTCGGACTGAGGGCTTCGCCCGAAGGATGTCATTCTGAAAGTTAAAATTACACGAGCTACGCTCATCTTCATTCAATCTAGGAAGCTGTCAGTAATTTCAGAATTTAGCGAATGTATCTTCCGACCTTCTACTCATTCGCCTTCCTTCAACGCCATAATCCAGTGGAACCTCTCTTCCATCTTCCCCACCTTCTCAATGTCGACTTCGTCGACAACCAGCTTGAACCCCGAGACGTGCTTGCGGAAGATATCTCGCGTTCCCTCGACGCCCAGCCCGCTGGAAAACATCTTAACCTCCGGTTCAATCCATCCCTCCCGCGTAATATCGCCCTCGTCAAAGTGAAAGTTCACCAACAGCCACCCGCCGGGCTTCAGCCATCCTCTGATCTTCTCGATCATCAGCGCCTGCTCCTCCTTGGGCAGATGGAAGATAGAGTAGAAACCCAGCACTGCGTCGAAGCTGGCGGGTGCGAAGTCGAGGGCGAGCATGTCGCCTTGGATGAGCGTTGCTTTGGGGACGTGCACGCGAGCGAGCGTAATCTGTGCCGCCGAAATGTCGTTCCCGGTGACGTTGAAGCCTTTCTCATGGGCAATGAGAACTTGCGTTGCTGGGACGCCCGCACCACAGCCAAGTTCCAGAATGTCTGCGCCGGCGGGCAGCTTCTTGACGAGGTCCGCGATATAGCCCATCCGGGTTGTTGTGGGGCGAGGGCCAGACCTAAAAATTCGCCGTGAAAATTCAACTCGTCACGAAGACCGCAGTGGATGGAATAGGGAGTAGATTCTCAGAGATTCTCACCAGGCCAAATACTTGTCCGCCACGAGATCATAGCCTTGTTCAACGTGCGATTTGGGATTCTCGAGTTTGGCGGCCATAGTATCTCGAGGTGCGATCCCTTGCAACACTTTAAATGTCAGGATTTATCTGACTCGGAGGTGAATATCATCGGGACGCGCCGGCCCTGTTGCCATCAATCACCCGCCTCTACCCGCATCACCGCCCAATTGCTTCCTGCACGTCCATGGCCACTCCTGCTTTTCGGCTTGTCAGAGCTGGCCTGGTGTCTTTAATTTGTTTGCTCTGCAATTTTCACCGATGCATCAAGGGAGCCCGGCCTACTCCGAATCGTTGAAACCCGCAAATGGCCACCCAATGCGACTTTTCTGACTCCTTTGCATCAACTCCGCGGTCTTGAATTACATTTCGCGTGTGACTCGTGGACCCTGGCCACCCCTGGCCTCGAGCTCTTCGGGGAACCCTGTTCATACTTATGACCTCAGTCGGCCTCGAACTCGTAACCATTGAGGAGAATGAAAAACCGCATACAAGAGGACGACGTTCGCGAACAACAAATGGCCCTAGAAAATGAATGCAGTGGTCAGCGTCTAGATAACTATCCCTCCAAGCTTCCTTGATCCCTCATGTCTTCGATTTCTGGCTCGACTGCTTTTCAATCCAGGTGGCTGATATTTCGACCCTTCTGAAGCCTGTGAAGGTTCCGTGTCAAGCAGCCGAATCCACGCCGCGACATGCAAACGGCTATCGCGACACCGGCGTGTCCTCATCAGATGGAACTTGAAGTAGCAGATATCGTGTCGTGATTGACGGCCAATCCTGAAGTTCTCCAAGCTTCACGCACAACCACTACAGCCCCCAGCGGCTGCCGTAGTCGCTCGCCCGCTTTACTGGACTTATGGACCCGCAACCTGCGCAAATAGACAAAGAGTCCGAATCAGATTCAGGCGCGGCTAAGGAGTCGTCTCCCGTCCCATTCGAGGTTCCCGATGGCGGATTCGTCGCCTGGCGCACCGTTGCCGGCGCGTGAGTCTCCTGGTCATCCCAGTTCTCCCCAGCACTGGTAGAAATGCAAACTAACTGAAGGTCTTAGGTGGCTCATCCTCTTTGGGACTTTCGGGTATGGGCTTTACGCCTGATTTGCCTCCACTGATGCTAACCCTGCGCCCAGCTATGCATACACGTTTGGTGTCTACGAGGGTGCGTTGTCGGTCTGCTTTCCATAGCTCTGCTGACGGTCTGTTAACCAGACTACTATGTCCGTGTCTATCTCACCAACCACACGCCAAGCAGCATCGCGTACGTGCAGACACCCATTCACCCGCCCATTCACCTTCCCCAGATCACTGACCAGGTCGGGATTGTCGTTACAGGTGGATCGGCAGCTTCCAGTTAATGATGCCCTTCCTGATGGGGGCCCGTCGCAGGCAAGATCTTCGACGCCGGAGGCTTTTATGCGGTCGAGGCCGTGGGGGGATTGATTTTCACCTTCTCGTGCGTTTCGTTTCTTCTGTTTCTCAAAGCGTTCGCTGACTTGCAGACATTTACTTCGGAACCAAAAGGGTCTTCATGCTCTCGCTCTGCAAGCCAAACCAGTACTATCAGGTGCGTAACACTGCGACTTCCCACCTCCCCTCGTAATGACTGTTTGGCCACAGATCTTCCTCGCGTTCGTCCCTCACCCCGGGTCTACTTGCGATTTCATTGAATCAAATGATCATTGGGCAGCCAGGCAGTCGGCATGGGTCTTGGTCTGGGACTGACGTTCCTCCCCTCCGTCGGTATCACCGTACACCACTTCAAGCGCCGTCGTGGTTTGGCATCGGGCATCGTCATAAGCGGGTCCGCCATCGGCGCGACGGTCTTCCCCATCAGTACGCTGAGGTCTCTCGCAGTCCCTTCCTTCTCGCGCTGACCACGTCGTCGTTCCCAGTGACGAAGTACGTCTCACACGCGCATGCATCCCCGTCCCAGTCTACTGACCGGATGTCCTTCCAGCCAGCTCCTCCCGCGCTACGGCTTCGCCAAGACTATCCGCCTGACGGGCGCGATCATCCCGCCCGTGCTTGTCCTGGGCAACCTCATGATGCGCACGCGCCTCCCGCCGCGCTCCAAACGCAGTGGTAACACCGCCCCGCCGGACATCAAGTCCTTCTTCGTCGACCCCGCGTACATGTTCACTGTTGTCGGGTGTGTGCTGCCTAATCGAGCTTCGTCTGCACATCATGACTGATTATCGCGCCAGGATGTTCATTGGCCTCCTGGGGCTGTTCTTCCCCCGTACGCACCTTCCTCCGGCCTTCTCTTCATCGGCCCAGCGCTGACGGTGCCCTATGTCTTCCCTTCTGCTGCAGTGATCTACATCGAGCTCTTCAGCGTGCAGCACTCCGACAGCATCGACCGCAACCTCGTCTTCTACTCGGTCGCCATCCTCAACGCGAGTGGCGCGCTCGTGCGCGTGCTGGGGAGCTACCTGGCGGATCTGTACGGCCCGTTCAATGTGCAGGTGGCGTGCTCCATTGGCGGGGGGACACTCATCTGGGCTATGCTCGGCATGTTAGTCTCTCCCTTCCCTTGTCTTCTCGTCTCCTCCATTGTACCTTCCCATACCCTTTCCCACGGCACCTCTGAATTCTTGCTAATGGCCTCTTCCTCTCAGACACAACGGCGGCTCGCTCGTCGTCATCAGCCTTCTGTACGGCGCGTTTTCCAACGCGTGTACGTCCCCCGTTCACAACCTCTGCTGCCGCCTGACTGGGACTATACACCAGATCTAGCACTTGCCATTGCGTGCCTTGCCTCCCTTGCGAAGGGGCCGGAGGAGATTGGGTGGGCGCATTCCCCTTCTTTGCGTCGACGAAGCTCACCCGCCCTCATCTCGCCCACCTCGCAGCGCGCGCACCGGCGTCGCACTCGCCCTTAGCAGCCTCGGCGTGCTCGTATCTGCGCCCATACAAGGCGCGCTCCTCACGAGCGACTATCACTGGATCCGCCCCGTCGCGTTCGCCGCGGTCAGTCGCTTCTCCGTGCATACATCCACTCCGGCCAACTAACACTGCGACAGACGATGACATTTGTCTCGGGCGCTTGCTACTTCGTGACGCGGACCCTACATGCACGGGTAACCTCTACTTGGCGGGTGTAGACAAGCAGTCGGTTGTACAGTAGACGGAGAGTGAAGAGGAAGGTAGGGAGGGTTTTCAGTAAAATGTATATGCGCGTAGACGTATCCCGTAGGGATAGTGAATGTGTATTGAATGTAAGTAGAAATAAAATGTCGTGCAGGGGATACTTGAAGCCCGCCTATACTCCGCCCCACTACTCCGCCTGGTTTCGTACTATGGCCTCCGCCGCCCGCGGTGAGGGTCCTTGAGGTCTTGGTCTTCCGACGACTGGTGGCCGTATGTGCAAATGGGGTGCGACGAAACAGGCCTACTTGAAACGAGTCGCATATTGCTACTTGAAGCCGACAGTATAATGATATGTTTCGGGAGACGAGCTTGGTCGTGCTACGACTTGCGCAGTGGATCAGCCATGAGAGGAATGGTGCTTGCGGCCGGCATTTGAGACAACGATGGAAGGGGGCCTTGTCCGATAGAAGTTCAAGACACAGATACCGTTGGACGGGCGATCGTGCAGACAGACAGTGACCTGTAGATCCCGAATGAAGACGAGGGATACGTGATCACAGCTCGATATAAGTAGCCTGAGAGATTGGCCGAATGGATTGATATCGATTCGAGCGGAGACCTTGCAGGATTGCGTCGACAGAGGCCAGTAAGGACAGAGGTTGCAGCGACGGGAGCCGGGTGTCACGTCGGGGAAGGGAACCGGGGAAAGGGCAGTGGTGGTGTGCCGTAGGGGGGACAGGAGCGTCCCTCGGGGTTCACAAGGCAGCCGAGAAGAAGCGGCCCACTGCGGGGGAGGAGGAGCAGCGGGTGAAGGAAGGATGGGTAGATTCGGAAGAAGGATCAGGACCACGTCAAGCCATTTCTACATCCAGGTGAGCTTCGACCCAGAGTGTACATAAATGGACGCGACCCGCTCCCAATTTAGCAGGCAGCATCCAGGCGTATCGCGAGCCCGACAAATCCCCTACACAGGTACGTATTGGTGTATAGCTCGTGATACGAAAGGGCGCAAAGACATACCGATCTAAGCCATGCTTCATTGTCCCTCTTGAGGGATCGTGGAGGTAGCTTTACAGAGATCAAGCCTGTATACGAACGTAAGTGAAAGAAGGGCGGCGAGCAGAGTGCACGTACAACAATCATGGATAGTGTCGCCTCGGGGCACGCAAGCAGCATGTCGCAATACATGACCGGGTGTAGATCGTGGTGGCGCGCGCCGTAGACAGGGCGGGTTTCACGCAAGCGAGCTGAATGAAGTAGTCCACGACGAGGGAGGTGTCCCAGGCAAGTATCGTATGTCGGTTGTCTGGACAAGTCAAGTCAGCACCGACTATGGAAGCGCGCAGAATACATACGTATTTTCAGGCCAATTTCAGGCCAAGGCAGGTACGTTACTCGTCAAGCTCTCATGTTGATATGAAGACTAGCCTGACTACGGGTATAAGTAGACGGACGTGAACGAGAGCAGGAGGTGTACGCACGAAGCAGTTCTCAGCGCTGCAGGCCCCGCGGCGTGCCAGCCTGGAGTACGGAACCGCAGCTTGGGCAACCGCGTCAAGCACACTTGCCCCGCGGGCGGTCGTCACCATCCAGGATCTGAGGGCCGCAACCCGGTCAACTTGTGCCGAAGGGATGAGCGGAGAACTGGCTTGAACGCCCTCAGTATGGGCAGGAATGTGGAGCCAGTTCAGACGGATCATACTTTGGCTTCAGGGCAAGCTGCAAGACACGATATGCAGGGGGACAATCGCTTCAGTTGCCTCGCGGTGGCTTGGTTGCGCCAGCCGGGGCTTGCGAGAGTCTTGTGAATGAAAACCAGTCGATAAAAGCCGAGTTCCAGCGGAATTGCGCGGGAATGAACGTAGGAATCTCGGAAGTCGAGGGCGAGGATGTCGCCTTGGATGAGCGTTGCTTTGGGGACGTGCACGCGAGCGAGCGCAATCTGTGCCGCCGAAATGTCGTTCCAGTGACGTTGAAGCCTTTCTCATGGGCAATGAGAACTTGCGTTGCTGGGACGCCCGCACCACAGCCAAGTTCCAGAATGTCTGCGCCTGCGCTTCTTGACGAGGTTCGCGATATAGCCCATCCGGGTTGTTGTGGGGCGAGGGCCAGACCTAAAAATTCGCCGTGAAAATTCAACTCGCCACGAAGGCCGCAGTGGATGGGATATCGATAGGGAGTAGATTGTCAGAGATTCTCACCAGCCTCAGGCCAAATACTTGTCTGCCACGAGATCATAGCCTTGTTCAACGTGCGATTTGGGGTTCTCGAGTTTGGCGGCCATATTATCTCGAGGTGCGATCCCTTGCAACACTTCAAATGTCAGGATTTATCTGACTCGGAGGTGAAAGCACAAGAATAGTATCGGGACGTGCCGGCCCTGTTGCCATCAATCACCCGCCTCTACCCGCATCGCCGCCCAATTGCATCTCGCACGTCCATGGCCACTCCTGCTTTATGGCTTGTCAGAGCTGGCCTGGTGTCCTTGTTTGCTCCGGAGTCCGCAAGTTTCACCGATGCATCAGGGGAGCCCGGCCTACTTCGAATCGTTGAAACCTCTCTGCGCGGCGTAAATAATAGAGCTGCAAGCGGCTTTTGTGCGGAAATCAAATCCGAGGTTAGTGAGAAACCAAGTCAGTGGAAAGGTAGTCAGGGTGAGAGGCAAGTCCTGGTGAGTGAAAAAAATGCATTCCTACCGCAACCGAGTGGAGAGTGACGGCTGGAGAAATCGCTCCCCCGGGTCGCGCATCGACCGGATAGTGATTTGGATGACAATACAGTGTCACAGAGACCCGAGAGAGCAAACCCCGGACAAAATAATGCAGCGAACCCAGCAAAAACCTGGTTATTTTGCGCAATGCCCCAAAGCCGCATGCGGCTCTTGCGGCTTTTGCGCAAGCTCTCTAATGGCCACCCAATGCGCGGCCTTGAATTCCATCTCACATGTGGCTCGTGGACCCTGGCCAGCCCTGGCCTCTCCGGAGAACCCTGTTCCCATATGATCTCCGTCGGCCTCCAACTCGTAACCTTTGAGGGGGGGTGAAAAACCGCATCGCACTGCAAGAGGACAACGTTCGCGAACGACAAATGGCCGGGAAAATGAATGCAGTGGTCAGCGTCAAGGATAACTGTCGCTCCAAGTTTCCTTGATCCCTCATGTCTTCGATTTCTGGTTCGACTGCTTTTCAAGTGACTGATATTTCGACGCTTCTGAAGCCTGTGAAGGTTCCATTTCACGCCGCGATATCCGTCTACAAGCAAACGGCTATAAGTAGCAGATTGTGTCGTGATTGACGGCCAATCCTGAAGTTCTCCAAGCTTCAAGCACAACGACTACAGCCCCCAGCGACTGCCGTAGTCGCCCGCCCGCTTTGTTTTGGACTTATGGACCCGCAACCTGCGCAAACAGACAAGGAGTCCGAATCGGATTCAGGCGTGGCTAAGGAGTCGTCTCCCGTCCCATTCGAGGTCCCATTCGAGGTCCCCGATGGCGGATTCGTCGCCTGGCGCACCGTTGCCGGCGCGTGAGTCTCCTGGTCTTCCCAGCTCTCTCCAGCACTGGTAACTGAAGCTGAAGGTCTTAGGTGGCTCATCCTCTTTGGGACTTTCGGGTATGGGCTTTACGCCTGATTTGCCTCCACTGAGGCTAACTCCGCGCCCAGCTACGCACATACGTTTGGCGTCTACGAGGGTACGTTGTCGGTCTGCTTTCCGTAGGCCCGCTGACTGCCCGTTAACCAGACTACTACGTCCGCGTCTATCTCTCCAACCACACACCAAGCAGCATCGCGTACGCGTCGGCACCCAGTCGCCTTTCCACAAATGACTGACCGTGTCTGGATTGTCGGTGCAGGTGGATCGGCAGCTTCCAGCTGATGATGCCCTCCCTGATGGGGCCCGTCGCAGGCAAGATCTTCGACGCCGGAGGCTTTTATGCAGTCGAGGCCGTGGGGGGATTGATTTTCACCTTTTCGTGCGTTTCGTTTCTTCTGAGCCTTTGCTGGACTATTAATATTTACTGGAAATCAAAAGGGTCTTTATGCTCTCGCTCTGCAAGCCAAACCAGTACTATCAGGTGCGCACCGCTGCAGTTTCCCGCCTCCGCCCGTAATGACCGTTTGGCCGCAGATCTTCCTCGCGTACGTCCTTCGCCCTGGGTCTACTTCTAATTTCATTGAGATACACCATTGGGCAGCCAGGCAATCGGCATGGGTCTTGGTCTGGGACTGACGTTCCTCCCTTCCGTTAGTATTACGGTGCACCACTTCAAACGCCGTCGCGGTTTGGCATCGGGCATCGTTATGAGCGGGTCCGCCATTGGCGCGACAGTCTTCCCCATCAGTACGCCGAGGTCCCTCGCAGTCCCTTCCTTCTCGCGCTGACCGCGTGGTTGTTCCCAGTGACGAAGTACGTTTCACATACGCATGCATCCCCGTCCCAGTCTACTGACTGGCTGTTCTTCCAGCCAGCTCCTCCCGCGCTACGACTTCGCCAAGACTATCCGCCTGACGGGCGCGATCATCCCGCCTGTGCTCGTCCTGGGCAACCTCATGATGCGCACGCGCCTCCCGCCACGCTCCAAGCGCGGTGCTAACACCGCTCCGCCGAACATCAAGTCCTTCTTCGTCGAACCCGCGTACATCTTCACCGTCGTCGGGTGCGCGCCCCAGTCGAGCTTCGTCTGCACGCCATGACTGATTAATACGCCAGGAACTTCGTCGGCCTCCTGGGGCTGTTCTTTCCCCGTACGCACCTTCCTCCAGTCCCCTTCACCGCCCAGCGCTAATTGTTTCCTGGTGATGCATACCCACGTCTTCCCTGCAGTGGTCTACATTCAGCTCTTCAGCGTGCAGCACTCCGACAGCATCGACCGCAACCTCGTCTTCTACTCGGTCGCCATCCTCAACGCGAGCGGCGCGCTCGTGCGCGTGCTGGGGACCTACCTGGCAGATCTGTATGGCCCGTTCAATGTGCAGGTGGCGTGCTCTATTGGCGGGGGGACGCTCATCTGGGCTATGCTCGGCATGTCAGTCTCTTCCCTCGTCTCCTCACACCCCCCTCGCACCTCCCCGTACCCTACCCTTCCTACGGCACCTCTGAATTCTCCCTAACGGCCTCTTCCTTTCTCAGACACGACGGTAGATCGCTCGTCGTCATCAGCCTTCTGTACGGCGCGTTCTCCAATGCGTGTACGTCCCCCGCGCACTGTCCCTGCAACCGCCTGACTGACGCGGGCGCATGCAACAGATCTGGCGCTTGCTTTTGCGTGCGTCGCTTCCCTTGCGAAGGGGCCGGAAGAGATTGGGTGGGTACATTCCCCCTTCTTTGCATACACGAAGCTCACTCGTGCACGTCACAGCGCCCGCACCGGCGTCGTGCTTGCCCTGAGTAGCTTCGGCGAGCTCGTTTCCGCGCCCATACAAGGCGCGCTCCTCACGAGCGACTATCACTGGATCCGCCCTGTCGCGTTCGCAGCGGTCAGTCGCTCCTCCCTGCATCCTTCCACTCCGGTCTAACCAACACCGCAACAGACGATGACATTTGTCTCAGGCGCTTGCTACTTCGTGGCGCGGACTCTGCATGCACGGGTGACCTCCACTTGGCGGGTGTAGACGAGCAGTCGGGTGTACTTGGTGTACTGTAGACAGAGTGAAGAGGAGGGTATGGAGGGTATTCAGTAAAATGTATATGTGCATTGTATGTGCGGAGACGTATCCGGTATTTGTGACGTATATATATGTACAGTAGAATGAAACCTGATACAGGCTTGAGACAAGTAATGACTTCGTATCTGGAGCTCCGCCGTCCACGTTCAGGGTCCTTGAGAAGGTTAAAAGGTCTTCCTACGAGTGGTGGCCGTATGCGAAAATAGTGTATTGAAGCCGCCTGCTGCTTGAGGCCAGAGGGTCTAAGTGATGGTGAGGCGAGTCGATCCCAAAGACAATTGATTGCTTGCATAGCTTGCGCGGTACGACCAGCGAGGAGGGGAGGGCGCGAGCGGTGAGAGTTGGCGCTTGAAATAATGATGGAGGTGTCCGCTATGAAGTTTGGGGTTTTAGACACAGATGGATACAGTATAGCCCGAGAGATTGACCGAGCAGAGGGAGCCTGATCCAGCAAAGAGTAGCATTAACGGAAACTGCAAGTACGAGAGTCAGCATGGGACGTAATGCGAGGACAGAATAGAGGCACACCAATGGTAAGTCAAAGTCAAGGAGTCCTGAGGGACAGCAAGGGCCAGAGAAAGGACGAAAGCCAATGGACAGAGACAAGCAAAACAAGGCAGCGATGCTTCAGGCTTGATAAAGAGAGCCGAGGGATCTTGGAGCCAATGATACAGGGCTACCTACATTCAGGCTGTCAGTAGAGACAGAGAAGGCAGAGATGCGTCGCCGGCGGGTCGGGATACCGGGAGCGGAGGTGGTGGCACGCCGGGGGTCGTAATGCAGGGGTGGTAGTAGTCCAATCTGAGGAGCAAATGGATTAGAATCTAACGCTGGTGTGAGCTGAAAAGAACGTACAATTACTATACAGGGGGGTTGTGACTGGTGAAGACAGCGCGGGGAGGACGGCGTTAGAAAGCGTTGTGGTCTGTCCATGAACCGGTGGAGGGATGGAGGGAGGAGACAAAGAGGAGGGAGGATCGGTAAGGACACAGATCGCAGCACGGTGCTGCGACGGAAGACGGGTGTCACGTCGGGAAAGGGGACCGGGGAAGGTCAGTGGTGGCGTGCCGTAAGGAGGACGGGGACGTCGCCTCGGGGTACACCAGCCAGTCGAGAGGAAGCAGTCCACGGCGGGGAAGGAGGACCAGCGAGTGAAGGGGAGGATCGGAAGAAGGACTACGTTAAGCCGCCTTCTAAATCCAAGTCAGCTCTGACTTGGAGCGTAGATGGCCGATCTAAGCAATAACTGCTCCTTTCAGTGCTCGTCGATGTAGTTTTACAGTCTGTCTACGGATGTAAGTGGAAGAAGAAGGGCAGCGAGCAGAGTGCACGTACAATAATAAGGGACAGCATCGCCTCAGGGCACGCAAGCAGCATGTCGGAATATATGACCGAGTATAGATCGTGGTGGCGCGCGCCGCAGATAGGGCGGTGGCGTCACCTAGAGACGCAAGCGAGCAAACGGAAGGTCCGCGGCAGAGCAGGTGTCCCAGCGAAGCGTGGAGAAGGTAGAGTCGGAGTCAAGCCAGTACAAGTAGTATGCGGGTCGTCTGGACAAGTTAAATCAGCACCGACTATCGAAAGGCACGGTATACACACGGACTTCCAAGCCAAACACGTCATTCGTCCAATTCTCATATGTGTTTCCGAATCGAGATATGAAGCCTAGATACGGGTGTAAGTAGACGGACGTGAGCGAGAGCAGAAAATGTACGCACAGTCTGAAGCAATCGGGGATATGCGTTAGCGTTGCAGTCACTGGAACAGTAGGACGGCATACCAATCTGAAGCCACGGAACCGCAGCTTGGGCAACCGCGTCAAGCACCCGAACCGCGCCAAGCACACTTAACCCACGGACACTCGTCACCATCCAGGATCTGAGGGACGTGAGCAAGCCATTGGCGGGCGGGCGGAGAAGGTGACGTACCGCGAGGCTGTCTGCAGGAAGCCACTTGCCGCCTATATCAAGCAGGGAATCGGGACGACAAGGCGTGGCCCGCCCGTTCCCCTTGCTCTCTGGCTGTTGTACACCACCGCCCATGTCGTCTGGTGCCCGCGTTGGTAACGTCTCCCACTGGACTGCACCTAAGCCCACTCGTGACATCGTCCGAGGCCCTGCACATGTCGCGATCGTGCGCACTGGTGTTGGTGATGTCCTCGAGCGCCGACGAAAGAGCCTTGTCGAAAGCGGTGCCACCGCCGGTACTGAAGACCGACACGGCGTCAACGACCCGCTGCTGTCCCACGCCCGTGACCTTGTCGCTCCCGGGAGCAGCGAGGGTCGGCGTCGAGGTGAGCGAGGCGCGGGAGGCTGGGTCGCTGGCGTGGTACCAGAGGGCGCGCCCGCCGGGAGGAGGAGGAGGAGGCGCGATCCTTGCCCGGCGCGTTACGACTGAGCTGACTGTCGGTGCCCTTGGCGTTCCACGACATCCTCAAGCTACAGTCGGCCCTGCTCCCGGCAATGGTGACGGGACCGTGTCGAGAGGCTCGCGGAAAAGTCGCTCCTCGCCTTGGTACAGAGCGCGTTCCACGCTCCGAGCTCCTTGTCCCGGCTCGCACTAAAGGAAGGTCGCACCTTGACGCTGACGAGTGCAGGACATGACGAGGGGCATACTGGCTCTATTCGCTCTTCGCCTTCGCGCAGCGGGCGCTCCACGCTGCGAGCTCCCTTTCCTGATCAGAGGATGCGGCGCGGGTGGAGGAAGACCTCGGTAATTGCGAGGACGACCGGACCGGGACTGGCGAGGACGGTGCGCGCTACGGGGGCGGCAGGAAAAAGCGCGACGAGGGTGCAGACGACGAGCGAGCGAGCTATAGGGGATTCTGCCATCCTCATCTTCTTGATGGGCTGCTCATCGTCGTCGTCAGGACGAGGAGCGCCCACATGCACAATTACGGGTTCGGTGCGCTGAATAGAGGTGAGTGCGAGCTTGAGTATGGATGAGAAAAAAATCGGACCTCAAATATCACCAGGGATGGATAAACGCGGTATCGGAGTTAGACCGCAGCCCGGTCAACTTGTGCCGGAGGGATGAGCAGAGAACTGGCTTAAACGCCCTCAGTTTGGGCAAAAAACGTGGAGCCAGTTCAGACATACCATATTTTGGCTTCAAGGCAAGCGGCAAGATACGATGTGCTGGGGACAATCGCTTCAGTTGCCTCGCGGTGGCTTGGTTGCGAGAGTCTTGTGGATGACATGGATTAGGCCTCTCCGAGGCGGGTGCTGAACCTCTAGATTCCGCGATGACCAATTCTGCACGACAAACTGACCAAAAACTGATGGACAAAATCGATCTTCTCCTGGGTACATAGCCAAACCTAAAGGTTCAGCAATAAAACCAGTCGACAAAAACAGAGTTCCAGGAAAATTGGGCGGAAATGAGCGTAGGAATCGATTTCGACACGCCGGACTCCCAATATCCGCGCAGAGACTTGTAGCTGTGAAACCAGCCCGATGCCGCTAATTTTGAAGTAGATTTGAGCCGTGATTACTGCCACGAGCCAAGAACATGCCTGCAAAGGTATATGAATGTGATTACATGGAATAAACGAGACTCACGGCTGCGCATAAATTGCATCCAACGATTTTTTTCCATAAACAGAATACAGTAGACTAGGGCCTGTCCAGGTACTTTATACCTTCTCGTTGGGAGGGGCACTTCAACTTGATGACTCTTGTTCAATCGTGTATAAGCACTTTTGTCTACTTTCGTGCATGCAAACCTAAAATGCAAGCGTTCGTTTGCGGACGCAGACAAAACATGATGAAGTACCAATATTTACCCCCAGACATCAAAGCACGGTCGAATGTCCTGATGGGCGAGCCATTCCGCATATACCTCCCAAAGACGCACCATACGCTTTCTGCACTGCGAAAGCTCATAATCCCAGGTTTCGAATTGAACATCTTCGAGGTCTATGATGAATACCCGGGGTGCATACGGATGCTCATCGTCAGGAGAGTCTCCCAGGTCGATGTGGAATATGTTCCGGAAGGGACACCCAGGCTCAGCACAGAAATTCTCTGCCGACGGTTCCTGCGGTTCCTGTAGGAGAACATTTCTGTCCATGAGATCATCTGGGCGGACGCCGTTTCGGTAAAGGGGATAGGACGCCCTGGCAACCGCGTTAAATAATCCCGCCTTGTGCTGAAGACAGGTCGCTTCCCCCTGCCGTGCGCATCCTTGCCTGCAGATCCACGCCCGCGATGTATTCCAACAGAACAACATAAACGTGGCGCGGGCGCGCGCCAGGAATCTCGGCAACGAAGATGCCGTGAAAGCGTGGTACTAGGGTGCCTTGATAATCTTTCAAACGCGCGTAGGCCTCTTTCTCGCTGGCCACTGCCCGTTCGATGATGCGGAACCGGTCGTATATGGTTGTGGTGAAATAAAGCGGGTCGTACATCCGCGCCACGAGGGGTGTGCTTGAGCCGGTGGCATTGACCCGCCAGACCTGTGCGGGCCCCTCCTCGCGGGCCCCCGTTGCCAGCGGCATCTCGAGGGCGATCGTCATCATGGAGATCTGCGGGTCGTATGGCGCGTCGTTCTCGTAGCACCTAGCCAGCACAGTTTCAGGTCGGGACATCGCGCGTTTGCCCGTTGTTGTCGAGTAGTGTGGATGGCCAAGAGCTCTTCAAGACCTTGTTCGGGTCCCAGCCCTTCGCAGCCGCCTTCTCCGCCGTCAAGAGGTCTTTCACGCGTAGAATTTTCATGGGCGGCAGGTCTGGGATCTTGGTCGGCGCATACAGCTTGAATGTGGCGCCTGAGCGAGTGGGATCTGGTTTGTAGTAGACGCTGTCGACCGGAGGAATCATAACTTTAAGGAAACTGGCGTCGTCTTGTCAGTGATGGCTGACTTCCAAAGTTGTCTATACCTGCCTACCTGCACAGTCGGGGTGCCTAGTTGGTGTGGCACTGCAGCGGGAAATCCGTCCTTGGTAAGCCCCGTCGTGCCACTGGTATTGATATATGGAGAGAGGACCGGAAACAGAACAAAACTAGCTAGGCTTCAACGTGTACTTGGTCGATTGGGTCGAAAGTGGGTCGCCGTCGAAAGTAAGGGGTAAGAGATGCCGGCCTCGGCACTGTCAGTCCTCGCCGGAACTTGATCTCGACCACAACATCCAGCACCGACCGCTATGTCGAACACATCGTCCCGAGCAACAACGAGTCGGATAACCATCTCACTGAAGTTAGGTACTTCCCTGGGCCATCCGACGGATCCGCCGAACTCCCGAAGCAATACGTCTGGGAACACATTGGTAAAATTCGCCGCATCCTGCCATTGGCAACTATTCTCCTTCCGCCAGACTTTCCTCGGTTCAAGAAAGAGCTAACCATCCATATTACTTGCTCTGCTTCTCCCTTACCGACCCTGCAGCATCCAAGCAGCATCCGTAACACAATTACTCAAGTCAACTTGAAATAAGACCTTACTCTTTCGGTTCAAGGCAGACAAGTTACAAGCTTGTTTTATTTCCCTCGGTTCTTGTTGACGCTGGTACTGGTTGCCGGATACACCAAAGGACGAACTAAGTTATTGTTCGCTCGGCTCGGCGTCGAATCCGGCAGTCAATCTCTGTGGCCACACTACCGCGCTGCTTAAAAAAGAGAGATCGTCCCGATTCTGCTGCCCTCTTTCCCCGAACTCATTCTCGTCATGAAGCCCGTCTGGTATGTTCCCGGCCATATGTTTTTTTTTTGAGTTGATCTCCCTTATTGCCGGTTCTCAGTCGGACGCCGACCTTGCAGTGTGTAAGGTTCAAGTTGAAATTGTTGAGTTGGTTATCGACGTTCCCTCCTTGACTTGTATCCACAGATTTTGGGGTTCGGGTGAATTTGGGTCTCACCAGAGGCAGGACTTTTCGGGTAAATCCTTGAACTCAGACGAAACAAAACCTACTTGATGCTCGAAATTCTGAGAACAATTTGCTTTTTGGCTCGAACATAAACTTCCCCAACGGTATACTATTCGGGTCAACATGTTTGATACATTGAAGAGTGGCGCGAAATACGCAAGCTCCACGGTACGTTTCCTGTGCACACATTCTTCCACCCAGGCAGAATTTTTTGACGCTCGGGGCATTGGCACGACAATTTGAAACATATATATGCATACGGTGCGGCCCCTCTTCATTATGACCTCCACCTTCACCACCAAAGCCGCCCAATTCGCCAGATATGTCCCCGTCGTATTCGTCCCAGTGTTCCTCTCCATCCCAGCCGCTGCACCATACCTCCTGACCGCCAGCGAATCCTCCACCGAGACGGCCGTCGAAGTCGATCTGGCCACGTTAATGTTTCTGCTGACAGGGGTTCTCTGCGGCGCCACCAGCACCCTGGCGTGCACACCGCCCGTCCTGGAGCCCGTGGCGCTTGTCCTCGCCGTCAATGCGACTATGGGTTAGCTCTCTGTTGTCCATCATCTCCAGCACTGCACTGCAACTAGCTAATCCTATGTTACCATACTCTCCCAGTCAACCACATCCCAGGCTGCTCTATATCCACAATAAGGGCCTCGAGGCTGTCGGTCTGACGGATCGGACTGTGGTCACCTTGGAAGGGTTTTTTAACGCGATAGACGATTTCATCAAGAGGCGATGGAGGGGGAGAGGGCGGGGGGGAATGTGTATGTAGGGGTTGGAGCAGGCAAGGGGACGGGCGCGCAAGAGGTTGGAGACTAATTCACACAGGGCAAGTCTCTATCCGATCTTTGCAGAATCCGGCTGAACCGCGTTTTCCAGGGCAGACAGAGAAACGCGCCAGGACCTCCTCCCCACCCGTTCCTCAGCATGGCCATATCCCCCCGTTAGATTGTGTCCAAGTTGATAACGAACCCACCGTCGGGATGTACTATCCCCCCCCCCACCGTCCCGGACAAACCTAGTACTCGGACAAACAAACATTTCTCGTGCAAAACTCAACCGTTTTCCGAGATTTTTTGGCTTAACATAAGGGTTAGGAGGTGCTCTGTAGATATAAGGTCAAAAACCCTTACAATCCCGCATCTTTCATGTATATATTACCACGGAAAGTTGTCAACTTCGGCCATTTTCGCTGATTAGCCTATTTTAAGGCCTAGGGTCCTCTCCCTAGGTTCTTACTATCCTCCAAATGCATCCAAAATATGCCTTTCCATCGCAAGAGTGCCCATATAAAATTTCAGAGGTATAGCCGTCTTGCCGCTGCCACAATGGACCGAAGGATCAAAGCATGCCCGTCAAATTGATTTCTTAACTGCCAACAATGATGGGAAGAAATCTCATGCTCCCTGTTGACCATCCTGAGCATTACTTATCCTCTGCTTTATGGACATCATAGTCCTGATTGAGGAGCTCCACTCTACAAGATTTTGAGGCACTTCGACCGCAAGAGCGTCGGATATGAAGCCGGCAATCCAAATTTGATGCATTACCTAGTACTCGGACACATGACAACCTTGGAAAAAAACGACGCCGTTTGGGTAATTTCGGTTATTTCTCATCAAGTAAAATTTGAATCTGGGGTAAAAGACAGATTCCCATCGATCTACGTACTCAGTCTGGCACAACAACCTTTGGATAAAATGCTATATTGCGATTTTCCTTAAATGTCCGAGATCTAGGGGGGGGATAGTACCTCGAACCCCCAAGTACCTTAAATACAAGAGAAATTTGAAATCTCTTGCAAAATCCCCCCGCAGGATGCGAGCTCGAAGCTCGTAATTAGTCGACAAGATTGGGTCGAAAGTGAGACTCCGAGAGGGTTTCATGACCGTGCAACTGCCGGGCACGTGTCGACTTCGGAGAAACAGCCAACCACCATGGTCTCAATTTCCAGCAATTTCCCCATGGCTTCAACGCCGTCTCTCGCATAGAAACGCCGTCCATTGTGCGATCCTACGATGACGCTCCATGTGCCGCAGTGGATCTAGTCAGGATCCCACTCGCGATCGTGTTGCACGCCAGGAATGGCAAACTATGTGCCTTCAAATTTGCACCGTGGACCGTCGTTCACCGCATCAGCGGCCAGAGCGACGCGGAGTATCACCGTCCGGGTCTGCAATCATGTCGTCGCTTGAACTTAATCCCGTTAAGTGCTTCAAATTCGGTCGTTGCTCAAATCCGGCTCTTCCAAGTTTCGACTCAGTCGGCAGCTGCTAAAGAAAGAGTAGCCAGACGATCCGGCTTTCCCTTGAAGTCTGTAACGACCGTTCGTGGGACTTGCGAGACGGTTATGTTATCCAGATTTCCACACCACAAGTTCGTCATCCATCGCCGCGACTCCCGCCCGAATTACCGGCACACAAGTTCAAGCTCGGCGGGAAATAAATATTACCAGTTCTGAGGATGCGGAAATACCCCGATTATTGGCGGCACACGACCAGCTTTGTTGAACACTTCAAGTTGTTGAACTTTTGTGATCACATGCAGAAGAAAAATCAACCTCCTTCGAATTCGCTCCACTGACCCCATTTGATTGACTGATTGGCGGTGCATCTTAAAAGGAACGTTTTGTCTCTTCCAAGTTCCCACTATCTACCGCTCCCCCGCCGCCTGAAATGTCTACATCACCACCCAGCAGCGAGACACATCTAAAACCTCCCCCATCTGACAAATCCAACAACACTCCTATCCACGTCCGCGCGGGCCTCGAAGATGTGGACCGCGACAGGCGACCGGCTTTCCTCCTCACGTACCCTGAAGTGAAGCTGTTAGGAATCGCCGGGGTGCGTGTCTTTGTCTTTGAGGCCATGGTTTCCGGCGTTCATCCTCTTTCGTACCTAGGTCGGATTTTTCCTCGATGGTGCGTTTCCCTCATATCGCCATCGCTAGGATTTCCAAGTCTGAAACGGTTTTCTTCGGGCAGCTTACGATCTGTTTGTGATTAACGTATGTTGCCACCGCTCGATGTCGCACCCAATTGCTAACCCGGAAATCATATGTAGCCTGTCGCGACGATGTTGCAATATCGTTTGTATGGCGGAAACGACCTCCCTGCCGGCCTGCAAGGCCTGTTGAAGGCAGCAGCTAATATCGGCAGTGTCATCGGGCAGTTTCTCTTCGGTCAGCTCAAACATCAACTCCATAGCGCATTATTTCTCATTTTTTTACTTAGGCTATCTGGCCGATTCGTTAGGCAGAAAGGCGATCTGTACGTGTCTTTGTATCACATTAGACTTATGTTTCTTTTCTAAACGGCTTGATAGACGGGAAAGAGCTCATGCTAATCATATTCGCGACAATTATGTGTCTGACGACACCGACTGGTGCGCTTTCCCCCTTGTTATTGCAAAAAATTGCTCTTCTAAATTTTCGCAGGCTCTCTAAGCCCGGACAGCTGTCTTATCTACCTATCTGTATTCCGCATCATTCTGGGCATCGGTGTCGGCGGAGGTCTGTTGCTCGGTTCGACGCCCATTTCATGTATGTGACCCTCTCCAGATTACCCCATGAGCGCCTCGATCACGAGTGACCGCGCTGTCCTGAGGAAACGGGGCGTAATGCTGGCGTACATTTTCTCTAACCAGGTATTTCATCCCCTTTCTTTCTTTCACTTCCCAGATAATTGACGATCGCGATTTAGGGCTGGGGCTCCTTCGTCGGGTCCCTCGTCACGATCGTCGTGCTCGCCGCCTACAAGGGCGTGATGGACGGCAAGGGAGAGACTAGCAAGGTCGATGGAGGTACGCGGATTTGAACCTCGGTTTTTAGTAACGGTAAGCTGATCACGAACCTCAGTGTGGCGCATCGTCGTGGGCCTGTCGCTGGTCCCAGCCTTTGGGACGCTATATCAACGCCTCACCCTCGCCGAATCGACACGTTTCATCGCCTCGCAGGAGAAGGAGGAGGAGGACCCGATAGCGTCGCTGAAGAAACAGCAGGCCGCGGAGGAGGCGAAGGCGGAGGCGGGTTCGTCCGTAGAGACGAACACGGAGGTAGTGGACGCTGCCGAGGTGGTGAAGAAGAAGGCGCATTTCAAGGGTATGCTTTCAATCTTCTGCTGCTCAATTATGTAAGTATATTGACTCGCCCCAGAATTCCTCGTGTATTTCTCTGAATGGCGACATGCAAAATTGTTGATCGGGACCTGCATGTGCTGGTCAGTCCGTTCAACCCATTCATCGTAGCCCAAACTAACGACAACATCATAGGTTTCTCCTTGATATTGCGTTCGTTCCGTTTCTGAACCTCTCGTGTTCAAATTGTTCACATGTACCGTGCCCAGATTCTACGGGATCAACACGGGATCAACTTGAACCAGAACGTCGTTCTCCAGCAGATTGGGTTCGACGGCAAGGGTGGGTCGGCTTGGGAGAAGCTGTTCAAGGTCTCGACCGGCAACATGATCATCACGGCCTTGGGCTTCGTCCCTGGTAAGCAATATAAAATTTCAACCCCGCGACTTACTAAGAGGCGCGTTAATTATTAAAGGGTACTACGCGTCCGTTCTCCTTATTGAGGTACTCGGACGCAAGTGGATTCAGATCCAAGGGTTCATCATGGCGGGCGTGTTCTGTGAGTGTATTCATTCCCGTCCTTGCGGCTCAGCGATTTATGAATGTTTGAAGTGGCCATCCTAGCGGCGAGGTTCCATACCCTGAGCAAGCCTGGGTTCATCGTGTGCTTTTCCTTCCTTCAGGCTCGCATCCGCTTCTCTACCTTGTTGATTCCTTGATACTCATTCACCCCCTAGTTCTTCTTCAACTTTGGCGCCAATACGTGGGTCGAAAAGTCTAGTTCCGTTCACAGTCTGACCTTTCTTTTGCATTCACATATAGCACGACCTATGTGCGTTCTTACTTTGGCTTCAAATTGTGCCTTGAACTCACGATATGTATGTAGTGCTATCCCGCGGAGGTCTTCCCGACTCGCTTCCGCGCCTCCGCGCACGGGCTATCTGCCGCGGCAGGGAAGGCCGGGGCCATCGTCAGCGCACTCGCGTTCAACTCGCTCAGCAGCAAAATCGGCACAGACAAGGTGCTCTGGAGTGCGTCTCTCTATTCTTCTCCATATATATATATGGTTTCTTATCGAGACTCGGCTCCCAGTCTTCGTCGGCTGCTGCTTCGCTGGCGCGATCTTCACGCTCCTGTTGCCCGAGGTGCGACGCCGCGACCCGGATCAGGTCCTGGCGGAGGAGATCGAGGCAGCGAGGCGCGAGAGGAAGTAATCTGTGGACCGACGGCAAGCGGTCAAACCTAAGCTGAACTCGAAATATCTTGAGCGCTACGAAGTCTTTTGTTTTGCACTGAAGCATTATCACCGTGTAACTTTTCCTAATATGTAGATGAATTTCAGCTGGGAACACGGAGAAGAGTTTCCGTACACGTATTCAGAATCTCATGTCCGCCCGGGAGCGAGAGGTACCAGACATCCCGGGTGGGAGTGGCACAGGTACAGCGCAGATCTTCGACACTTCAATAGGAACCGCTGGGAGGTTCTCGCTCGTAATGGTATTCATTTCATCGGTGCCGGTATACTTCGCGCCAACACAAAATTACGATTTACCCCGGTGCCGGCTCGCCAACCTCTTCCCTGCGCTTGCGGTTCTCGGGACCAATGGACTGGAACAAATTCAGCCTACACTCTTGGACTATTTGAGGTTCAATTGTTCGTGCATTAAACCGTTTTTCATTACTTGTCGTTCCAAACACCCTACCATTCAATCATTCGGCACAACGACTCGGATATAGTACGTATGTAGCAGATAGCTGCCAAAGAACCAATTTAGAGCCCTCCGAATTCGAATCCGGGAGAGAACTGCCTGCTACGATTGGAAGTCCGATTTGAGACCGCAAGACCATCCAGAGTTGCGTGGATATCTGACAATACAAGTTACTCAGTTTCTCTTCTGAAGTTCGGACAGAAGAAGAATCTTTCGGCGAATAATCGAGTGCCGTTTTGACCGCCACGCCTATTGGGGCACAAAATTCACGCACTCGGTCCGCCATAGTCTTGGCCTCGAATGGTGGGAAGCATCTTCCTCTCTGCGACGCCTTCTCGTGCCCGAAAACGGTCAAACCGTAGTCTATTTCCTGATCCCGGACTCGGTATATTGATCGGGGAGATTTCGGTCGAGCTTGAAAGAAGCCCTGTCGCGAGCGCGAATGTATGCCTCTGGAAAAGTCCTGCGGTCTAGTCGGCTGGGAGCGCTATTCATGGAAACGACCTGCTGGCAGAAGCCCTTTTAGCCCAGACGTCAGTCAGCCATATATAAGTTCCCCGCAGTATAGCACTTGGGGACCCGAAACCCTCACAGGACCCTCACCTTCGTCACTTCGCTGCGCCTCAATTCAATTCAATGGTCCCCCCCCCCCCACTTAGCTTCCTGGCAGACCGCTGACCTACACACTTGCTTGCACAGGGCTCCGACTCCGACTCTAAGCTCCCATCTCACGGTCCCTGCGTACGCATTCTGGGACGTGGTACTTGATGACGAAAGCTGAAGCAGGATGCATGCCAGGCGCCGCATCTTGCTGTTCCTGCGAACCTGTCTCTGCTCATACGTGTCCCCAGCACGTCCTCGAACGGTCAAAAGGTGGGTGGCTCAACAGTCGAAGAAAACCTCGTATACCTAACTCCCGGATAGATTATCCTACCAGCGCGGAGCAGCGACGACGCCCCGGTGCGTATAGACACCGACGAATTTAAAATTTGCCGAGGCTGACAGCGAGCACCCAGCACCCGCCGTGCCGACCGGTGCGCACGAACTCGGGGAAGCGGTGGAAGTTGTTTGGGGGAAAGGCCAAGACGGAAGAAAATATGCAGAGAATGGAGGTGCGCAGGTTACTGCTTTCAGCTTCCTAGGCTCACTTGCTATCTGTGAGGCCCAGATGCTAGACGCTGAAAATTGTGCATGGTAGCTGGTCGTCCAGGTTTTATTGCGCAATCTAGGGATATTTAGACGCCGCACCGATGATGTCGCGCGGAGTTCGTATTTGGATACATATCGTTAATTACACGGCGTTTGACGGCCAGACTATATTAATGCCTAAATGCGAGCTGTCATTATTGTCTGCGGGGCAAGACTGTTGTATTCCTCACCTCATCCCGAACAGTGTTACGAGACTGCATCTATTTTCGATAGCGAGATCGTCTGACATTCCACGCAAATGCCTGGGTCCAGGTGCCTAATAAACTGGTAAAAAATCACCGATTTTGGGATCTGAGCCCTCAAGATAAAGCGTCGAGATTCGGGGAATTGACGAAACGGCATGCTTTCCAGCGTACTTATTGTCCGTTAAAAAGAAGGCAAGTAAGCTGTCGCGGGAGAAAGGACTCACGTCTATGTTACCAGGTTGCGGGAACAAGATGGCCAAAGGGGGCTGCTTTGAATTGTTCATCGCATCTATTTTCCGATAAAGGGTTGGTTGGCACAAGAAATTGAACGGCATAAAGTATTGTTCCGTCGCAAAGAAGAGAAATAACGTGCTGCTGAATCATGCGTAGGCCTCGAGAAGAAATTTTGCGCCTGTACTCACGTCAACGTCACCAGGTTCACGCCGCTGCGGGAACAATGTGGCCAGAGAGCGGCTACCTTAAATTTGCACGCGAAATCAGCTTCCTTGTGAAGGCAGCCGATCCGGAATGGCCAACGGTTGTTCGGCTGAAGTCGCCGCCATGAGTGCACTGTGCGTCTTTTATTTCACGCCGAAGTTGCGGGGCTACCTCCCGCGATCAATTCCGGACAGATAGGCGGAGATTTCTGCATATGAGCGCGTCGCGGCGGCCTTCCACGAAAGGTGATGCGATTGCGGCGATGCCTGCGTGTGCTTGGGATGTGGACAAGGAAAAGCCTAAGGATCAAAGGAGAAACTGTCAGTGGACACGTGGCGCTCATCCCAAATGGCCCCCTTATCCTTGCCTTATCCCCGTCCTTGTACTTTTTCGTGCTGCGATCAGTTTGTCCCTCGACCTTGTACCCAAAGGGAACGGTTTTCCCGTGTCTATCCTCGGCTCAGCTAAATCCCCCACCAGCTGGAGTTTTGGGGTGCTCTGGCACTTTTCGCTTCTACGATCTCAATCTTTGTCCTGAATTTTCGGTGTCACCGAATACCGGTGGATTGACCCTTTATGCTGTTCAAATTTGTCTCCGGAGTGGCATTATTATCGGTTGGTTGCTTCGCTGTCGTCGCTAAATTTGGGTTCCTGTTCCTCGATTGATGGTTTTTTCCCGCTATCCCTTGTTCCCCTGCGGGAAATCGTCAGCCAACGTCAAGCTCTACGCCATGGACCACCGGCTATCGGAAACATTTTCTCTCCTGACGGCGGGCGCAGATCGCGGGTTCAAAACATATATAAGCTCATCTTTTACGGCTGAGCTATCCACCGGCCTCGACGTCGTTCCCCAATCCCTTCAGCATGGTCGCCTCTCATTTCCATCTCTTGTTGCTGGCTCTTCTACCTTGCCCAACCTGGGCAACCCCTGCTGTCCATTCTAGGGCCGTCTCTGTTTCGACACCCCTGGGTACTGCGCAAGGTACTCTGGACGTTGCTGGTGCCAACAGATTCGCCGTAAGGTATGCGACTGCCAGTAGATGGGCACTGTCCACCATCGTCACGGAATGGCAACTACCGTAGGTTACCTCTGTCCAAATCGGAATTTGAGCTCATCTTCTTTCAAGGAATGGGTCAGACGACCCCGCTGTCCTTCCCCTTCAGTGTCCCCAGATCCGCGTGGACCCGTCGACATACTCCGAGGACTGCCTTTCCATGGTACTGTATGTGCCCGTCGACCTCGCCGTTGATGGCCAGGCGCCGGCTTTAGTCTGGTGAATGATGTCCCTTGTCTTGTCGTAATTGTTCTGTTTTTAACACAAGTGTAGGATTCACGGTGGTTCATTCGACTCTGGATCGGCTACAGATCCTGCCCTCGATGGTTCAAAACTTGCAATTGCGACCCAATCGATTGTCGCTGTGATCCAGTATCGGCTCGGCGCAGTACGTCTCTGCGCGTAGTTTGATTTCTTCGCTGACAGGTTTGAAAGCTTGGCCTCTTGGCTCCGCAAGGCCCCACAAATCTGGCTGTCAAGGACACCATAAACGCTCTCACATTTTTGAGCAGCGTCCTGCCTTCCTTTGGGGGAGGCGGGTCCCTCACGCTCGCGGGCCAAAGCAGTGGTGCAAGCATGATCCGGACCCTGTTGGCCATTCCTTCGGCATCTTCGCTTTTCGAGAAGGGCATCCTTCAGTCCGATCCAATGGTTGGTTCATTCTCTTCCTGCCGAAAAAAAAAACCCCTCACTTACCGTCTTGCAGGACTACGGCTTTCTGTCCGTCGAGACTCAGACCTTGCTCCAGAACACTTTCAATGATCTGGTCTCGTGCGCTGCCGACGATACTGCCTGTCAGACGGCTTTGACGCTGGATGAAATCCTGGACGCTCAAGTTACGCTGGAGAACGAAGCGAATGATCTTGATCCCGCAGCTGGGATGGGCGAGCCACTTCGACCGGTCAGAGACGGCCAGCTAATTACCACTCCGCTCGATTCCACCGCGCCGTTCCCCGCCGTTAGCAAGCCACTGCTCTTGACTAACGTGAAAAACGAGGGTGGACCGACTGTCTATCAACTGCTCTTCCCGGGACCCGATCCTCTTCCCGCCTCATGGTTCGAGCCTGTCTGCGACCAGAGCCTCGGCCCCAATCGCACGCAGATCGTAGAGGACTCGGGTTTCTACCCCGTGGACCCCGACGGCGACACCCGCGTGCCATTGGAAATCTTGACCACGGATTACATCTGGAAGTACGTTTTCATTTCCTCTGCCAAACGCGAGCCTTGTTGACACGAGCCAAAGGTGTTCGACGTGGACGTTCGCGCGCAACTGGGTTTCCCATGGTGGGCCAGCGTTCGTTGGGTTGTACACCCTCGGTGCAACGTACCCCGCGAACGTGAACACCACCTTCTGCGTCGAGGACGGCGCCGTATGCCATCGGGATGATATCTATATCGTCGTAAGTCCCCGAATATATCATGAGCCTGGAGCGATCTCACGCGATCCTTTGCAGTTTGGGACGACCCCAAACCCTACACCGGCACAGGCCGCACTCACCGCCGAGATGCAGGCACGCTACAGGATGTTCTTACTCACAGGAAATCCCAACGCGCCGGGATTGGAGCCCTGGCAGCCTGCGACCAGCAGCAACGTTTTCGCGAAGAGTTTGGCGTCAAGACGACGCCAAACGGGTTGGCTCCTATCGGCGCATGTACCCCTTCCTTCTGGGGCGCGACCGCGCAGTACGACTATCAGGTTTTCGACATTTGAGCCACGGCGTAATTGGCCACTGGCTCATTTTTGCCGCTATTTATTTCGCATTCGCATTCGTCTCTATCGATTTCGATTTCGCCTTTGGATTACATTGCTATCTATTGTTTAATGTATCGTTAATATCTCCACCAATGTATCAAATATGTTGACCCGGTGTACACGCCAGGACTGTCCGCAGAAACATAGCCAGGCCGACTATGACAATCGTGTCGGTGAAAAAGACGTTTCGGCCGAGATCGAGGGGTGAAGTAATATGTGCACAGGAAGTGTAGCGCGGAGCTTGCATACTGTGTTTCTCCCTCGGAGTACTAGTGAAAGCACTCGACGGAACCACGGGAATCATCATCTAATTCCGGCAGCTCCACGAAGTTCATCTGAGGAATTGGAGGAGACTGGTCGCAGGGTCGAATATTAGTGAAGGGAGGATGAATAGAATACACAGCTGTCGCGGGAATTCCTACATGCCCATATATCGGTGCCCGTAAGTACCCGATGCACTCGACATACACGCCATCGTATACATTCGCAACCGCGCGGTTGGCGTTCGCGATGACCTGTTCGTGCGCCGCGACCTGCCCGCTCTACGATTCAACGACGTACACAATCCAACTGTAGGAAGAAACAAGAAACTTGGCATACGATACGCTGAGAGGCGACCTGTGCCCACTTCTCGTCTTCGGCCCGACATAAATGGCTATCGCAGGGAGAGCAACATTCGACATACCAAGCATCTCATCTGGCTGGGCCGCAATGCCGGGCAGCTCCTCGAGCTTCGCGTGGACGTGCGAGGGAAGGTTCCATTTCGTACGAATTGTGCTGTCGCCCGGGCGCTTGAATTTGAGGAAGAAATAGAGCCGCGCTCATTGCACCAACCGTCCATTTTTATGCACACTTATATATATCGAGAAATCGTGATGAGAGGAAAAATTTCGGGACGTTCTGCTTGCACGTACAGACCTTGTTCAATCTCCGCGTCGCCATTTAGGTCTGCAATGAAACCCGTCTTGAGGAGGTATATGCTGACATTTCCCTGACCGAAAAGCATCCCAGTGATATTCTTATCGAAGTCCGGCAGCTGCTGCTAAACAGCAAGAGATAATTGACATAGTGCTGCGGCAGAGTCGCATTACCATGCGCCATTTGCCGTACCATTGGTGAAGAAATGTCCCGGGTTCGCACTATCAGGGAACGACAAAGTCAGAGGGAATCGAGATGATCTGCGACTCTCTTCTCTAGGCTCGCGTTTGAAATGAACTGTCAGATATAAAATTCGGATGAGCAGGGCGATGCATGTAATTTCGAAGACCAACACTGATCGGTGGTAATGTTGTAGTCGACTCAGTTTTCCGTGGACCGGCTCATACTAGTTAACGATGATGTGTTGTATGCAAGGGGAAATAAATGCCTGATCCAGAGTGTGCTGATATTAAGAGCGGAGTTCGTAAACGACGCCGACATATTCTCGACGGCATGGCGCCGGCCGCAATCCACATAGAATGACTCGGGCGATGAGCCGAGAACGACAAGCATGTTGGGACTCGAGGTCATAGCAATGATGGCTAGATGTTGCGATTTATGGGCCTTTTAACATTTTGAGATCGTGGCGGTGATTAATTAAATGATATGGACTGCTGCCTCCAGGAACGCATGTGCCTGTATGCAGTGCGGCGTTGAGATAATCAACTCTTCGTGTTGAATGACAAAGGTAGTCCAGCAGCAGATAAGGATGGACACGGGTACCTTCCGGCCTACCCGTACCTGTACCCGCAAAAACCGTGCCCGTACACGGGTCGGGTCTAAAACCCGTACGGGTTACCCGCGGGTCCTCGATGCACCCGCGGGTCCCCAAACCCGTCGGGTATACCCGCGGAATTTCAAGCATAAATAATGTTTTTATTGTCAATACAGTGCGATAAAATGTTGACCGAAGGTACGTCCACACTCTCACAACAACCAATGCCTCATGGGTCATAAGAGTAGGCAATTATATTGTTTTCTGTATGTAGTTTGGATTTTGAATGAACATCTATCTTTTTTTTTTTTTTTTTTTTTTTTTTTTCACGAGAGACGATGTGGAATCATACAAGCACTGGTTGGAAGATTCAAATTTTTCAGCACAATTTATGGTGAAAAATGTCGTTTGTTTTTCAGACATTTTTCACTGAAAATTTCACCATTTTTTCACTGAAAAATGTCTGAAAACAAACGACATTTTTCACTGTAAATTGTGCTGAAAAAGTTGAATCTCCCAACCAGTGAAGGTAGGAAAGAATCACTGTGATGGTTTTCGGCAACGGGGTTGACTATACTGGGTTGTAATCTCTGATAACTGGCCGTAATGGGTTTAAGTTCCCTAAGGATTTATAACCGGGGATAGCAACAGTCTTATAGGCCTCCAAAAGTCTTACAAGCTTATTCAGGCTGGATTTTTTGCCTGCCTACATGCGGGAAAAACAAAAAATTTGGAGCTCAAAACCCGCGGGTACACGGGTCGGGTACGCGGGTTGAGCACGGGTCTGAGATTGTGACCCGTACCCGTACCCGCCCACACCCGCGGGTACAAACCCGCGGATATACCCGCGACCCGTGTCCATCCTTAGCAGCAGAGGTCAAAAGGCGACAAAGACTGCAATTGAGGATCCGTCATCAAGTTGTTGCAAATAACAGGTAGTATTGGCTTCAACGACTGGGGATATTGATGGAGGCACGTCAAATCCATAATGAGTCCAATCAGTATGGATTTTGTATTGTTGCAACTGGGTGACTTTCCATAAGGCTTTTCCTAGATTAGAGCTTGTTTGAGCGGTGCCAACCGTGCCGGCACACCGTGTATTCCGATGAAATCTATTGCTGGAGGGTTCCCATAAGCCATAAATATTTTTTTATTTTGCTAGAGTTTACGGTCAGCACGTGAGATGTAAACAACGCGTCCCAAAACTCCTAGTCAGATCCTACACCCACAACGAATGGACATCGACGCGCTTTTCCTACATCAGCAGCTCGAGAACATCACGGATGAGGAAACCGAGGATCAGCAGCAACTCGTAGGGCTGGCAACAGCCATCATGTTGCTCGGAGCCATTGAGGCCCGCAGGCTACGCGCCGAGCGACGGAAGCCTTCCAGGCTGTACCTGTGCCGGCCCCAGCTCCTTGCAAGAGACGTTATGGAATCGGCTGCCAATTAGAGCCAAGAACAAAGAGATTGGAATTGCGACGCACCCTGTAGCAATTGGTGCCGTTCGCTGTAGGGGCAACAACCAAGACCGTTTTGTGGCCAAAATGAAAGCTAAAACACCAGGCGACTGATCGTTTCCGGTGGGAGCACAACAGTTTAAACTGTCTCCGACGTCGCCGACAGCAGGGAGGTGAGGTACATAGAACCAAGAGCCGGATGTGCAAGGGATGTGGTTGTGAATGAATGCGGGGCAAAAAGACAGGTGAACGGTCGTTTCTACCGAGCATATGCCATTTGCAAGGCTCCCGAAGTCGTCGCTATTGGAGTAAGGAGACGGGGTGGAATCGAGCTACGGATGCGCAAGGGAAGTGGTGTGGAAGTGGTGTGGAAGAGAAGTGGAAGTAACCGGTCCGACCGGGTCCGGTGACGTGTGGCGGTGGTTTCTCGCCCCGAACAGGTAGATAGCCGTTTAGAACGATGAATTCAACGCGTGATTATTCTGAAGAGGGGGTAGGGACCCCTCCTCCAGATTATAATTGCTTAGAATCTATAAGAGGGTCTGAAATATTCGAAGTGAGATCTGGGGCCGATGGGGTCCTGACAGCTGTCATGTCAGCGCGGTGATTCGGCGGATTTTGAGCTCAAAATATTCGAAAAAACATTTTTTAATGCTTATGGAAAGTCACCCACTAGTACTATAAAATTAAATAGTAAAATTAAATAACCCCTTTATCTAGTTATGTTTTTTTTTTTAGTTACCTATTCTGCCGGCAACCCTTGCCTGGGTTACCAGTAGAGGTACCACTACGACTACGACTATTGCCGCTTTGGTACTACCCTGTGTAGCACTGGTCAGCCTTGCCCAGTTGTAGAAGCGGAAGTATAGAAGAGTAGTCTTGCCCTTATGGAAGCATCCCTAGCTACACACTTCTTCTACTGGCGCAGCAAACGTACGTTGCGGTACCTCCCCATTTTTTTTTGCTTGGCTCTGCTACTGGCACAGCAAAAGCCGGATAATAGCCAGACAGTGGTAAGGCAGAACCGAGCCGGAAGCAAGGAAAAAGGCCGCACATTCACAGATATGTGCTAGGCACCGAATTCATTGACCGTGCCCCCGGAGCGGTCCCTCAGAACTTGGAGGAGAAGAGGACATGCAGTGTAGTCCTACCAGGTCTACTCGGTGATCCTCAACCTGAAGAGGAGACTATTCAGACGTTGACAAGAAACTTTTTACTGGAAATGTATCCATGATATATTTCGTGTTGAGAATTTTTGGGGTCACATTGAGAAACCGCAGATTCTCGAACTATGTCCGGTCTGTAAGGTCAGAGTCCATGGAGCATATAGTTCTTGAATATTGTACACCCGGTCAAGAGTTGATCTGGTCTTTGCCGGAACTACTTTGGTTGAAAAACATAACAACTGGCCGAAACTTAGTCGGGGCCTCATCCTAGGATGTAATCTTGTAAAATTTGACTTACAAAAAGGAACTCGAGCATTGGAGAAGTCTAGACTAATCATAACACTCGTTTCAGTTTCGCTCCAACTTACAGTATATGGCGATTGAGAAACAATCGGAGAATTGATGCGAAAGATAACCCTGAGAAAAATGCCACGGTTACTCAGATACACAACCAGTGGCTGGCTGCCATCAATGGTTCTTTAAGACGAGATTGCATACTTACAGACAAGCTCCGTTTTGAAACCCAAGCCATCAAACGGCAACTTTCTTGAACACATTGAGTGGGTTACTTATGGACGAAGATTCCCTGCCGGATGACTGGATAAATACACCGGGGTTTTAGTAGGTATACGACCGAAGAAAGATGGAATAGGTTAGCAAACAGTCCCACACTACCTTGAAATGAGTGCGTAACGGCATCCCCCCCTTGGACACCCTTTCCGGCCCTTACTGGTCCACCTACCCAGTCCCCTAGCAGATGAATCTTGTAATGCTTCTGCTTGAGTTTCGTTACTCCAAACGCTCCAAATTAAAAAATTAAAAAAAGAGGAGATCATGTCACGCGGGTAAGAATCTAAGCGAAGGGACCGTGCGGCGCTTACTTAGCATGCGGAAAACCTATAAAAGCTGCTGTCCCACAAGTCGAGTCACTCTGATTCCGAGCGCACGTCGATGTCCGTCTCGATCATCTTCTACGATATTCCCCCTCGACGCACCCCCAGCCGTACTTGGTCACCGAATCTTTGAAGACCAGGCTGGTTGCAATTTCCGCGATTAGACTTAAGAGCTGAATCAGAAATCTAGATATGCGCTGAATTTCAAAAGAGTACCATACAAAACCGTTCTGGTTGGAATATCCGGAAATAGAGGGACGATGCCAAAGAGATTGGAGCTCCTCCAAGCGGGGTCAAACCCGACGGTCGCCCGCATTTCACGCTTCCTGTGATCCAGGACTTGTCAACAGGTACCGTCCAGAAACAGCTGCAGTATGTTTTGCGGCGACCCACGCGTTTTTCCTTTCGCAGGTGCAGTTATCTCGGATTCGAGCAAGATCGCGGCGTATCTCGACGCGACGTACCCCGACAGGCCACGCCTGATGCCTCCAGGCACCACCGGGCTGCACCGCGCTTTCGAGGACGCCGCACGCACGCAGCTAGACCCCATCTCTCGCTACGGTCCGCCCGCCTCGCACAAGAACTTGAACCCCTTGAGTGCGGAATATTTCCGGCGCACACGCGAGGCCACCTGGGGAAAGACGCTCGAAGACTGACTGACCCGAAAGGCGAAGAGGATGCCGTTGAGTGGAAGAAATTGGAGGACGGATTCGGCAAGCTGGACGAGTGGATTCGGGAAAATGGAGAGGGGAGTTCCTATTTCATGGGAGATGCACTCACGTACGCGGACATATTCTTGGCGGCGTACGTCCACTGGATTCGGCTGGTTCTTCCCGAGAAATGGGATGAAATTAAGCTGTGGCATCAAGGAAGATGGGCAAAGCTATTGAAGGGATTGGGAGATTATGAGACGGTTTTAGTAGCCATCCGCGGGCTCGTTCGACTCTGGTTACAAATTGCAGCTTTCAATTGTCGACCCGGGCAATTTGAAGATGGGCTCAAAAGAATGTGCTCTGCTCGAGCAGTGATATTAATCTAGTAAGTATGTTGTGAAGGCATACCCAGCTACATTGAAGTTCTGACACACCTCAGCAATTCGATATCTGCGAACCCACAACGAAGCCATGGAGGATCGAAGAGAGTTGCCACCAACACCACATCAACCATCAATGATTGAGATCAATTCGTGAACTGTGCCTTGCCGATGGCCACTTCCTGGAATCCAAAGCAGGGGGGGATATTATACTCGCGTGGTCCACAACATGAACAACGAGTTTACCGAGAACAAACAGGTAGGTATGTACGCCTTCTTTTTGGCCGCCATCGATTATCGATCATGGTCGACATGCATAAAGGGTGCCGAGGGCGTCGGGACAGATCACTCATTTCCACAAGTTATTAAGAAGCCCAGCTGGACCGGCGGAACAGGTCTCCCAGCCATGAGGGCAATGTTTCTAAGCGAGCCAGTGCTGTTCAGGGATTGCCGACACGTACGTGTGCGACACTATTTTGTACTGCCGCTTTTCTGCTTGACTTGATCCACTTTCGTTATGGATGACAGCACATTGTTTTGCCTTTCCGTCTTTCCGTCTTTCCGCCTTTCCCAAGCCTTCTCAGCCTGTTGCGTACTGGTTTGACAGTGCAGTCAGCTTCTTTCACTCCTCGGACCGCCTGATCGTACTACGGTCAGATAAACAACCCCATTTTCCAGCCGAGGATGGTCGCGTCTTGATGGACACCAATTGCCCAACGGCGGACCAACCGAGATACCTCTGAATATATGGTATCGTACCGTCTCGGCCGTTGGCCCGTGGTTTTGATCAGCAAAAATGACAGATTTTCCGTCGTGGCACGGAAACCAACACTGCGAAGTGCGGGCGAGCTGCGGGACGCTGGGAATTCTGCTAATTACCAGCTCCGGTATAAGTACGGAGAAAACGATCAGGTCGCACCACGAACGATGAGTGTCCCGATCCCTCAACCCCCAACCATCCCTTCATTGGAAACGTCACCTCTGTCGAGAAGGAGGTCCCCCTGCGTTCGTTCCGGCTTCTGGCGAAAACCTATGGCGAAATCTTTCAGCTCAACATGCTTGGTGGGTATTTTTGCGACTCGTCGAGGATGTGAACTCACTCGGTGACCAGGGCAAACGGTGCTGTTCGTGAGCTCGCACAAATTGGTGAACGAGATTTCAGACGACAGCCGGTTTCACAAACGGGCTGCTGCGGCACTTAGGGAGGTCAGGAATTTGGTGGGCGATGCCTTGTTTACGGTACGTTTGTTCAAGCCTGCCTGAATCTCTCCCCTCACTTCCCACCACAGGCTGAAGACGACGAGCCGAACTGGGGAATAGCGCGTGGGCATTCCTCAGAACAATGTTGCGTGTATGCTGATATCAAATAGACCGTTTGCTGATGCCAGCTTTCGGCACACTTGCGGTGAAGGACATGATGGAGGAGATGCGCGACATTTCAAACCAGCTTCTTCAAAAAGTACGTATCGCTCGCTTGGCATTTGTATGATGATTATAACTTGTTTTTTCGTTCCCAAGTGGGAACGGTGAGCTCTCATGTTTTCGTCGGCTTCGAGATTAACTTCCAATAGCTTCGGACCCAATGCGATCATCGATCCCTCCGACGACTTCACCAGAGTTGCGCTCGATACGATCGCATACTGTTCAATGTCTCACCGGTTGAACTCATTCTACTCCGAGCCGCAGCCTGAATTTGCGGTTGCCATGGCCGATTTCTTGAAGGAGTGCAGCGAGCGTTTCACGCGCCCCCGGCTGCTGCAGGCCGTGATGTATGGGAAGACGGCCAAATACCAGGCGGACATCAAGAAAATGAAGGATCTCGCTGATGAAAGTATGATTGAATTCACCCTCATTTGGTCGAATTCACTGCTCATTGCCTGTAGTCGTGGCGACGCGAAAAGCACCCAATACCCAAACATGATCTCCTTGACATAATGTTGAATTCGCGCGACCCAAAGACAGGTCAATCGATGACGGAGCAATCTATCGCGGAAAATGTGAGGGTTTCTTGTTCGTACATCTGTTCTCACTGCAACGGGTTTACGTATAGCTTTTAACGTTTTTAATTGCCGGTAAGCATTGCGGTTCATTCTTTCCAGTTCAGTTGATCACAGTTGAACCAGGACACGAGACGTCTTCAGGTTAGAAAACCGTGGCCGAGACATTGTTTTGCTGATCATCCCACAGGGATGATGTCTTTCATGGTCTACTTTCTCATCAAGAATCCTCAAACGATGCGCAAGCTACGCGCGCAAATTGACGAAGTGTTGGGCTCCCGCCCGGTTCAGTACGAAGACTTCGCCAACTTGCCATATTTGATTGGTGCGTGGTCTTGCGCCTCCAATTTACTGTGACGACCAAAATTGGACACAGCGGTTATGCGCGAGACCCTGCGCCTCGCTCCAACAGCGCCGATACGTCAGACAGCTGCGTTGGGGATACCACAATTGGTGGAGGAAAATATACCATCAAGAAAGGCACCCCCATTCTGATCGTGAAATGGGAGCTGCACAGAGACCCAGCCGTATGGGGGGACAACGTGGGTGCTTTATACTTGGAAGTGCAGCCTACTGATTGGCATTCAACCAAAGGCGGAAGAGTTTATTCCGGAAAGGATGCTGGATGGGAAGTTTGAGGCGCTCCCTGCAGGTTTTCCAAGTTTTATCCAGTAAACTGTTACTTATATGATAATCACAGCCGAACGCATGGCAGCCGGTACGTTTCTTTCCAGTCATTATGTACTTGCAAGTTTTGTAGCTGACATGATCTGCCGTTCCAGTTTGGCTTCGGCCGCCGTGCGTGCATCGGCCGCGCGTTTGCATGGCAAGAAGTCTGGTACGCCACTTTCTCGGCCTTTTCATTGTCTCAAATACCAATCTTTATAACGTCAGCCTGGTTATGGCCTCTGTGATCCAGAGATTCGACCTCGCTTTTGTCGACCCATCCTACAACCTAGAGATCAAGCAAACGCTCACAGTGAAGCCCAATGACCTCCTTATTCAAGCCACCCTGCGTGCCGGGGCGGTACATCTCAGGCCACGCCATCGTCGGCGCTGATGGCGAGCCGCTCTGACGCGCCGGAGCAGCCAGTCAATCCTCAGTGGACGCAGGCATTGGAATGCCATTATACGTGCTTTATGGATCCAATACGGGCACGTCAGAGGCATTTGCGCAGCGCATCGCCAACGAAGCGTCGTCTTATGGTGGGTTTCACACTCAATATGTGAAGAAGTCGATCTAATGGACCAAAGGGTTCACACCGTCCATTGGTACATTGGATTCAGCTCTCGGGAAAGTGCCAAAAGATGGCCCGGTGATCATCATTACTTCCTCCTTCGAAGGTAAATTACCTTGCGATCCTATTCGCCTACCTTGACTAATCTTTGTCGAGGTGAACCACCTGACAACGCTGGGCGCTTCATAGATTGGCTGCGCCACATAAAAGGCGACGAGTTTGAGAACGTGCGATTTGCCGTCTTTGGCTGCGGGAACTCGGATTGGAAGGCGA
>JARKIC010000164.1:0-405384 GCA_029378375.1 Mycena olivaceomarginata | reverse complement strand
CTTTCTCTTCCTAAGCGAAGTAACGAAGTGACGAACGTGGGTACTACTCTGCCTGCGGTGGACGCCTCAACAGTCACTTTGTTTCAAATCAATCACCTAGGTCCTGTGCTAGTTCAATTTGCGCCACGCATTATTCTTTGCTGGTTCGGTAGCGTCCGTTAATTCCAGATTCCCATCGATGTCGCTCAATCTCCTTTTTTTCGGTCTCACTCGTCGTTGATGCTTCAGGTTCCCCATTGTTCTACTCCTACTGCACTGTCTATCTCGGTGACGATCCTCGCAAATCCGGAGCCCTGTTTTTTGGACTGCTGGGTACTCTTCTCACTACATTCAGGGTGGCCTAAACACGTTTGGGTAGTTGAGTTTAGATATTTAGATATGCGTAGACATGTTTAGTCAGCCACACGATCCCATTTAGACGACTACACACAGTGTCCGGGTAGCTGGGTGTAGCCCGAGCGTAAACAACTACGCAGAGTCTGTATATGTCAGTGTAGTGAAGGTAGGTACATCCGCAGAGCTGCACAGACCAGAGTTTCTTCTGCCAGCTCAGCATCTGCAGTGGTTGTTGTTACAGTATCTTAATCCTGTGGAGATGACTACACAGACCTTGTCAGGGGAACACCGCTCTTCCGGACTTTCCGGCTGTAATCTCCGGCTTTCCGCTCCAGCCTCCGCTCTGTTATTCCTCCGGCTTTCCGCCCCCCCGTTCTCATTGGCATGTGCTATGCGACCAGGCCCGTGATCACTGTAGATACCTCCGGACACGTGCTACTGGGTAGTTACTGATTTGTATATAAGGTTTCGCCTAGCTTGGGAATCCTCATCCTTTCTTCTCTTCGGATTCCCCCGCTAGGTGCGTAGTATTCCCGCTCCTGTATTTAGTACCCTATTTATACTTCGGATTCCCCCGCTAGTTTCCGCGCCCTGCGCTGAGCTTAAGGTTGCCCTTACAGCAGAAGAAAGGATCCAAGGGATCAACCGGTCAAGATTGGGAAGTTTGGTGCAGGTACGGATTCGGACCACTACTCCAGTGCTCCATCCTCCCCCACTTCAAATCTCGACCCCTCCTCCGTTCCGATGGACCAGCTACCCCTCCACACTCCGCGCAACCCGCGATCCCGAGTGTTCACACTCCGGATCCGGCTTCCGGAATTGCGGATCGGCTCGCCACTGTCGAAGGCTCTCTCAATGATCAAAGACGCGCTCCGGCAGCTACTGCCGGGCAACCAAAATCGCCGCCTGCCCCCGCCCCTGCCACTCCGGCTCCGCACCGGTCCAGACTTCTCAGCCCCCCGACCCAGCACCCAAACGGTCCTCTGACCGAATCCTCCAGCCGTTTTCGACGGCGACCGGACGCAAGGACAGATGTTCCTTTACTCTGTCCTCACCTATTACCGGCTGGTTCCAGAAGCTTTCATGGCGGACGGGTTCGTCTCGCAGGAAAACTCGTCCGGTTCGCCATGTCCTTCATGTCGAAGGACGCAGCTGCCCAATGGGCGGAGCGGCGTGTGTCCGCCGTACCGTTCCCGTTCCCCACCTGGGCCCAGTTCGAGGCCGAGTTCTGGCTCCGGTTCGTCGAGGAGAACAACGGACCAAGCCCTCACCAAGCTTGAGTCCCACTTGTACTTCCAGGGCTCCCGCGACATCTACCGGTACACAGACGACTTTGAGGAACTGGCCGTAACGGCCGGTTACTCAGACGCTCTCGTCCGGGTCACCAAGTACCGCTCCGGCCTGACCCGCGGATCAACGTCGCGATTACGATGTCCGGAACCGCCCGACCTCACCGACTGACGGATGGCGCTTACGCCTTCCGGCAGTACGAGGTGTTTGGCCGCCCGAACCAGAAACCCTCCGGTGCGGCTTCCGGCTGCTTTCCCACGGTCGCGCACAGCGGGCGTATTTCCGGCTGGCTCCGGTTCCTGTGCGCGCTCCGGTTCACGTTCGCCCCGCTGGCGGCACCTGTCCCTCCAGCAGCTGTCCCAATGGACGTTGATGGCCGACGTGCCCATTCCCGCGCACCTGTTTCCGGTGCGGAGCTGCCGGACACCTCACCCGCGAGTGCCCGTCCCCGCTGACGTCGGCATACGGAAGTTCTTGATGAGGTCGTTCATCAACTCGGAGACGACCTCCTCGACGAGCTGTTCGCCCGGCTCTCCACCTCCGCCTCGCTTCCGGCCGAGTCGGTGGACGGAGATGAATGGAACCGGTGGGTTTTTCCCGCCCGGCCGAGTGAGTGGTGCGCCCTCGGTCGCGTCCCCTAATCGCTACGCCCTCCTGTATTCAGATAGTGACAATTATTTGATTCAGAGGTAGTAGCGAGAGGCGCACCCCCCGTCCCAGTTTCCGTCCGAGTGACGGAGACTCTTCCTTCCGTCCCGGAGACGGAAGCCCGCACTGCCCCCGAGCCGGGAACGAGGGCAGTAACGGAGGCCCCTGTCCCCGAGCCGGGAACGAGGACAGGCTCGCTTCGCGCGTTCATCGCCCGAAGTGGGAACGGCGACTTCCCCGGCAGTACGTCATCGACTCTGTCGAAGGCCGAAACTCCTTGCACATCCCGTTGGACCTGCAGTCTGTCGAGACCGCCGCCCGGATGTCGGTGAAGGCTCTGGTCGACTGCGGAGCGACCGGAGACTTCATCGACTCGGAGTACGTCATCTCCCGCAACCTTCCGTGGCCTCTCTCGCAGCCTATCCCAGTTCTCAACGTGGACGGCAGCCCGAACCAAGCGGGCGGCATCACCGGTGTAGTCGATATGGTGGTCGATTACAAGGGGCACTCCGAGCGTATCCAGCTCGCCGTAACCCGACTCGGGAAGCACACGTCATCCTCGGTTACTCCTGGCTCCAGAAACACAATCCGGAGATCAACTGGGAGACCAAGGAGGTTCGAATGACGCGCTGCCCGACCGGATGCCGCACCTGCCGAGACGAGTTGCGGGCCGTGGAGGAACGAGAAGCTCGCCGCCTCGATCCTCCGGCAGCTGCGTGAAGGTCCGACTCCGTCTATCTGTGCCATCGACTCGGAGGAGTGGCACGGAGATGATGGGTACGATCCGGCCGACGACGACTTGCCGGAGCTGTGTCCGGACTCGGAGGACGATGATGACGAGGACGACCTCGAAGAGGGTGATCGCATTCTGTACACTGTGTTCGCCCCGTCGAGGAGATTCGCCGGCAGCACCGTCTCGCAGCGCCTTGCGGAGGCCTACGCCCGGAACTCTGCGCCCGCCGGAACCGATGTTCCGTGGGCTGCGGATTTCTCGGACGTCTTCAACAAGGAGTCCTTCGACTCCTTGCCGGAGAAGCGAGCATGGGACCACGCCATCGAACTCGTCCCGGACGCGAAGCCGGCCAACTGCAAGGTCTACCCGATCTCCCCGCTCGAACAGAAGGAGCTCGATGCCTTCATTGCGGAGGGGTTGAGCACCGGCCGCATCCATCCGTCCAAGTCGCCGATGGCGTCTCCGGTCTTCTTCATTAGAGGAAGAAGGATGGGGCTCTCTCCGGTTTGTCCAGGACTACTGTGGGCACTCAACGCGATGACCGTGAAAAAACCGGTACCTACCACCCCCCCTCCCTTTGATCAACGATCTTATTAACCGTTTGAAGGGAGCCCGGTTCTTCACGAAACTCGACGTCTGGTGGGGTTTTCAACAACGTCCGGTATCCGGGAAGGTGACGATGGAAGGCTGCATTCCGTACAAAACCGGGGGCTCTTTGAGCCGCTGGTGATGTACTTTGGCCTTACCAACTCCCCGGCTAAGTTCCAGACATGATGAACAACATTTTCCAGGACCTCATCCTTTCCGGAGGAGCGTTATGGTCTACCTGGACGACATCCTCATCGCAACACACTCCGGACCTCGCCCTGTCACCGCGAAATCGTCCGGGAGGTTGCTCCAGCAGCTTCGCGGAACACCGTCTTTCCCTCCGACCGGAGAAGTGCGAGTTCGAGAAGTCGATTGATCGAGTACCTCGGCGTCATCATCTCGCACAACCACGTGGAGATGGACCCCGTCAAGGTCGCCGGCATTTGTCTCGTGGCCCGTGCCCGAGAACAAGAAGGACGTGCAGCAGTTCCTCGGCTTCACGAACTTCTACCGGAGGTTTATCCGGGCGTTCTCAGACGTCGCCCAGCCGCTTTTCGACCTGACGAAGAAGGGTGTGTGGCCTGGACCTGGACCGCTGCCGAGGCTGCCGCGTTCCAAGCCCTCAAGGATGCGGTGACTGCGGAGCCTGGTCTTAGTCCTTCCGGATGAGTCCCGGCCGTACCGGCTTGAGGCAGACAGCTCCGATCGGGGCGACCGGAGCAGTTCCGTCTCAGCAGGGGACCGATGGAAAGTGGCGCCCCGTTGCCTTCTACTCCAAGAGCTTGAATGACGTCCAACGGAACTACGTGATCCACGACAAGGAGATGCTTGCGATCGTCCGAGCCCTAGAGGAGTGGCGACCACTTCCTCGAAGGCGCGCAGCACCCGGTTGAGATCTGGATGGACCACAAGAACTTTGAGTACTTCCAGAAGTTGCAGAAGCTGAACCGGCGGCAGGTCAGGTGGTCCCTGTACCTGTCCCGGTTCGACTTTGCCCTGTTCCATCAGCCCCGGATGCCTTATGGGACGTCTGGACGCGCTCCTCGCGTCGTCCGGACCACAGAGCCGGCTCGGAGAACTCGGACGTTACGCTCCTTCGGCCGGAGCTCTTCCGGATTCGTGCTATGGAGGGGATTGCGGTTGACGGACCCGAAATTCCTCTCCTGCGCGATGTCCAGAAGGCATTCGCGACCGAGCCGGAGCTTGAGGACCCCCGTGGTGCTTGTCGCCCGGCAGCTCCTCAAGAACCGGAAGGCTCCTTCCCCCCGCTCGGGCCGAATGGCACATCTCGGACGGACTCCTCCTGTTCCGCGGCAAGATCGTTGTGCCGCAGAATAAGGACCCTCCGTCGCCAGATTATGGAGCAGCACCACGACACGCGCGTCGCCGGACACGCTGGCCACTTCAAGACGTTGGAGTTGATCTCCCGGAACTACTGGTGGCCCCAGTTGTCCCGACACGTCGGCCAGTATGTCGGAGCCTGCGATGCGTGCAACCGGACGAAGGCGCTCCGGCGACTTCCCCACGGTGAGCTTCAATCCAACCGAGATTCCAGACGAGCGCTGGGACACCGTCTCGGTGGACTTCATTGTCGAGCTCCCGGAGGCCCACGGGTTCGATGCGGTCATGGTTGTGGTTGACGTCCTCGGTAAGCGAGCCCACTTCAACGAGTGCCACACCAGCCTCGGTGCTGTTGGAGCTGCCCGGTTGTATTACCGGAAACGTCTGGAGGCACCACGGAACCCCCTGGAAGTACATTTCCGATCGGGGTCCCCAGTTCGTCGCCGAGTTCACTCGCAAACTGTGGCGCCTCATCAGTATCGAACCCGCAACCTCCACCGCTTACCATCTGCAGACCGACAGTCAGACCGAACATGTCAACCAAGAGCTCGAACAGTTTGTCCGTATCTTCACGAGCTACAAACAGGACGACTGGGATGAGCTCCTGCCGGCAGCCGAGTTCGCCTACAACAACCACGTCCACTCCTTGACGCAGCAGGTACCGTTCATGACGGACACCGGCCACCTTCCTCGGATGGGTTTCGAGCCGAATGGTAGGCACTCCCGCCGACGAGTCCGTCAATGAGTTCCGCGACCGGATCGCCACTGGAGTCTCCGAAGCCAAAGCTGCCCTCATTAAAGCCAAGGACGAGTTCAAGCTGTACTATGATCACCGGTGCGTACCCGCACCGGAGATCAAGGTAGGCAACCGGGTCTGGGTGGATGCCTCCGACATCAAACGACGTGTCCGTCGCCCAAGTTCTCGGACAAACGGCTCGGACCCTTCAAGGTCGTGAAGGTTGTGGGCAACAGAGCGTACAAGCTCGAGCTTCCGCCTCGTTACTCCCAGCTTCACCCGGTCTTCCCGGTCATGAAGCTCGAGCTTGCGAAGCCAGACCCCTTCCCCGGACGTCCCCGGCACGACGAACCACCACCCATCCTCCAGCCAGACGGAGACGAGAGGTGGGAGGTCGATGAGATCCTGGAAGCGCGAGTCCGATACGACAGCCTCTGGTATATGGTGCGCTGGAAAGGTTACGGTCCAGAGCACGATAAGTGGGTAAAGCACTCTGATGTCTTTGCCAGAGATGCCATTGACGCCTACTACCGCCGCTACCCCAACGCCTCCCGCCGGATCACCTCAGCCGCCTTCGACTCGCTGTCCTTCCAGAGGCGCGATAGGACCATCCGCTTCATACGTTGGGACGCCGTATTCCAAGGGGGGGGTGATGTCAGGGGAACCCCCGCTCTTCCGAGCTCACCCTGTAGTACCATTATAATATGGCCTGGCCCTGCAAGTAGTGCACATTAGAATGTGGCCGCTGTCTTCCATACCTGGTACGTATTATAATGTGCACCCTGTTATAATAGGGAAATAAAGAAAGGCGGTAGCAAGGCTTGAACTCAAAAGCCTCTAGGTGATCTTACATAATAAGACCACCGGCACTCTAACCATTACACCAAGCAGTAGTATAAGGTAGCAGGCATTGTTTTCAATATATCTTGCTTCTCTTGTCCCAATATTTATTGATTGGTGCTGAACTACCTGAAAAATTGTAGTGGTTAGTGTCAAACAATTCTCCTGGAAATCTGATGCTTTCTAAGGCTGTCTGATGCCCTTTTATGTCCCTTGAATGCCATAGGCTTGGGACATAGGCAGCTAGAGGAATAAGGTATAACAGAATAAATGGAAACAATAAATATTGGGAGGTGAGAAGTAAGATATATGGAGATCAATGCCTGCTACCTTATACCACTGCTTTGGTGTAATGGTTAGAGTGCTGGTGGTCGTATTATGTAAGATCACCTAGAGGCTTTTGAGTTCAAGCCTTGCTACTGCCTTTCTTTTATTTCCCTATTATAACAGGGTGCACATTATAATACATACCAGGTATGGAAGACAGCGGCCCGCATTCTAATGTGCACCGCTGGCAGGACCAGGCCACATTATAATGGTACCCCACACAGTGTTGCTCTTCCGGACTTTCCGGCTGTATCTCTGGCTTCCGCTCCGGCCTCCGCTCCGGCTATTCCTCCGGCTTTCCGCCCGCCCGTTCTCGTTGGCACGTGCTATGCGACCAGGCCCATGATCACTGTAGATACCTCTGGACACGTGCTACTGGGTAGTTACTGATTTGTATATAAGGTTTCACCTAGCGTGGGAATCCTCATCCTTTCTTCTCTTCGGATTCCCCCGCTAGGTGCGTAGTATTCCCGCTCCTGTATTTAGTACCCATATTTATACTTCGGATTCCCCCGCTAGTTTCCGCGCCCCGTGCTGAGCTTAAGGTTGCCCTTACAGACCTACCACGACCTACACTGACATGCACTGACATACACTGACCTGCCCAGAGCTATACAGAGCTACACAGAGCCTGTCCAGCCACCTACACAGAGCGATCTGTAGAGGTCTGCGTAGGTACCTGAACCAAGCCTCTGTGCAGGGAGGGGCCTGAACGCAGTGTCTGTTCTCCGACCTTTCGCTGCGGCCTTTTCATTTCAAAGCTGTCTTCAGGATCATTGCACTGCGAGAGCGAATCACCAAGTTTTCGGCGTGATTTCTAACATTGAGTACCATTCTTTAGAGGTTTACTTATGCTTGAGCAATATAAACGCAGGATTTCACCGTAATCACCGATCGAAAGTTGCGAATTCAGATGACCGTGTGGAAGTGCCCCCGCTTCCGGTTGTACTGTTTGCCAACGAGTTCAAACTCCTTTGTCAAGACGGAGAGTTGGTTGTGAGTCGTGACTGTATTAATTTTGTCTTCTTTCTTCAATAAAGTTATTTTTGGCTTCCGGAGCGAAGCGGGGGCCCGTCTTGTTTGTTTGACACTTTCCTCCCTTTCCCGCTGTTGGGATTCAGAGCTTCCGGGCCCGGGTTCCTGTGTACCCGCTGGGCGCTAGATTTAGTACGTAAATTCAGTAATACTGATTCAAATGTGCTTTACTGTCGTTTATTTGACGGTAGGCATCCTTCGAACATGTATTACTTGACATGGATTTTTCCTTGCACTGACAATGATTTCATTGAGCGTAGAGATCCGTCCCACCCCACTGGCGCCCATGAGCGAGGAAATTTTCTTGAGCATTACGAAAGGTGGCGTATTTTTTCCTATCCTTATCTGAATCCTCACCTACAGTTTTCGAATATGCCAATTCTTCACCGGCACGGTATATCAGGAGCGCAAAAGTACAGATAAGTACTATGAACAGGCCTCAACTACACTCCTACACGCCAACTCGGTCTACAGACAGAGCTGTAGACCATCCGAGCATTGTCGTCTCCCGCGCCCCACCCACCGTCGAGCAAGTCTTCATCTACAGATGAATCTCAATTCCGTTCGCCTTGTCCGTCGTCTCTTGCTCATCAGCCTCGGATCCCGCCGTGAAGCTGTTTACAGTCCCGGCAAAAGTGGCACGCTTCACACTCTGGAAGCCCTTCCAGCCGATGTCCTGCTAATTGTCCGAGGCCTGCTCAAAGACTATCTGGCCGGGGTTGAAGTCACAGTTGGGCAGACTGGATGAGGTGGCAGTTAGATGACCGTTGCAACTCCGGCCGCAAGTGTCAGTTGATTGTCCGCCGTGTCACCATGTGTGCTGCTTCTCTCCTTAAATAATGCTCAGTATTCCGGCAGCTCTTCTCAACCGAAGTGGTGCGGTGAGACCCCACCGCTGGTAGAATCCCGCAGTTTAAAGTTTCAGTGAGACAAGATGAATCCCCAGGGCCTTACAATAGTCCGAGCGCATCCTCCAATTGACACAGCACACTGCAACACGTCCTTTGAATGCAAAATCCCAGACAAATTATCGAGCTCGTCCAGATCAACTCCACTTGGCTCCTCAAAGGTCTGCGCGGCCGGCTCGACCTCCCTTCGCCGCAAAGGACCCACCCTCTGTGTACTGGCTCAGCTTTGTCGCCGTCTGAGAATTGGACTTGTTAGTCTGCGCGGGTATTACTGGAAGGGGGGAGAAATGCGCACATCGACTCTGCTGCGGGATGCATCCCCGTCGGGCAGGTCTATCGAGACGATTGCGGTGCGGTGGAAATCTGTGGGGAAGTATAAAAATAAGAAGAGGGAAACCTGGACTTCAGCAAAGGTATGTGACCATTGGTGGGAGAAAGGTACGCACGGATAGCGTCCATGCTTATAGCATCCGGCCCAGTTAAGCGTGTATCCGTACTCCCAGAGACATTGATGTCGATCCTGTCGCGGTACTGCCGGAGGTTGAAGTTGTACAGCAGCGTGAGCATATACAACGGGCCGATCAGGTAGTAAATCGCCGTCGCAACTGTGCCGCCGGATCGGATGAGGTGAGTCGGAAGATTGTAGTCTTTGATTGAATTGGATGAGAAAATCGAGCGCACCATTGCTATTGTTCTTCAGGATGTAATACGACACCATCGTCGCGACCGCCGCTGTGCTCGTCGTGGAGCCCGTCTGGACAGCTCCGACGACGAGGCGTTGGATTAGCCTATTCTCGCATGGTGTATCAGGAGGATCACCTAATATTGCACAAGAGAGAGCTGGTTCTTTTGAAGGACGTCCTCATCGTTGTCAGTTTCCAAATAAGAACGGCGGCGATCAAGACATCTGGTGCAAAAGTGAGCCCAACGCCTGGTAAGCTGAGCGGATAGCCAACCCGCAGTCGCTGAACCAGCGGCCCACAGCGTGGCAGCGGTGACTCCCTTGTCTCTCTAAATACCAAACACAAATGAGTTCCGGGTAGAGGAAAATACAATTTTAGTACGACTCGCCGAGGAGAGAGCGGCTGCCGTCGCGATATTTACAGCGAGCATAATTGCGCCCACAAACTGTACCGCGGGTCAATGCAGTCCAAGTGAAAATCTCAATAGAACGATGCGTACCCCCAGAACAACGGAGAACGCGAGGAAGACCGAGATCCATAAGATTCTGGACCTGTGATGTTCAAATCAGCATATATTCCGCTTTTGAGAAGGCAAGAAGAGCCAAGGGAAAGAAGACGTACAAACTGTAGACGCGATGGATTAGGAAGGCGTGAACCATCACACCAGTAAGACTGTTGGCGACTATGTAGACTGGAACCGGCCAATACTACATCAGTTCGGTGAGCGTTCCGGCTTCGCGGGTTGAATTCTACTGACCTCTCTCTGAATGCCCCGGTGTTGCCTTGCGCGAAGACCAGTGAGTCGGGAGAGTTGCGGAAAGAAACTGGTTAGGCTGTACTCACCCCCAGAAACTGACCGTCGGCTGGAGGTCGAAGGCATCAGTTCGCGAGGAAGACCGAGATCCATAAGATTCTGGACCTGTGATGTTCAAATCAACACATATTCCGCTTGTGAGAAATCAAGAAGGGCCAGGGGGAAAGAAGACGTACAAACTGTAGACGCGATGGATTAGGAAGGCGTGAACCATCACACCAGTAAGACTGTTGGCGACTATGTAGACTGGAACCGGCCAATACTACATCAGTTCGGTGAGCGTTCCGGCTTCGCAGGCTTGAATTCCACTTACTTGTGTCTGAATTGCCACGGCGTTGCCTTGCGCACAGGCCGGTGAGTTGTGGAAGAAACCGGTTAGGCTTTACTCACCCCAGAAACTGACCGTCAGCTGGGGGTCGAAGGCATCAGTTCTGGTGATTATCGCGGGGAGTGGAATATTGATTGAGTACTTACATAGTAGACATTTGTAAGCTGCGTAACCATTGCGATTGACGAGGTGACTGTGCAGCAGAAGAGCAGTCCATTGCACATCCCCCGAGGGCCGGATACCACTCCAGATACTCCCAGAATCTTGCAGACCACCACGCCCGTAAAGCATCATAGAGAGCCAGGAACCGATGAGAAGGGAGCTGTGACGTGCCAATTGGATGGGCATGTGCGGTATAATGAGATTCGATGACACGGACATGGATTGCGACACACCCCAGAAGATCATTGTACTGGACCATGGTGATTGTGAAATGAGCGCAAAGAAGACAGTGAGAAAGCATCCTATATAGCTTCCCCGAAACACAATTATACTCCTCGCTTCCTTTGTTCTGCGCCACGTTTCTCGTCAGGGCCCCAAAAAATTGACGGAGACGTGTGCCGGAACCTACCGTTACGACACTTGACCTAACCGTATATATCAGGGATTTTTCCGATTGGAAGCATTGTCGTACCAGGATTAGCGGACAATCGGAAGTGGCACGCTAGACGCAACCTATCAGCGTTTTCTGGTCATCTCGTAAGTTTACGGAACTGTTTGTTAAATACCGTTGTTCATTTGGCGACGTTCGACTTGGTTAATTCCACGGAGTCCCACACACCACGCAGGGTCGGAAAGGTTTGCGGGCGCCAACTCCGTAAAAACGACAACGTTCAGTCCCTCAGATAGAGTATTTCTTCGGAGAATATGAAATCGCTCACTGTAATTGTTTTGACAGACCGGATGTATAGAGGGATTTCGTCGGTATCGAGCGGGTCAAAAAAATGGCCGAGCCCGGCTTGGCCAACCAATTCCACAGCGCATTTTGTCAACATTGTGCGTTATCCTGGAAGGTAAGCAAAACGACGGCTGAGGAAACACCGGAGACGGACGCAGATCAAAGCCCCAAGTCAACGATGGGAGTCCTAAGCAAAGAACGCATGCTGCAAGAGCTAGAGAGCGCGTAGGAAGCAGGAAGAAAGCGTAGTGGCGGCAATGACAACAAGCGAGAATAGACACAGTAATGATAAGCCGCGCTCCCCGTGCTGAAGAGCGGAATAGGCAGCGATATTTCGGCTCTGGCTCTGCGTCAGGAGCGGACTTGTAGTCGTTCTTTTGTTCTTCGAGTTAGGAGTTGGTTAGGCGATGGTCAAGAAAATGGTGCAGGGTTATTCAGCCGGGACCAACCCACAGCGTAGGCGACGCCAGAAAGACGACGTGGTACAGGAAGAAGCAGCGGGAAAGCAGCGCTGATCATGTGCAGTGTTCGCCCTAAGGCCTAAGGCCTTAAGACAATATTAAGGCCTAAGGCCTTAATGAAGGGCTTAGGATAGGCCTTAGCTTGCGGGCCGATTTTTACCGAAGGCCTTAGCATCTTACACATGTCAATTACGAGACTGATAACTTTTTTCTTCTCTTCCCATTGCGTACGACATGTCTGTTGGAGTTATGAGTTAGTGCGCCGCGGCCCGCGACGCACTTTGTTACCAGGTCCCCGCCTTTCATTCCTGTTTTCGTTACTGTTCCTAGATTAAATTTGTACCTTAATTACTCTTGACTGGTACTTATGTCCTGTAGCCAGCGAAGAATTCCCCGCGCATTGCAACGGGTTCACTGCTAATACTGGATTACACTAAGTATTGGTTTCATGAAGAGTAATTACAGCCGTTTTCGCAATTCTGAATGCCTTAAATATATTTCCTTTTTCGTCGATAAGGCCTTCGGCGAGGCCTTAGTGTAAGGCCTTAACCTTAGGCTAAGCCTTAGCTTCCGGGCTGGTCGATTATTAAGGCCTTAGGGCGAACACTGATCATGTGCCATCATGATGTTGTTCTTTCGGCTCCGAGATCCGAATCTGGGCTTGCCGGGAGTATCCACTCTGTCCCGAACCGCCATTAAGCACCTTCCATTTTGGGACAACCACAGCCACCCTGCCGGCGGCTCACTAGGCGGAGCTTGAACTTGAAGCCGTGGTGAGCCGCATGCCAAACAAGCACCCTTCCCGCTTCCTCTCCCCCACCGTCTTGCCTTGTGATACCCCGCCAACCTTGGAGTGCACCCTCGCAAACTTACCTCCCGCCCAGCAGAACAACGCTCTGCCTCCCGCTCCGCTTCCCTCTATGCAGACAGCCATCGCAAGACCACCTCCCCGCCCAAGCAGCGAGCACCAAATGTTTTTCCTGTACGCCCAGGAAACGCGCAGTGTGCGATGCGCCGCTGTAAGGTCTGCAGTCGCAGCCTTGCGACCATCGCATTGCAGGATTCACAAGCCCTGGCCACCTGCCCTCTCCACAAGCACCCGCCAGATCCTCGACACTTCAGAAGCTGCCGCCGCCCTTCCTAGCCCCACGCCGCCTCCAACGTGAGCTTCCACATCAGCACCTTGCCCGACAGCAAGAAACAGCTGCACGTCTCACCGCGCTGACACCGTTGCCCCCATCGCCGATGCTGTCACAGGAAGCACGCGACGAGGCCCTCGCCGTACATTTTCGCCCTTGGGACACTCGCCCCCGCCGACCACCACGACCCGCACACCCGCCGTGTCTCGCTCATGTCTTAGGTGTATCGTGGCGAGGCCAGCACGACCGTCGTCCAGGACATAGCTTGGCTGAGTGCTGATGTGGCTGACCATTCACCTTACCGACTTTCATAGAAATGTTATAATACAAGTTGTTTTGTATGTACCTTCTTTACATGCATAATACAGCTCGTTTTCCATAATACAGCTCGTTTGTGGACTTAGTTTTTCTGGGCTTCGTTTTAAACTCCGCCGAGTGAGTCGTCGGCAGGGTGGCTGTGGTCATCCCAAATGGAAGGTGTTTAATGGCGGTTCGGACGCAACTGGGAGTATCTCTTCCCTGGTCGGCGAGTTGAAGACAGAATCGGATTGGCGCGTCATCGCGGAAATCGGAATGTACAGCTCCCTAGTCTCTGTGACAGAACCGATATTACTGTGCCAAACAATATGAGGATCAGTACATAACACTTCGACCGTCGGCGATCAACTTCGGCAGGCCTCTTCTGCCGTCAGCAACACTCTGCTTTGTCCCCGACCACGACCAGCTCCGCCATGCCGGTACTGACCCGTAGAGCCGCCACGGCATCCAAGTCGATTATCAGATGGCTTCCCAACGAAATCCTTACCGCTGCCATGTGTAATTGCCCGACAGCAGATCTTGCCGCGTTTTGCAAGACCTCGCGCTTGCTGCGGAATATCGCCACGCCATTGCTTTACCGCGATGGTAACAATCTCCGAAATTTCTCAGATCAAGGCGTTCGTCCGCACGATGCAGCAGCGCTCATCTTCATCCCTATCTCGCCATATACGACGATTTTGCTTGCTATATTACGAGGAGGACTTGTGAGTGATTTTTTCATGCAGCAACCTGGCGTTGGAATGACGCACGCATCTCAGAACGTTGCCCCCAGGCCTCGTTAAAGATATTTCCGCCATCGTCTCTAAATTTTCCCATCTCAGAATCCTCGACCTCTTTCGTACCGATATCGAATTTACGGATATGCTACAGGATGCGCACTTCCCCAATCTTTCTGAATTTCGATTCGTGGTCTCCCCAGAAAATCGGAGCCTGTTCAGGTCTTTTTTGGACCGTCATCAGACGATAGCCGGTCTGGTACTCAATCGACTTGGTCCGCTTACTCCACTGGATCCCATCCTGTTACCGAATCTGAAATCATACACCGGACCCAGCTCGTTCGTTCTCGCTTTCACAACCAATCGCACGCCCCTCAGCACACTATTCATTGTCTGGTATCCAGACGATCTGGACGTCGAAGCGCCGCTGCTGCATCTCGGGCGGATCGCCTCTCCCGACTTGATAATTGCTGTGTCTACATCCGATAATCTCAAGACCGCGACGATTCTTGCAGGCGTGGCCAGCCACCTTCCGGACATCACAATTCTGCGAATCGGCAGGATGGACGCTGCGCCTCCTCCCATATCTCGGTTCGTCGGTCTTTGACTATTACCCACCCGTGCTTGACATTTCGTTTCGTGCAGGACGAGGGCCCTCGAACTCACGCCTCACCTCGAGAAACTCACGTCCCTGCTCACGCTGGAAGTCCTCGGGGCGGATAGCAGCCCCCAACGCCAACGACGACCGCGAAAGCATCCTGGCGTGGAGTGGCGCGTGCAAAAGTCTGTGCTCAGTCATACTCAGTGTGTAGCCCTATTCAACGCGGCGACGGCGCTGATATATTTCATTCGTAGACGGAAAACAGTGGGTCCAGGTATTTGAGCGCTGGGTGGCGTTTGTGAAGTTTTTTTGAAGCTCGTCTTGTTCTGCCCCTATCATATCCCTAATTTAATCTTCTCGTTCTCCTCGCCGCTCTATTTGACCGCAACACCGCGGCCGATTTCCCTCATGCCCAACTTCACGATGCAGATCTTGCGGCTGCCTGCCCCTATTCCTGTCCTCATTGGCCAGAGCTCTTCGGGAGAAAATTCCCTGCCTGCGCGAATTAAACGGACTCGGCATGGCTCCGATATACACTGGCAGCATAGCTTCACGGTTTGGTGAAACTAGGAGGGCTTCACAGCAGACTCTCCCCCCGGAATCCTTGGTCAAGGCGGGTTCGGGTTGTCGCACGGCAAATAAGGTGAATTGACTTTGTCGGACCTGGAATGGCGTATATCTCCGTCTCCGCTATTCCATGGATCACCGAGAAGTGCTCGACTCAGGTCAGCTACTGACCCTATTCTTAGATCATCCGGAGGCATAGCGAAGGGGATACTGGCCCATTCCGGGTCGTTCATTGGTAGATGGATGACCGTGATCACGATCGGCGTTTCCTAGAGTCAGCCCCCCTGACGTCCGGAGTTTGTACGTCTGCACACTGCGATTCAGAGACGGGTTGAATCCTCACGCTGAATTCCTACCCGCGACTGGCGTCTCCACCGAGAAAATGGCTAAAATGCGAAACCCCCCCCCCTCAATAACTGCGCTATTTGTTTTCTCCGCACTTCTTCCATCGCTACAATGGGCGATCGTTTCCTGCAGGCGACTTGGCGGATCACTGTCGCAGAGCCGAATTTTTTCGTACGAGTGGGTCAGCTGTATCTTATCCTGCGGTTCTATACCGGGTCCCCTTTCGTCTTCGTCCATATGTCGCTAAATATATTTGAAAACAGGACATCTTGTCAGGCACGGTCCAGTGGCCGTCGGATGCCGGTCTATCTGCTCCTTGTGAATGATTGGCTCGCTTTGCCAACTTTTTAATAGCTTGCTCCTAGCAATCGGTTCGATGAAAATCCACCACCGACGGGCTGCCTCCGTTCGGCTACTTGCATATTGCGCTGCTCAGTGTGTTACTCCTCCATGAAATCAATCTTTAATGCGTAGTCGGAGAGGTGAATATCCACTTTGTTAATGGGTTTGTGGCTATCAGGGGTCAAATTATTTACGCCGGGCGGATGGCGTCTCGCACAGCCGGTCTGCCGGCAAATCTCAAGGTCCGAATGTGCAAGGGCATGAGCCATTGGTAAGGGATGCGGTGGATCAGGTTCCTGGCTTTCGCTACATAGATTCCCTCGAATACGCGCAACCACGAATAACCCACTAAGACGTCGGTCCCTAACGGGATCCCTGATGAAGCGCGGCATTGAAATGGCAAATGTTCCCAAACAGACACCACTACGTTAATCAGTGCTCTATTGGTGGCTTCTGTCCTCGCGCTCTCTCCCACGTTAAATATAGGCCGCTATTGATAAGCCCGAAATACGTTCGCTTCTGCTCCCGTCATCACGTCGACTTGGAGTCATACCGAACAGCTATTCCGAAACAGATACCAAGCGGCTGCTCGGCCGCTTCGCGGCCTCGCATCCCCTTCCTCTGGTGTGAACTGGAAGTGTAACAGAGATGGATTGTGCCTGTAAAATCTAATCAAAATAAGTCCAGTCCCTGAGTTTCAAAATAAATTCAACTCAGGGACTGAGCATTCAAGACGACCCATTTTACTGGACTTGCCGAGGCTGTACACGTTGAGTGATGACGGGATTTACGCGGCCCGCGGCAGGCACGGCATGAGTGGAAACAGAGAACTCAACGAAAAAGGTTAGAGCTGATGGCGGATTAGTTAAAAAGGCTTCGGACACCCGTAATTTTAAAAAGAGGAAAATGATATTCGTGGAATATTCGTGAGTCGATCATTAAATACCGTGTTCAGAACTGAGCAAGGCCAACATACTGGATAACCCGGCTATGATTTCTTGTGTGACTTCTGATCCATTCTGATACCTTGATACAAAATGCCGTTAACTGATCCTAGTCCCAGAATAACTGAGCTATACTTATCTCAAAACATTTTAGCGCTCGCGGCGGGTCAGCAAAAACCTGAAAATCAGATCTTATTTGCCCCTGGATCACCGCGTTGCAACAGGGTCGCGATCGTATTTCCCCATATCACATAACTCAATGGGCCCGTTGAATCACTAATTCACGAGAGATTTCGGCGCGCGGGGAGGCCACCGAGATAAGGTGTGTTTCATGGCTCACATGAATGCATTCAGATGATTGAAAGACGGCCCGTTCGCTCGGCAGGACATCTCTACTGCGACGTTCATTGAATCGGTATCATTCAGCACTACGCGGTTGATTGCTTAGCTGAAGAATCCGAGGGGTGAGCATCGAACCCGGTGCACAATGGGAATATGGTTTGGGAGGGATGTATATAAAAGGCATTGAGCTTGTACAGATAATTCAACCTGCAAGCTTTTGTTGGTCATCGTTCCCCACCACATCTATCCGCCATGTTCTTCACACCCACAGTTCTCCTTGCCACTGCGGCGTTTGCCCTTACCGCTCGAGCGGCGCCCACCGTCGCCAGCCCGGCCCCTGTTCCTATTGTTACCAATGCTGCCAGTATTGCTTCTGGACTGAAGATGCAGGCCAGCTCCAACGATCGGCTCAAGAAATTGTTGACGGACAGCAGCGGGAACCTCTTGACTGGCGACGCCCCTCCGCCAAACTCACAGTGTTTGATTTCAACAATCAGGCCCCCGCCGCCGGCGCCAGCGGCGGTTCCATCCTCCTCGCGACCGTCGACAACTTCCCCATCCTCGAGGAACTCGGCATCTCCGGCGCCGTCCTCGTTCGTCGAGCCCTGCGGTCTCAATATCCCTCATCTCCACCCCCGCGCGAGCGAGTTATTCACCGTCATCGACGGGATTTTGGACACAGGGTTCGTGCAGGAGAACGGGTTCAACACGGAGGTCGAGACGCAGCTGGGGAAGTACCAGGCGACGGTCTTCCCGATGGGCAGCATCCATTACCAGCAGAATCCCACCTGTTCTCCCGCCGTCTTTGTCGCCGCGCTGAATAGCGAGGACCCCGGGCGTAGCGACATAGCAACCAGCTACTGGATGCTTCCGTCGGACGTCGTAGATGCCGCACTCGGCTTCCCGGAAACGATTGGTGCGGGGAACATTGCGGATTGGAAATCCCACCTCCCTGTCAATTTGGCGGCCGGCGTGGAGAGTTGTTTGCAGGCGTGTGGGCTGTCGCAGTGAATATTGCCTTTCAACTGTGAGTGATGACTGCGAACGTTCATTCAACGACTCAATACCGTTTACAGAATCTCTTTGGAGCGTGGAGTTGGGCAGTCGTGGTCACGATATTCTCTTTTCAACGGTTCTGCCTAGCTTACATGCAATTGAATGACGTTGTTTGGTTCAAATGGGTGTGACAAAGGATGAGGACGGCAAGTCTTTTAACCCATGGCCGGTGGGATCAGAATACATTGAGCGATGAGGGTTCGGCGGACCGACCCGAGTGAATGCACAGGAATTTTCAACTGCGATAGCAATGATGATCTCCGGTTTCAACATCGCGGATGCAAGTAACAAAACACGTCCCGCACATTGCAAACACGATACATCAAACTTCATGCGCTGTACATTCCGTCAAACACGATACATTCTCCCCAAATGTACCGTGTTTGTGCGGAAACACGACTCATTCTCCGCGACGTCCAAGTTCTGTTTGTCGTGGGGGCTCGCGTCCGCGCACTTGACTCCAAGGTTAGGATTCAACGAAGACTGATGCTGATCTGAGGAGTTTGAGGGTTTTTGAAGCTCGGAATCACAAGAACACGAAGGTTTTTGAGTTAAGATAACGCTAGGATACATAACACACGTTGCATCACCAAATCAGGAAAAAACTTGTTTGGCCCAGGTACGGATCACGATTTTTTCACAACAATTTCGGACATCACAACCCCTTGCGAGCGGTCACAACCATCCCACAATAATTGGGATTGTGTTGTCTGCGGCCATATTTGTTGTAGGCGGTAGACGAGGACTCGTAATTATTGTATTCCATCGTGATACAGTCGAGTTGCTCATATGGAATACGGTCGGGAGAGGCCAAAACCTTATTCCAGATAGCATGATATTCCATATGACCTCGCATTTTGGCTGGGGAGGCCGATTTGGGACTCTGAAAATGCCATTCCATATGACCTGATATTCCACATCAGATTATTCCATATGAGCAACTCGACTGTAGAAATACAATTATTTTTTTGACGTTGCACTGCCTTACGAGCATTTATAAGATGTGTTAGAGAGAAACTACATAATAAAGCCTTCCTCGTCACCTGAATCTTACCCACATAATTCATGGACATCTACGATAAATTTGGATAATTTTCTGAACATTTGCCAACACATCACAAAGAACTCAGAAAGATGCCTTGCCTACCCAGGATGGATGCCACCAAGCTGGATGTCCGATGTATTCACGGGCCAACTGCCCGAACAATAAATGCATGCTCGTCAAGCATACGAAATTCTCACATGTCTTTGAAACTCCGACAGTTTTTGCTCGCATCGCAGATTTGACAGATGGCAACAGATGGCGTGACTTTTGATTTGGTTCGTCGCTAGGCTCTCTCTTTCCTCCCTCTCCTCCCTCGACTGTCCACTCTCACTTTTGGACACGTACAGCTCAGCTTTCCTACTCGGTTGCTTCAAGAAAAGATCTCAAAAAGCGACCTGTTGTGTCCTTGGCGATCCGACCCCCTCAAGGCCTCAAGCTCAATTCTCAAGACAGCAAGACAGCCGCTTCGTTTCAAGACGGAAGTTTGTTTGTCCCATATGATATGGAGCTTGCCCCACCTTGCTGCGGTTTGCATAGCTTCACTCGCTCGTGCTCCCAACCTGCCCTGCATCAATCCTTTCTCCCGAATATCTTGACCTTTGCTACGTTGGCCAATTATCCCATTGAAGACCATACACAAGTTGCTGTTCCTCTAAACCCACAAGATCAAGCCACTGTACTCGTACCCAAAAGACATCAAACCGTGCTTCAATCATCGAATCAAGACTCGACTCTGCCTTGTCATCAATCAAGTTCCCTGTTTTTTCATATACGCCCCGCGTTCAGCACCACACCGCTCTATGTGAGGATCAAAATACCGCGTTCCTCGGAGATACCTTCGTTGACCATCCTGCAGGCTGCTCGCGAGACTGATACATAGAGCCCGTATTAGAGAGCTTGAGCCCAAGTGGCATGCCGCTTTTTAGGTTGTGCAAAAAGCGGCATGCTGCTTTTTTCTTTTTTTCCTCTAAAGGGCATTAACAAGGTGCAATAGCATCAGGGTGTGTGAATATGAGGTGCACACAAAAGTTGTAAAAAAGCGGCATGCCGCTTTTTTGCACAACCTAAAAAAGCGGCATGCCGCTTGGGCTCAAGCTCTCTATTACTTTTAGATTTCTGTGTTCGTGCACCTAATATGATTCTATTGTTTGCTCTGTTACAAATAGTTTCGGGTGAAGACGAGCAAACATCCACCTGTCTGGTAGGATGTGCCGATGGCTACCTGCGCTCGTAAGGACAGACAAAGGCTTCTTTGTGTTATGAGCCTTGCCAAACTTCACAATAATACTTGATTCGACAATCGTCACACACGCAGACTTTCGATTACAAGGCCTTGTGATTTTGGTCACAATAATTGTGAGGATTGTATGGATTGTCTAGATCGCAACCGCTTATATTCGCTCGCAAGCTTTTTCCCGATTTGGTGATGTTGTTCTGTCCCCTAGATTTATGAGGGAGCGTTGATGATCACCTCTCGGAAGGCTTGAGGACAGCCCTGCGCTCATGCGGACACATCTTCGCTCTCCTGCATCGGCTGTGAAGAGCCGATTTAATTGAGACTGGCTGCTGTGGTGGGATGTGGACTCAGACCCATGGAATGCTTGGGGGCATCTCCACATCGGGAGGGGGAGTGTTGACGATGTTGTTGCCACGTTGGCGCCACAGCTGCGGAACATGGAGGTCCCGGAAGCGACAAGGCACCGACCAGGGCTATAGGCAGCTCCCCACGGTTCCCCTGCTGAGTCCTTACACCGGCCCACAACGTTGCAACCTGTCCGCCTCGGTCCTAGAACCAGAGAGCCGGGGAAATAGCGGCACAACAACTGTAAACGCACCTTGTAAAGGCCATTTTCTCCTTCCAAAATCCCAACCCCATTGCCCAGGATCTTGCAGAAAGTAGCGGCGGGAGTCGTCGTCGCCGGGGACGTCGCTGTCGTGGGGTTGCCATGGGGGGAAGAGAGAGGGGATACACACACTACACACAGCACCGCATGCAGATTGCTGCGGCTGCCATCCCGAAAGGCAAGTAGCGTGTTTGACGCAAACCCGACACATTTCCATCAATTGTATCGTGTTTCAAGGTATGTACAGTGTTTGGGAATGTACGTGCGGTACGTGTTCTGTATATCAGCACCTCACGGGTCTAACAAACTGCGGCTAAGTACCTGCGTAGCCACAGTCAGTGCAAAGCATTCAGAAAGGGCGCTGCCAACAACGTGAGCTTTGTTGACAACGTGTTCATCACGTGTAAGTAACTATCAATGTAATATTAATGCTGGATGCCACATTATTTTCGGCAGCAGCAAAGGTGTGGCTGTGTGGAGTTGTCTTTGAAACCACCACGTCGGTACGCCATTTGCCGCCATAGATCCTGCTGGCTTACTTCCCTCTGGCAGCTCCAGATTTTACAACCCAGATGAATCATATGTTCTCCAGTAACGAGAACGGTGGGTAAGACTTTACAGGGCAGAAAACACCATTTTCAGCGCTCCAGCGATATCTCTTGCCGCAAGACTCTGTGCCACCCAACAGGTGCACTTTTTTTCACACTCTGCACTACAGCATCATTTATGATATATGTCCCCCAGAATAGCTTTCTGGATCCAGAGCCGCGTCTCGGGCACTTAGAAATGTAGCTCGAACACATCAAGGAGGTTGTGCGTTGGCTCCGAACTCGCGAATGCACATTTCTCTACTCCCTCCACCAATACAATCTCGTCTAAACTCTGCGACCCATTCCGAGAACCAGAGGGTGAGCTCCACCATTGGGTGTTTTGGGTGCTTGTGTACTTCAACCATCCCACGAGCACGAGCTGCATCCTCGGACCGATGTCCTCGGTGAACTACTGCGAGTAAGTGCCTTCATTCCTCCATCCTGTCTTTTCACACCAAAACTGGAACCAATTTAACGTTTCCCGGGCTCGAAATTGACCTCCCAAGGGTGGATGATACCGGTGACAGACCTGGTACTGGGGCACCCGGGTATTTATTCAAATTCACTTGAGTTGCAACATATTATAATGTGTTACACTACATTACAATGTCACCTCACAAGGGCTAATGCTGGCCTGGGCACAAGGGGTCTCCACGATAAGAAATGTCAACAAACCTTCCGTGAGAGCACAAAGTTGATTGCATCTCAAAATTACTGGATATGGTTTGACAGGCACCATATATGGGATTTGATGCGATCATTATTACGTAGGGAGGGTCCTTAGCGTCAGAAACAAATTTTGAAAGTCATGCAGAAAGGCCCCATTCCTTCAGAGAAATTCAAGATCTTGGTCTTTCCTTTTGGGGAAATTTTCGTTCTCACGGGTAGGTTGTGTTGACATTTCTTATCATGGAGACCCCTTGCCTGGGCATTTAGCTAAGAGGGATATAATGTGTCTCAGACCATTAGAAAGGTGCTGGCCAACAATCCTGGTAAAGGATTGACGTGAGAAGTCGCTAATGGAGCAACTGCGGAAAGTGCCTAACCATCCTGGGAACGGATTGGGGCTACTGCACATCCCTGACTAAGGGTGTATTACGAGGGATTATCCTTCTGAACAAGAGGGCTTACCATCGGACATCATCTGACGTCTTCAGAACTGCCAAGAGAAGGTTGGACTTGGTCAATCTACCAATTGACTAAGAAACCATACTCGGGTACTGGGAAGTGACGGCTATCACGGTTTTCAGACAAATCACTTAAGTGGTTCAAAACGGACCATTTTACGCGGATGGTTACCACGGAGGATAATGGTGGGCTGACAAGGAAGGAAGTCGGCTAAAAGTTGACACATCAACAATATCCCATTACGATCATTCTAAGTGATGTAGATCTTGACTCATTGTTAAACTCAGCTTGTTGATGTTTCTTATAAATCTGTTCAGTTTTAGTAATCTCTTGATATCCGACAGGAGTTCGTCAGCTAGCTGCCATACCACTAGTCATATACCCTGAACCCTGCCGCATGCTTGTATCTATCTCGTTTATAATTAGAATCCTGTAAAGTATTTAAGTGGATAGTTATGGGAGGGATGCCAGTGAATCTCACCCCACTTGTTGGACGCAAAGCTACTAGGCTTCACGCTTAACTGGTTGAGTACTGTAAACTTTTGTAGAGGGGAAACTTTCCCACACCCTTGCACAGCCACCGCTTGTTCCCGGGCGGAAACTTGGCCAGAACCTGCGTGGCGCTGCTTGGAAACTGGAAACCACTGCTTGAAAATTTTATACTTCAAGAGGTTGTGTAACACATTTCAATGTCAAATTTATTGTTCTAACAGCATTCGAGAGTTTGAACTAATGTAGAAGAAATTTTTGAGAGAAAATCAGCCTTTTATTTCGATTTTTGAGTGGGTTTCCAAATACCGTCACGCTTTGGGAGTGGAAACCGGCTGGCCGTGATGCAAATCGTCACGGTAAAATGGAAACAAAACTTGGGGACCGTTAGCGTGACGGTTTCCCCTCTACAAAAGTTTACAGTAGGCATTCATTCGGAGACACCCAGAAGCTATACCAAGTTTCGTTTGTTTTCTCTTTGAAATATTATCTGTGTTGGATTTGGATCTTTATAAACGGCACGTAGACATATTGGATAAACAGAATGTACGCATGGAATATAAGGAAACGGATCAGACTTGACAATTGGTTGTAATCTCGCAAGGATTAGCAACCGCAGATACTACTATCAGTGACTAGGATCCTGGCCCACACTAGGAAGCTGGCCACAGGTCAAATATAAGACACTGGAGCATATAATATCTCCCCCTTGTACTTGCATGATGGAATATGACCCATTGCGCACCTTGAGACCAAATTTCAACCGAAAGTGATAAGTTGATCCAAAGCTGTGCCCGGATTGATTGCGGTCCAGAGGGTGAGAACGCCAATTTGATAACCCTGAGCAACTGTTTCACCTGTTTCTCAACCAATACACTGGGGATCTGGGACCTTGGGGGCTCATTTTTCTGCTCGAACATGGGGCTTCCTTCTGAGTATGTACTATCTGCCCGAGGACTTGTTCTCTGTGACCAAATTCACAAACACAATTGGAACAGAAACTCGATGATCGCACTCTTAAATTCGAGATACTGATGGCCTCTTCAAGACTATAGTTCCAACACCTTTGCAGCATCCATTATGATAGGTAAGGCATGCATATCCTCCATAATACGACACTTGAATGTTTCCGCCTCCCTCCTAATATGAATGCAGATAGAAAATCACCCACTCAACGCTGGAAAAAAGATTAAATGTCGGGTTCTCAACAGTACACCTAGCAAGTAGAGATATGCATTCAAGTGGGTCCATTGGGTTCCATTAAACCTCTCTATAACTTATTTCGGCCTACAGCATCTTACCACTGGCGCACCAGCCCAATTTAGATGACAGTATGGATTCCGCCGCCGAGCCCTTTGTAAAATGTCTTCGCTACTCCACTTTTGCGAGGCCCCATGTATGATATAAGTGCCCGAAACACGTTATATGAATCCCATATGCACTACGGTAAATGGTGTGGGCCTTCATTCGCCACCAACAATGGGCTTTTGAGGGTGGCCAGGATCCCTGTCAATTACCTTTTCGGGAAATCCTTGCAAATTAAATTCTATGGACACTCAAAACGGCACCGAAATTATCATAAATATGCTTGATCTCTTCGCAGGATGCGTGCCTATTGACTAGGGCCAATGAACCTGGCAAAAGCCCCCGTGGAAGATCGAAATCGGCCCCAAACCCCTTAGGTGGCCAGGATCCCAGCGCGATATAGTAATAGAATCAGGATTTCATAAGAATCACTTGTGTTTCACATCGGAGCACTATCTGCAAACCTAGACCCACATCACACAAAACCGTTGAACATAAAATCTTGTCTGACTATCCTCAATTGCACCTAGAACAGTTTTGAGCAATTTATCTATATGACTTGTGGACCTTTAAGTCTTGCTTTCAAAAGAGAACTGAAGTTCAAATTGCCACAATCTATACTGGATTCACTGGTTGGGAGATTCAAGTTTTTCAGCACAATTTATGGCGAAAAATGTTGTTTGTTTTTCAGACATTTTTCACCGAAAAAGGTAGTGAAAAACTCAAAACATTTTCACTATTTTGTGAGTTCAAGGTGAAAAATTCAAAAGGAAGCTCAAAAGAGGTGAAAAAGATTTGAATTTTTCACCACTTTTTTCAGTGAAAAATGTCTGAAAAACAAACAACATTTTCCATCATAAATTGTGCTGAAAATCTTGAATCTCCCAACCAGTGATTGGAACCCCGAACTTGCACAAGGATTATAGTGTTTGAGTTGTTATAGTTGCATTATCGAACTGCGTATTCATTTACAAGGTTTGGTTTGTGGTTATTTCACTGCTAACCCCATAGTCACCGTTTCACCAGGAAAACCCAAAACATCTGTTCCAGCAAACTGCACACAAACCTTCAGATATTCATTTTTTCCATGCCTTGATGCGCCTCAATCACATCTTGGCGTTCAACCTACAGATACTAGTGGGTGGCATCATCCATTTTGCATTGTGAATGCGGTACGGGCACTTACTAATGTGGTAGATGTTCAGAGGCACCGTACAATTATTAATCTGGTGCGAATCTTTCGTCATTCACCCACAATTAAGCAACGCGACTTACTTCTTTAGCCCGTGGCATTCACATTGGGCATGGTCTTAATGCTGAGCATATTGGGCCGGCAGTGGAGCGGACTGATGTTAGGCTCAACCCACGAGATGACGAATGTGCACGGAGGTCTTACGTGTATCTGAAAACTGGGGAGAATTCACAATTAATCAGATGCAGAGTCGCTCATTTTCGGCGGCGTAGCAGGCAATTCGCTGGCTTGTTATGGTGAGCTTACTATATATCCGCCTCTTAATAATAATGTTCCTGTATTGAAGGGATGTCCTGGCACAATTAGTCTCCGTCTACAAACTACCACTACCTCATAATCGCGCGATAATTCACCCTCCGCTGCCGCCACATTCGACGTTTTGACCCGTTCGCAGAATCTCTGTCAGTGTTTCGACCTCCCTACTCAGCCCTTCAGTTCCACACACCATACTCCCCCTCCTATCATCACCATTTGCGGGCGGGGTCGACGCCAAACCTATAGTACTTGACTTCGTTCCTCAGGTCCTGGCCTCCTTTACTTCGGCTGTCTGACCAGAGGACAATGCCTACACAGATCCAATGCAAGCAAGTCGTGAACTGGCGAACATGATGAACTGCATTGATAGCGATGTGCTGTCGGTCTGCGCAAATGCGCCCATGGGTATGGGGTGCGTAATTTAGTTCATGTTCTGTCCTTGTCTTCGGATGCTGATTCGTGCCAGGGGGTCTACTTTTCCAATTTCAGCGACAGGATTCAGTGCATGACTGGCCATTTCCATGATTCTGCGCTATATCATTGCCATCTACTGTGTAAGACTGCCAGCTGGTGCCGGGTAAGACGGAGAGGATCGCTGAACTGGCGTGTCCAGACTGTTTCACAGATTGGGTGCCGCGAACACAACTTCACCATCTCGTGTTGTGCCTTGAATCTCATTCAATCTTTTGCAACAGCGATTTTTGTTTCACCCAGGTCATTTGTTATCAAACGGACGAGTTCACAGTGTGGATCACAAACCGCGTTGACCCTGAATTCAAGCCGTCGCACGTAAGTGGTCAGCAAGAATGAAGGAGGTGTTCCCGAAGTCTGGTTAGTGTTCCTTCCCCATGCATCCTGCGGCGTTAACATGGAGCGATCTGATGCCCTGGCCACATGATAATAGCGCAGTTTCCATTAATTTTCGCTCCGAAGGGAAGTGAGGTCGATGGGACGCGCTTAGTGGTTGGGCTGCACATCTCCCGCGCTGGATTTGCAAGTCAAGACTACCTGCATTCAGGTGTGTTTGGGGAAAACGGTTTCGACGCGCTGGCCGTACAAGACACTAACCTCGTCAGTCACCTGTGTATTGGTGCTTCTAACATGCGAAGTTCATGATCAATCTAAGGCAACTGAACAAGCTTTAGGGACGAGCATTGCCCGTACGCAACGTTATGGTTTTTTTTTTTACACTTCGCGCCCAGTACTGATCCTCTTTTGTTGAGTGTGAGTACTGTCCCTTTATTTTTTATGAACCTATGCCTGAGTGTGTTGAAAGAGAGGATTTTACAGAACGCCGAATGCGGAGTTTTAGACTTGTATTGGATTGAATATCTCTTTGCCGAAGGGAAGGCTTCAGACGGACATACAGACGTAATCTTATAAAGAGAGTGAAGTGAAGTGAAGTGACGTGCCGGGCCAGGCTTCCCTGTATTAACTCGACTGGACTTCGACTGCTGCCCCTTTCTCCCATGGCCCCATCCCGCTTTACTTGTTGCCTTGCCGTTGCTCTTGCAGCGGGAGTATCCAGTAGTCCGCTCCTCAGTGTATTTCGCCGGATCTACCCCTCACCCCCTTCGTCGACAACCACAGACATGGGCTGATCAACAACTCCAACATCGTGGTCTTGAACCCGGATGCCACTGTGAGTGTCAAATTTCATGAAATCCACGGAAAAACCACAAGCTTTGTCGATGGAATCCATTAGCATTGTTCATGAAATCCACGAAAATCAAATGAAATTCATGAAGTTTGGTTTCAGCTAGTTTTTGTAACATTCACTACGTTCCGCCGTCGGCTAGACTCAGTCTGCCGAGGTCCGTGTAGCCGAGTCAAGATGCGGCCAGCCGATCACACAGCTGTGTGTAGCCGGCCATTCCAGCCACCCAATTCATGAACACGGTGTGCAACATCAGTGGGTCAACAACATGATCTCGTCTATATACGAGTAACATACGGATACTTGCATCAGTATATCGGTTCCGTAACAGAGACTAACTCTCCCAAAAGTTCTCATGATCTAAATTTACGTCAAATGGGTCGCCATGAACTCTTCTATGGCCTGTGCAGACGACCCACCAACCGCCCACGCGCTCGCCAGCTCAACCCGCATCCTCTCGGCGTTCCTCCGCTTTTCGTTCCCAACCTCCCCGCGGCAATTCTCCAGAGTCTGTTTGAATTCCGCACACATAGCCACACGTGTGCCTACTGGGACCCTCCCCGCCATAAAGCGGCTGCAACCCCGTGCCCGTGCGTACTTGCAGCAGGTGGAAGGCGACGTTAAGATTGTGCAACAGATGCATCGCAGCAATTGGCTGGTCGCCCATGAAGGGCCAGCATATCCTATCATACCAAGCGCATCATGGTTAGAATAATCCGCTCATGGATATTGCGACAGAGGAGAGAAATGGTTTTCTCACATCGGGATCCCGGATGCCAGCGCTTCAGTGATGCCTCCATGACCGCAGTGTGTGAGGAACCAGCCAGTCGCCTGTGATTTCCAGTTATGAGTCCTATCGCGAGTTGAAAGTCATCGAACAATTCAACGCACCGGATGGGTCAAATAGACTGCTGCGGCGCCCACCGCGAAGCCATTCCAATCCCCGAGATCTTGAGCTTCTCCAACCACGCGGCCGGTAGTAGCGCAGACGGTGCGGCATGGCATAATAACTGGCCACGGACATATACTGAGTCGTAGAGCCAGTGTTGGCCTAACAGGAGCTCACAAAGGGGAACTGCTCCTCGATCAAAGTGTCGACGAGGTCTTCCAGCTGGTCTTGCACCTTGGGCCCAGAATAGAGTGCCGAATGATATCTAGGTTTCCCCGTTCTTTGATCGCTTCAAGGTTCTAAGAAAGAACGATCCACGCACAAAAAGCACCGATTGTTTCCGTGTTTGAGTTTCATGGAGTCGAGGAACGATTTGATTTCCGAGTCGTCCCCGAGCGAGGCTATTGGAAGGGAGATCTGTGCTGTACCGTATTCAGAGGGAAGGAGCGGTCCAACCGCGTAAACAGGCTTGTTCAACGTTCCTCTCACCCACGCCTCGAACTTGACGAGACTCTCCCCATCATATGCGGGCATAGTTCCAGCAAATATCCCGTCGCAGATCATTATCATGCTGCGAAATATTCAAGTCCATGAAGATGAAAAATTCGAAATGCTCTTGATACTCACTCATAGGAAGCTCTATTCAGGGCCGCAACAGGACCTTCGAGCGGTATCTTTCACCAACCAAATCAGCACGGCCATTGGGAGCTGGAACGAGCACCGTCGCACCTGGGTATAATGCTCATAATCATACATTGCGGGCATCCCCGGGATTCTGATCACCGTGCCGTCAGTATGCAGGAATATCTAGTATTACAGGATGATTGGGTCAGCGCACGCACCATAGTATAATGAACTCGGAATGAAACCAACCTGATTCCCAATCTCATCCGCAGTTTTCCCAACCCTCAGCGCCTCAGCGTCGATCCTCGCACCAAAATCCCCCCGCCCACCCATCGACTCGGGACAGAACATCCGGATAAGCGCCGCGCCGGGGACGGAGATGAACGCAAACACAGGTATCTTCGTTCCGCTCGAAACGCGTATCGCGTTGAGCTGGGGCGTCGCAAAGGCGTCGAGAATGACGGCGGAAGGGGGCGCTGTCGCAGGGAACATCTTCCCTGTGCTCGCGCATTTAATAGAGTCACCCCGCAGCAGGGTTTCGTACGCGGCCGGAAAATGCGCGATTGCCATCGGGACGAGCTTGAATAGCTGGGATTCCGGAGAGTCGAACAGAGAGGCGATTCTAGGTTGTAATGAATATTCAGTTGACGTTTCAGTGCAAGAAATTCGAGATAATCGTACCTGATACGGTCCAGCGCATCGTGTCCGGCGGAGAATTGCGCTGAAATATCAGCCTGTGCTTTGTGCAGCCAGTTTGGGGCGATCAACAGTGTGATTATGATGTTGTCTTGTGCGGCGAGCCTAGCGGCGAGAGCGCACAGCGGCCGGGTATGGCCTAGAGAGAGGGAAAAAAGTAAGACCATCCCCCTACCCTTCTGGAAAGTTACTGACCGTATGCTGGGACCGGAACCAAAAGCAGATGGCGAGTCTTCCCGTGGTGAGACATCCTTCGTATCTAGCGTAGATGCGATGGGTTAGAACGATATATATCCGGGAAGTAGACATATTATAAATACAACATCTGGCGCGAATTGGTCATTTGAATTAGCCTGACCCCGATAGGGCCTTGTATGTCATTCATGTTTACCAACCGGTTTATGTTGCAATTGTGGGTTGAAGGCGACGTGTCAGCCCGTCAGAGCCACGTAGAAGGACGACGTGGAGGACGCGTGTAGCTGACGCGTCGACATGTAACCAGGGATCTGGACTCCTGGAAACGCGTCGAGACGCGTCGTAACTACGTGTCTGACGCGCCACCCATTGTTCTTCGAGTCAGTGATTTCGGACTCCGCATTTTCAGTTGACTATTGTTCTATTTATTCATTGTTCTCCTCACTGGTTGGGAGATTCAAGATTTTCAGCACAATTTATGATGAAAAATGGTGTTTGTTTTTCAGACATTTTTCACTGAAAAAGGTAGTGAAAAACTCAAAACATTTTCACTATTTTGTGAGTTCGAGGTGAAAAAAGCAAAAGGAAGCTCAAAAGAGGTGAAAAAGATTTGAATTTTTCACTGCTTTTTTCAGTGAAAAATATCTGAAAAACAAACGACATTTTTCCCCATAAATTGTGCTGAAAAACTTGAATCTCCCAACCAGTGTCTGGGAATTATAAATACAGTGTGATGTACGCTTGTCAAATATACAGTGTACCCCCACTCCTTGAGACAACCCCGGTCCTTGCGACACCCTTTATAATATTATACCATTTGTTCCGGACGTCCAACCAGTGTTTTAAAATATGTATTATTGTGGATTAACTTGCCTACATACTAAGAACTGTCATAAATGAAGTGCAGAAGCTCAGGGAGGCGACATCAATCTGTATTTATCGATGTTTTTTGACCCCCGCTCCTTGCGTCATGATCAATTTGTACATTACGGGCTCAGTTCTCAACGGATTCCCCTGAATCAGAGGTAGGGTTGTAGCCAGGAAGCATCCGGACATTCCATGCTCAAATAGTCTGGTAAAATACGCGCACAATCACAAGATATGGGGCAAATACAAGTTGTTGTCTCAAGGAGTGGGGGTACACTGTACCGTTTTTCCCCTCCAATTTTCTACAGTTTATAAACAGGTGCTTATAAACCAGCTGATTTATAATCGGTCGACCAAAAGGTTCGGTTTTTTACATCATGTCGGCACCACGGGCCAGCGGCAGCCGGAGCCAGATGGCGGAAAATTTGATCTAAGGCTTATGAACACAATTAAAGTGAATGTTGCAACCATTGTAAGCTCATTCTTGTCATATTTATCGTGATGTAAACATATTTATAAGCAGCCCATTCGCCGCCCGAGAATAGAAACCCTGTTTCTAATTGAACGAACATGTGGCGAACACGTCTCAGTGATATTTGCGCGATGTGTCTTCGCTTGGTCGATTGATCCTGGCAGCAGAATTGCGACGTAGCTAGGGCGTGGAAGTAGCGTCCGGTCTTTCTCCTTCGATTGGTTCGGTGCCACGACCTCAAAAACAGGGGTCGAGAGACATATTTTGCTCTTCAGGCAGGGGACCGAATCCGTACCAGAGATAGCAGACGAGGGGCCAAGCTTTGACTGCGCTCTAGTGAAACGCACAAGCGGGCAGGTCAACACCATCCAATAGAAAGGGGATGGAAATTCCTGTTACCGTTATCAAAGGTGTAGGTCGGGAGCCCCATTTTGCAGTAAACTCCTTTTTTTCGTCAGCAGTTTTGTGTAAGCCCCTTTTCTGGCTCTCTGGTTGGAACGAGGTTTGAAGCTCCCACGCGTCAGCACTGATCGGCCAAAAAGTTCTGTGATGTCAAGTACGTCTCGTCATCTTGCTTTTGCATCTGTCGCCTTTTGGTCTGGCTTTTCTATGTCGTCGTTCTCTCTGCAAATTATTTCCTTCTTTCTCAGCTCTCAGTTCTCGAGCTACAGGCGGCTGTCTTTTCCTCCAGCCAGAGTTTGCGATGGCCAGCAAACCTGAACGACAATCAGCGACCTGACAACCTTGTTCTCGGCTATGAGCCAGTCTGAGCCTCAGCCTCAGTAGTACGCCATATCGGACGTCCCTGGCTGGCGTGAATTACGTGATTTCTTCCACCCTCCAGAAGGCCCGGGGAGGGACTGTAGTCATAAGGTCTCCGTGATTAACATAAGCCTAGGCGGCGGGAAACTCGCGCGCACTCGACGAGGGTATCAATGCCCTGACTGACGTCAGGATCCATATTGCGGTCGCCGCTGGTGCGACGTTCCAGTACAGATATTTTCTTCTTTAACTGTACACAGAGAACGACAACCGTGACGCATGCGACTACTCGCCGTCCGGTGCGGCGGGGGCTCTCACCGTCAGCACATCCACTATTGGTGACGCCCGGGCGGACTTCTCCAACTACGGCGAGTGTGTCGATGTGTTCGCCCCAGACTTGGACATCCTCTCGACATTCATTGAGTCCAACACCGCAACTCCCTCACTGTCCGGCACCTCTATGGCCTCGCCGCACGCGCGGGTCTTCTCGCGTACCTCCTATCACTCGACAAATCACAATTCGCAGCCATATCCAGGTCCGCGGAACTTCACAGCGTCCCTTCGGCTTCGTGTCTTCGCTATACGCTAGCATGCGCAGCGTGCTCGGACAGTGGGTGGATTTCATTCCCTACTGCCACAGCCTGGTCCGACAGGATCCGCGTCTACACTGGCGACGGTGCCATCCGGAAAGCTTGCATCGAGAGGAATGTGTAGCAGTGGACGCTACTCCGACACGCTCTGCCAGGCTAACGGCTGAGGTCCTGGTTTGCTCCACTAGAGCCTCAGGATTGCATCGAATCATCGCATTACGAGTACCCAGCTCCATTGAATTTGTGATCCCGAGAGCAACGTGTGCTGCCCATCGGCAAGAAATGTCGACACTGGGCTGACTGCCGATTCAACTCGCCGTTGTCATTACTGAAATACTATTTTACAGCAAGCCTGATCGATCCTGTATCCAAGGCCTGCGCTACTACGACTGCCACAAGTCTTGGGGTTTGTTCCAATTCGATTTGCGCTCTTCGAAGTTTAGCTAGAAATTGATCCAACGGAAATTCTGGTTTCCACTCGTGATGGATTGGCGAGTGCTTACGCATTACGCTGCATTACAAGGACAGATCAAAGACTGGGTGGACAGCAGGTACAGCTGACTCAATCTAAGCTTCTGAAGTGATCTATTTTTCAACATGGCCCACATACAACTCCGACCCCGGCCCAGAGTCCATCGCGACACGAATAAGTATTATGAGTATTGGGGAATGGGGATCGCTTTCCGAGCGATCCACGGCCAAGCCGGTGACTCATGAGTCCGGTTGCGACTCTTGGCAGATACTTGAATGAGTTCTGGGGTCTTTACAGCTATTTGCGGTACATAAGGTGTGGACCGTTTTTTTTTTTTTTTGCAACATTTTGCTTAGAACACTCACCATGACCTCAATTCTGGTCAGAATCCTTCGGGAGTAGGTGCGTTCGACTCGCACTGAAAATCCGCAGGGGATCGAGTACCGGCTTTTTGATGTAATTCGGTAATGAAATTTCTCCCAAAAAATCGCGGTTTCCATTAGAACAGCTGCTCCACAATGAATACTGGGCCAATTGACTTAGTTCTTGGATATGTATGTATCAAAACTAGTGCCAGGGGATGGTATATCTTTTTTGGGTGTTATCCCAACTCATTGTGATTTGGCACTCACTCTACCAAACACCATATTTGTGTACTAACATAAGTAGAGCCTACCATGCAGATTTGAGTGGATTTATATCTGTAAACCTGATAGTCCCCTGTTAATAGTTCCGATACATGACATATCCAAAATTTAAGTCAATTGGCCCAGTATTCATTGTGGTGCAGCTGTTCTAATGGAAACCACGATTTTTCGGGAGAAATTTCATTACATAATTACATCAAAAAAGCCGGTACTCGATCCCCTGCGGATTTTCAGTGCGAGTCGAACGCACCTACTCCCGAAGGATTCTGACCAGAATTGGGGTCATGGTGAGTGTTCTAAGCAAAATGTTGCAAAAAAAAAAAAAAAAGGTCCGCGCCTTATGTACCACAAATAGCTGTAAGTACTTATGGTGGAGCCATCTGTGGTTGTAAATCTGAGACGATTTACGAATATATCAACCCCGTTCACCAACTCGTTTACCAACCAGTTTACTTTCCCAGTTCAGGCAGAAACCATTAATTCGAACAACTCGAGCATGTGTACTGTTTAGGATGACACTCGGCGCGTGTTCACCCACGTAATCCGATGTCGCCACCCACGAAAGCCGAATACAGTAGTATGAGGTTCGATTCCCCGTGCCCGAATGTAATTTTTTTAGATGCGAGTTTTTTAGGCCCTGCGCTTGCGGCGGCCTCTTCCAAGGGCGAGGGCATTAAATGTTGGAATATTGGCTGCTTACCGAGCAAGCCGAATATAGGTTCCCATTGCAGGAACCATCGTTCAGCTGTTCGCAGCCGAACCGCAAGTGAATAACTCGCACCCGAATTAATTATAACTTACCTTAGTGACTCATAGATAGTTGACTATTATTCCTGACTCCGTATGACTCGAACTCTTAGTATCAAAACCCTCTGTATTAGTTAGATTCCTTACTATCTTACCTGTGTTTTTCACCCAAATCGTTCTTAAGTTCTGAAATTAAATATCGAAAAGATACTCAATATGCTCCGTAAAAAAAGGACTACCACGACTTCAAACACATTTTTCCAAGTCGCCCTTTTGAAGTTTGCACTTGCGATCTTGTTGCACAGTTTGACTTCGCCCGAGAGATCTACTTATGCTTGGCGGCAATTTGTATTCCCATGCTGAAAATTCAACCTGGCTAAAACAAATACAAGCCTATTGTCTTAGACTTCATATTCAGAGCCATTCAGCTAAGCGGACGTGGTGTATGAAAACGCTTGGTTAAAACCGGAGTCCGATGACTTGAAATCTAAAAAGCATTGAAGACCCTCATCCAATCATAATAGATCCGGTGATTTGAGGATGTGGTGCCTCTTGTATCGTGTATTGGACGCGTGACGTCTTCAAGCCCGGCGTTCGGTGCCGCATTTCAATCTTTCCAACCGGTCATTACACGCTATCCCAGAATCGGGCATGGCGTATGGCACGCGATCAGCTTCTGTTATTTCTCACCGTGGATAGATGTCGCTGAGAGGCCGGGGTTCGACTTCCTGTATCCGAGTGTCTTATCTAGGCTCTTCCCTTTTTGCGGCGCTTTCTACCTTTCTCGTCTCTCCTTCGTGCAAGTCGGTCAGGCCAAACTGTGAGCAGCTGGCTCGAAATGAGAATTGGGGGAGGACTGAGCCAGTTAAACGTAGAACTTGCACTATGTTGATTCGAAGTGAGCTGCCGTGCAAAACAGAGCGCCCCCGAGAAAGATCATTGGCATGAATCGAACCAATGCAATCTAAGATGGTATCCGGGCCGCAGAGCCATGAGCGCTATTGTTCGAGGTGATTAATCGGGCGTACGTAGTTGTTGAATACATCGGAAGTCGAGAAGACGAGTCACTGAAGAATAAGGTATAGTGCATACAAATACTGTCAAGGTCCCAGATATGGACAAATTCTCGAAATAATAATGCGCCAAATAATTATTAGGACATAGATATGTAATCCCTTGCATGAATCCTTAGATATACCTGTTAGCTTTGAGTTGAACCACCTAGCTGGGTCACAGAAAGAGTGTGGAGAGCGAACTTGCACTGCGACCCGATGTGACTGACTCCTTGACGTTATTCGGACAAAGAGCATGAGAGTCGAAATTGAAATACATCACACCCGAGGCCTGAAGGCGACTAACACCCCTAGAAGTCGACCTGCGACCCGACTTCCACTGCATATGTCCATGTACGTTATTTCTGTTTCTGGTCATTTAGTATGTATCTAGGGGCTAATATTAATATGAGCGCCCAGGTCGCATGGACTCCTACTTAAACGAAGGGCGGATATGGTGGCGCTCTGCTAACCCCCTTCCGTGGACGGCGAGCTAAGCGGCAGCATGGGTCTTTTCTACAACTTCTCCGTGTGTTTGTTCTCAGCTCTTGGCTCGTACGTGGTTGCTCTAGTAGCTGTGCCCTACAAGTCTTGACTCTTTACTGCGATTTGCCCAGGTTCTTGTTTGGTGAGTCTTTTTTTTTTTTTTTTTTTTTTTTCACGCAGGTGATTGCGTTCTGATTTTTTTCTAGGATAGTACGTATATACACTCTTCTCCTTTCCTCCTGCCAATCCTCAGCATTCAGCGATTCCGGAATCATCGGATCTGTCGTTTCCAAACAATTCGACTTGTTCCAGACATACTTTCACAATCCTGGACCCAGTAAGAATGGCTGTGTCGCCTTTCAGTTCCCAGATTTACAAGTTTCATAGGCATTGTCGGCGCCATAGTTTCTACCGTTCGTCCCGTGTCCCGTCCCATTGAATTTTCTCACAGTATCCCCATTCCATTCTTAGTTCGCGGGCGGATGTACGCCGCTCCGATTCCCTCGCAATGTATATCAGACTCATGCTCGTAATGCCTAGGCTTCTTCGGCGCCGCTGCCGCCGGCTCGCTCGCAACGCGCATTGGTCGGAAGCGCACGATCCAGCTCGGCGCCGTCGTCGCGATCATTGGATGCAGCCTACAGACCGGCGCACAGAATGTGTCGTATTTGATAGTCGGGCGGTTAATCGCGGGCCTTGCCATCGGGTGGTATGTGTCCGAATCGATTCTTCGGGGTAAATATTGCGCTCAACACTCAGAGGACAGTTTGAGCATGGGTACGTCGCTGGCGCGACCATGTGAAATGTGTTAATAGTTTGTCCAGTGGTCCCTTTGTACCAAAGTGAAATATCGCCCCCGGAAATCCGTGGGTTTCTGACGGGCTTGACCCAATGTGAGTTCTCTAATTTTCTTGCGAGTTTAGATTGTCATCTCCTATGATAAGCATCGGTTTTTTGGTTGCTGGTTGTACGTCTACTCCCATTCTGCGCGTCCATAATATAATTCTTTCAAGGGGTCGGCTATGGCTGTCAATTTCTACGGAGCGATGCGCAGTGGCGAGTAGCGCTCGCGATCCAAGTATTTCCGGCGACCCTGTTGTTCCTCGGGTATGTTTCTGGTTATGATATACACTATTCTGTCACTCATCATTTCGTGATTGTAGGATGTTCATTCTGCCTTACTCCCCCAGATGGCTCGTTGAGCAGGGGCGGAATGATGAGGCCTTTGCTATAGTCCAGCGCCTCCATGGCGCCAAGGATAATGAAGGGTTCATCGCTTTGGAATTTGCAGAGATGTCCGTGTTGAGGCTGCCTTCCGTCCTCATTCCGTTGATGGCTTTTTAGGAAAGAACAGATTCGATACGAACAGGAAAACTATTCCACAAAGGTATGCATACATATTTTTCATCATCTTCATCTTAACCCACGGACAGTTCTCCGACTTGTGGTCCACGAAACCGATGCTGCGGCGCACGCTTACCGGAATGGCCGTACAAGTGTGCACCCAGTTCACCGGGATCAACGTTTCCTCTTACTTCCAACCAACCCGTGGGTGGATGTCTTTCGATAACGACGTTCGCTGAGCCCCTATTTTGCACAGTATACGCTGCTCTGGGCCTCAGTGGGAGCAAAATCCTGATGATAACCAGAATAAACGGTGCTTTGGGTGCCGTCGTGACGATCATCTTCATCTACTTCTTCCTGGACCGCGTCGGGAGAAAGCCACCTTTGATTTTAGGTAACTCGACTTCTACCAATAATCGGTTGAAGCTGAATTGGTCTGTCAGGCTCACTGGGGATGGCTATCTCGCTGGCTGTAGAGGCGGCCATCAACGCCAAATGGGGCGGCGTGGATTCGATTAATCATCCAGCGCAAACTGCTGGCGTCGCGTTCATCATTGTGCGCATCTGTATTTTTCTCAAGGGTTCTCGTTTAATCGCGTCCGCAGATTTTTTCTGCGCTGTTCTTCAGTACAAGCTTTGGTCCAGTTTCCTGGGTTTATCAAAGCGAGATGTACGCCGTAAACCGGTTCCGAGAATTCTTGACAGCTCACTTGCCACAGATTTCCGATGCGCGTCCGTGCAATTGGAACATCCGTTTGTACATGTGCCAACTGTCAGGCGCCTTCGAATCTTGCGTGTCATTTCTGAATCCGCTTTTTCCAGGGGCCAGCAACGTCCTCATTTCGCAAGTCTCACCTATCGGCATGGCCCGGCTGCAGTATCGTATGCACACATTTCTCTTTTTGGCAGTCGCTGATGAGAACATTTGAAAGGATTCTACATCGCCTTCGTGATCACGAATATTTTGAATGCATTCATCGTGTTTTTCTTGTGCGTAACCAACCATCTTTCATGTTCGCGTATCGCACTCATACATACATCCTTCCAGTTTCCCAGAAACGAAGGGAAAGACTCTGGAAGAGATGGTGAGTCGTCTAAAACTGGATTTGAATGAATTCTGAGCTGGTTGAACTCTTAGGACGCGGTCTTTGGTGACCAGGTCATTCCGCATGCGCTTGAGACGAAGCGGACCAACAATATTGGCGCTGAGGACGAGAAGTCCCGAGGGTCCGATGTATGATTTCCAGTTCTTGATGTATATTTTGGTTTGGCTTCAACACTTACAATAGCATAAACCACACCGATTAAATAGATCTCTGGCTTACGCCAGTAGGCGTCCAAAGTACTGTGATCTTCACCTTGGAGTGCTTTATGGTCCGCGCTCCAATTTTAATGAACCGCTTTTGAGAAGTAGCCCGTTTGTTGGAGTCCGGGACAAATTGCAATAATTGACCGCTCAACACCGCCCAATCTCCCGCCATACTGACATCCGAATTCGGGTCCATCCGAACTTTGAGAAGATGGCGCGAAATTGTACACCAGTGGTAATTTGAACTCGGCACAGTCACCTATTTGAGAATGTAAAAAATTGTTTTCTTAGGCCGTGAAATGTTATGGCCAAGTTCAGAAATGGCTGGATGTGGCGGACTGGAGCATCACCACCGCCAGACCAGCCATATCCAAGTTCCAACCAGACAACCAGACACGCCAGACGTGAAACATTTTCCTGATGCTTAGCGGCAAGTTCCGTGGATAGGATGGCGGCTGTTAATCTGCACTGAGCGACGTAAGAAGCCGACTATTTGTAGACCGATCGGTACCAACTTTTTACCCCTGTCAGAACCCATCATTTCTGCCACGTGAAAGATCGACGGCTACGGCTCCCGATTTCTTTCTACCACCACCATGGCGCTCACGGCGGATCTCTCCTCGAAATGGCTCCTGGTCTCGGAACCCGTCCCTCATGTGCTCTACATTGAACTCGCAAGGTCTGTCTTTGTGCGACTACTCCCGTAAATTCCGACGCTCATGTACCCAGAACTCCGGTCAACGCGTTCTCATCCGAGTGAGCACATACATTTGTCCTGAGCTTGCGATTCCCGCAATTTAATTTCATAAAGATTCTGGCGTGCATACGGAGCTCTTTTCGACCGGATAACAGCCGAGGGAAGAGACGTCCGTGCCGCCGTCTTGTCTTCGGCAATTCCCAAACTATTCACCGCAGGAATCGACCGTACGTCGTAGTCCTATGCCGAAATCCTGGCTCAGACCATTTTCGATTGATTCAGTCGCTGATGCGGCGAAAATAACGGCGGGCGGACTGAGCGGAGCTACCCAGATCGACGGCGCGCGCAGCTCGCTGGCCATGCTGCGTGATATCAAGGACTTCCAGCACGCGATCGGCGCCCCAGAGCGGGCTCCGTTTCCTGTAATTGTCGCGGTCCACGGGCTGGTCCTCGGGTTGGGCATTGACATTATCGCGGCCTGTGACGTCCGGTACGCCGCCGAGAGCTCGCAGTTTAGCATCAAGGTGCGCTTCACCCACCAAGTCTTGCATTGATTCAGCTTCGTACTGTCTTACACTCCTAAAGGAAGTCGACATCGGTCTCGCGGCAGACGTCGGCACCCTCGCATACCTCCCCAAAATTACAGGGAACCACTCCCTCATGCGCGAGATGGCGTACTCCGCCGCCCTATTCTCCGCCTCTGACGCCTCGCGCATGGGCCTGCTCTCTCGCGTCGTCCCCGGTGGGCGCGAGGAAGTCGTGGCGGCCGCGCTCGCGCTCGCCGGCGTGATTGCAGGAAAGAGCCCCATTGCTGTTTCTGGGACTAAGCGCATCCTTCTGCATTCGCGGGACCATAGGTGCGCACCTACCGAAGGACGGTAGCTTTAATATATCTAATTCTTTCGCAGTGTTGCCGAGAATCTCGAGTACACGGCCGCGTGGAATGCTGCCGCATTGCAGACTCAGGTATGTGTGCTTCGATGCCCTCCAGGCTTTTGCTGTGGTTGATTGAGTGACCAATTTTTTTTTTGTGAATGTAGGACATCCCCGAATCGCTCGCTGCCGCGAAAGGCCGCCGCGCGCCGAAGTTTGCGCCGTTGCATAGAACGAAGCTCTAGCGTTTTAGCAAAGTGGCGATTTTGCGTGGAGCATGGAATGTTTGACATGGAATGCATCCCAGTAGATTGATATTTATTCGCACTCGGCACAAGAACGGAGAATAATTTGAAATCTCCCTAGCTGTTCGCGGGAATGAAGTCAAGGTGAGTAGCGTCATTCGATGGGATCCAAATATATCTGGTGCGGAATAGCCGGTGGAATGGATCCTAGTTGACCAATCCCTCGTGGGTCTTTCGATGTTTGTTGATTTTGCAGATGTAGGCCTCGAGTCTGAACTCTTCCGTTATAAGGCTGCCGATATATCGTATTCGCGGCACCGACAGTCAATTCAGTGACAATCATCGCCCCATGCATTCTCATCAGCCGTCCCAAGCCGTTTCCGCACTCCAATGAAACACGGCGAATGCTTCGGTCTACCCCTGCGAATTCTCGGTCCGCACCAAACGCCGTACCTCAAAGCGGTGCAGTAAAGCTATAAATCGACAGTGCCACGGAAATCGCTGCCCTCGGTCTTGCTCGCATCTTATCCCATGTCTGCCCCACTTACCATTGCGATTCTCGGTGCCACAGGCACCCTTGGGCCCTCCCTTCTTCAGGCCATCGCAGACCACCCAAAGGTGCTCGACGCGCGCATCCGCATCCTCACGCGCCCCACTAGTGCCGAGAAGGCACACACCCTCGCGGCCAGATATCCGACGCTGTATCTCACCGTGCATGCCGTGGACTACACCGGCGCGAAGGCCGAGACGGGGCTTGCGGTCGCGCTGCGGGGGGTGGATGTTGTGCTGAGCGCGGTCGGCGACGACTCGGGATTGACGCGGAAGGACGTGGCGCACTTGGGCCTGCTGCCCGGGTTCATTGCGCAGGATGCGGTTGCGTGCGCGGCGAAGGCCGCCGGCGTGAAGCTGTTTGTCCCGTCGTGCGTGCCGGTCTACTATTGGACCGTTATCGGCTGATGTATCCCTTGGTAATAGCGAATTCGGGGCGCCAACGCATTCGATGGCACTCAACTCGGAGTCGTATATCGTGGGGAAGAGATACCACCATGATTTTCTGCGCAAACTGGAGCTGCCCTAGTAAGTTCTTGTCCATCCACCCATGCAATCGCTCATCGTAAACTGGATCTCAAGTATGCTGGTCTATGCGGTGCGTACGGTATTTTCAGGTTGTTCGAATGACCAATTTAAATTAGTGATTATAGGGCATGTTCCCAGAAATCGAACCGTAGGTTACGATCTTTCTGCTATTTGACGTATGTAATTCAGAACCCCCAGCGCCCCGGCACCGCTTCCGCAGCTCTCCCCGGAGGACCCCATTCCTCTCGGCCAGCCGCCCTTCGAGACGAGCCGGTACCACGTCGCGGCGTACATCGTCCAGCTGCTCCTCGATCGCGGCGTAGAGGCCGTCGCGGGCGGGATTTATGTGATACGGGGATTGAGACGCGATCACGGGGCTGTGTCGGCGGAGACGGGGAAGACGGAGTGGATCCTGGACGTTTGACGGGTGTGTGTTTCCAATCTGTTCATGCTCCCTTGATATAGTCTCGCGGCGGATAGGAATTCTGATATACTCGACCAACACCGATGTTCCCGGCCCAAGACCTAGCCATCCCAGAGTTCGCTTCCATTCCTCCACGGCTCAGACCCAATATGTACCTAGCTTTCATAAACTCCGTGACTGCGTTGAATTTAATCCAGAAACTCGACATTTTACACGCGCCGTGTTTTCATCGGTCGCATCTGAAAAGCGGAAATTAGTATCCTGATGACCCTGGATCCGAAGTTTCAGAACTTCCTGCACGATCCTCGCGCGTCTGGCGCGCAGTCTGAAGATGACCCATCCTATTTCCGCGTGAGGCCGAGAAGGTTTGGTATTTTCAAAGTCTCGTAGTCTTCGAGTAATCCTTTTCGGTAAATTTCTCCATTTTTTTTCCTCAGCTTGTTCGCACTTTCTGGCAGCCTGCTTGGCTCTGGCTCGATACCTGAGCTACTTAGTAGCTTGAGTCTGGGCGCTTGTTTGGCGCTCATCAAGCGTGTTACTCTTGTGATTGGCAGGCTGTCAACACAGTGGGGCGTGCCTCCCACTATCATGTCGGACGTTATGAGCCATATGCCCCGCACTCCTGAACTGAAGGGGGAGGGCTCAATTCCAATCTCCGATAATGATAGCTGCGCAGTCTGTGCAGACGACTGTTGTACCCCTGGGAACCCTTGAAATGACCCTGCGCTTATTGCACGGGCCTGGGTTGCAAAATTTCAAGTGGATGCATTTGCACATGGGTGTGGACCTAGCGAAGATACCGAGTTGGACTGATCTCATGTCTCGAGACCTTCCTGCCTGGATTAGTCTTGTCTGGGGCTCTGATGGGGCAGTCACAGGGTTTCGAGGTGTGTTCATCTCCGTCATCCGCGCCGTGTGGCTCCCAGATTGGGCCGAAGACCAGAAGTTCGCCGACGAAACCGAGCAGAGCTGGGCTATGGCCATGACGGCACTGTCTAATGCTTGGGCAACGCTGGTATTCAATTCGGATCCTGCTCAGGAATTCATCCGGCTTGCCGGGTGTACGATAGCAGCATCGCTCCGAGAAAACTACTCTCATGTCCATGAGCACGGGTGGAACGAAAGGAGAATAACCAGCAGTTGCAGGGCTATCTTCTCGACTCGACTCAGCAAAGCACTTGCTCAAGTCGCCCAAAACGCGAGGAATATGCGCCTTGCCTCGGATATCTCTCTCTCGAATCAGAATGCATTGGAAAGTTCAAGAGGCAAGCGATCGTAGCCGATCAAACACTCGTTGACAAGGCCCCCAAAACAGGAAAAAAAAACGTAAGCAAAACGTGGTCTAACTCCGGCGTACCCCCCACCGTAGCGCCTCAAATACTTGTCTGAACGGTGATCGGAGGTCTTCTACACTCCTGTTTTGGGGGTCCAGCTTTCCGATGCTGATTTTTCCGGGATTTTTCGAGATCAAATTTGTTCAAAAACTTGAATTTACACCTCTCCTCAGCCAATTTTAAAGTGGAAAAAAATGAAGGTCAGATTCGGATTCAGCGCCGAAAAACGGTTCGGAAATGAGGTTTGATGTATTTTCAGTATTTCCGCCTACCTCTTGGGAAAGTTTCACAGAACTAGTGGAGACGCTAGCACAAAAAATCCCAACGCGAGTTGCGGCCAGGTACCGGAACAGTGAGGGTAGGGGACGAGACAGAGGCGTACAAGGACTGGGACGAGTTGTGGGGTTATTTGAGGGCGAAGTTGAACAGATTGGACGTATGGAAGACGGGGGCATAGCTGTATTGAGTCGAGGGTACTTATATCCTGGAATTGACGACTTGGGGAAATGGGGCCAACGTTTACACTAGAACATCGTGTTTGAACGGGCTTCTGCGAGTTTTCAAGCATATATCTAGTGATAGCCTCCCGCGCAAGCGTTCAACGTTCAACAATCTGGCGGGAAGGGAATGAAAATTTATGCCTGGGTTGCGGATGTGGGGGCGTCGCATCTTGATACGCAGATGAGCCCGATTGTTCGATCATATTCATCGGTATCACGACTGCGGCACTGGCGTCTCGAACCCCTGGTTCAATTCGCTCATCACGTTCAAATATACCCCCCAATCGTCAATCCTGTAGTCGAAGATGGACCAGTCAGTCAGTCAAATTGAACGTGGATCGAAACGACTTTACGCACTCAAAACCCGTTGGTGCAGTCGCCCACATCGCCATCACATCATTGCTGAGATTGGACCCACCCAGCGCGTAATCCGGTTCTGAGGCGAAGAGCGGATCCACAGGAAGTGAATTGGCGGTATTATCCAGCATCCGGTGGCACAATACCAACCGCGAAATCGGGGCGACCGAGGGGGAAGCGGCCTGCGTCGGGTACCAGCTGCTCGTGCTTTCCCGCGGAGGCGGTGTGCGCTGGTGGAACACCGGCAGCTTGCCCAGGTCGGCAGTGTACGTCGGGAGCGAGCCAAACTGATTGCCAGTCGGCGAGGGATGGAGGGCCGGTGCAAACGCAGAAGGCGGGGGATGATAGAGGTCTGCTTCGGGTGGGTGGTGCGCAGGCGGCGCGGGGGCGTGCGGGTATTGCGCCGCGTTGTCCTCCTCCCGCGCACGCTTATTCGTGTTGAACGCGTCTGACGCGGAATGAGGAGCAACAGGCAGGGGTACCTGGCCGATTGTGGCGAGCTCGTGAAGAAGATCACTGAAAGGGTGATCAATCAATTTAAATCTCAATATGAGGGATTTCATGCGTACTAAAAAAGGCCTGACATCTGCCACCTGTGCGACGATTAAGTAAAAAAAGTGCACGTAGGAGATAGACGCACTTAGTTTCGCAAACTCGCATGGTAGCCATGCACTTCTGCACCTCCGTAATTGCGCTGTTCATGTGCGGAGGCAGTCCCGTGCGCTTCCCGCTCCATACATTCAAAAGCAATATCACTCCGCTGACGAACACTGACGACTAGGTTCAAATTGCAATGAGTATCAGATGGTGGGGCGAATGCAGGGATACACACAATGAGTACAGGAACGGGCGAGCCGTTTTTGCGCAGCCGCGACATTTCAGCGATGTGACTGCACGAGCGTGCGGCGTTTGTACAGATCGCCAACGACGGGAGAGACTGCGCGATATAGCGAGCGAGGAATATGATTACGGGCAAGGACTCACTGTCGGCTCGCCCTCGCGTATCGTGGGTATGAAGGGGCGGTGGATCGCCATCTGGACCTGGTAGTAGGAGCAGAAGAGGAGACATGACTGATCAAAGAAGGTCTCCTCTCGCCGATTAGGATCCCAGCGCAAATGCGGAGGAATGCTATCGACCCAGCCATTCAGCGCTGAATCCATCTCCGCGACAAGATGTTCCTCCCAGGCTTGATCGCGGTATGAAAGGAGCTTTTTGGTCTTGTTGAGTGCATACTGTGAGTGGATGGAGGTGTGTCCAGCGGGCAATATAAGAGAACGGGTATGGGCACAACGAAAATGCGCGATACGCACCAACATCTTGAGACCAAACGCCAAAATATTGTTCAACCGCAGATAACAGTTGAAGAACGTGATGAGTGAGGGTTTGCCCGCGGGCTGGACAAATGCGCGAGTCGGATCTTCATTTTCCCAGAAATCATCATCACACTCTATGGGGAGCTCTGCGTCGATGCTAAGTGACCGTGAAAATTAGAGATCGGCAGGAATAGGAGGAACGGAAGCGAAGCGACACGCACTCATCGTATTGTGTGGCACACGACCGGCCGAGAGACATGCTCACTTGGCGATCATACGATACAAGGACCCAGAATCCGCGTTTCCAGAGCTCGGACTCGACGGTGGGCGGGCCTTCCCTCTGTCGGTGGGCACCGACGTCCTGGGCGAGGCGGATGCCGATGCCAATCAGTGTCCAGCATGCGGCGGGTGTGGAGTACTCGAGAAATGAGGTCGCAAGCTACGAATCCATCAGTACGGAAGGTCTGGCGAATGTAGCTGGCCGAGGGTAACAGCACGCACGCAATAATACTGCAGGTGGTGAATCGTTGGGGTTTCAAAGAGATGATCCAAGTGGAATGGAAGCTGGTCGAAGAACTCCCATCCGCATCGCAGCGGTTCTGCCCCGGGCGGGGACATACGCACGTCGTCGGAAAACCTGGAGCCGATCGCACATACGAGTAGGACGACTGCACCGAAAGTGGGGTCGCGAGTGTGCAGGCCCTCGGCGACGGACCGGTCGAAAGTTGGCCGATGTAAAACAGGAAAATAGAGATTCTTGTGAATGAAGTAGAGGTCCACAAGAGCGCGTAGCAGGTCTGGGTCTGGGAACACGAAGGGCCCCACATGCGGGACGCGATGTTTGACCTGGAGGATGATGCGGTCAGCGTGGCTTCAGTCTTGAAGCGTGGCATTCCGCACAGGATTATAAGTCCAATAATGCATGCGGCGCGATGACCATGGCACGTCCTTCTCCTCATACCCCTCGCGCAGCTGAACCGCTTGCTTGACGAGCATGGCCCCGGAGGATTTTCCCTGGAATCTATTTCGCACTGGGTTAATCGAGAGCGTGCTCAAATCTTCTGTTAATGCGATGTGCGCCAAGTCACTACCGTGCGGGGCGGGTGCGGGTGTATTCATTGACCGAATGTTGAGGGCGGCAATCATGACTCCAGGGCCAGATTTGTTGGACGCAGTAACGGGTGAATCATCGCTCCATTGGCTTCCGGCGTTTGTGCCAGAGGGGGAGGACGACTCGGCATTTTGCCCTGACAGCTGTGGTGGACAGTGAACGAAATTCAAGCTGTGTGTAGCATGGATCCTACCTTGCGCAGCAGCTGTTCAGTGAGCTCCAGTCGGGCCTCCAGTGCGTCAACATAGCTGCGAGATCGTCAAAACACCTCTCGAATTAACGATTACTCGCTCACCTTCGCCGTTTTGCTAGCGCGCCTGCAAAGGTACACGCTAGCCCATTCTCTATGCAATTCGTGCATTTCTTCTCAGACATACGCAAGCCATCGCCTGGAATTCTAACATTAGCGATTAAACTGCTTGAGTGGGATGGAAACGCGAAGTACATGCTCCTAAATCATGGCGTTAGCTTCCAAGGGAGAATGAATAGCGCGACGCACTCTTTTTCCGTCTGCACATGTCGCAGGCGCGCTGTACGCGTCGTTTCTTCGCAGGGACTGAGAAGCCTTCGTGGTCCTCATCTGAGGACATGACGGGAGGAGAAGAGATTGATGCTGATCACGAGGCACTACTGCGGTGTACGTAAATTACCGTAAATCGTTCGGCCGACGGTGCCGAACATGTAAAGTTCACTTGAACTCTGAAGCCTTGTTGGCATCGGAGACCAAACACTATCGTAGATAATATACATGGCCGAATACTTAGTATATCGTAATGATTCTAGTAAGTAGACTGCTGGGAGTGCAAAGGATGCAAGGATACACGAGCCATCGTTCGAATACATTCTCAAGTCTACGGTGTCAATCGCCATCATGATACGAAAGTGGGCAAAAAGTGGGAATTTTTTGATCTTCAAAACAGAATCACCAGTTCAGAATCATTCAATCTGATATCATTGTAGAGAGGCGGGGACCCAGGGAAGATGGGAGTACCCGAGTCAGTTTATTATGTTCTACCTGCACGCCAAGTCGCGAATGGAGGAGTTAAGAGCCGGAGAATCAAAATGCACGTCTCTCGGCATTTGCCGCAAGATCATGATTCCGGACTTTGCCGATTGCGTCTCTCCCACAACTGCCACCTTCATTTTTGACCTTCGCAGAGGCCGATTCTTTCCGCCAACGGACAGTTCTTTGTGCCCACCATCGGGTGTGTTACAGCTCGTGCTTGCTTGAAGTTCCAGCGACAAGGAGGACTGACGAGCGCCGGACGAGCGCGCGCCTGAGGTTGCCAAGGGCGCAAGACAGCCAGCGAGAACGGGAGACTCGCCTGCATCCTATAGCTGAAGCGAGTTCACCGGTTTGTCTGGGGCCTGCTTGTGACCCATCCTATGGCACTCATCGCACTGAGCCGCTCTGTCTTTCCATGTTACCGACCTGGGGGCGCTCCAAGGCTTTCGTTCCCTTCTGGTTAGGTGCTGCGGTACCTACTCATGGCTACTGTTCGGTATCGCCATACCGCCAAGCGCAGGCTGCACATTAAGTTTCCCTTGTGTGCTTGTGCGGTGGGATTGTTGTGCCTCTCCTGGGCGCCAAGCCCACCGCACTTCCACCGCCGACTTTTAGCAAGCGCTACTACCAAATCCGTCCGAACTGCCAAGGCCCCCGGTCACTACCTTCTAACTGCCTCCGCTTTTGGGCCAGAAGAACTACTGATTTACTCAATGAAATTTGGGCTCAGGGCGCTGTTTTACTGTATTCTGGAGTGACATTTTGATAAAAAATAACTCTTTTTTTTTTCGCCGCAGGCGCGTTTTCGGGCTCAGCGGCACACAGGCGCGTTCTAATTCATTGTTGCTTGACTCCACTGATTCGAAGTATGTTTCAAAGGCATTTCAAGGGCCAAAAACTTGAACTCACAACCATACTCCATTCAAAAAAATTCTCTCGCTACGCACGATTTACTCTATTTCGGCGCAACATTCGCTGATTTACTCTATAACACGGAGCGAGGTAGGGGTCAATTTTGGCCCATGATTCACTCTATCGCGGAGGCGGTCAATAGGTAGTGACCGGGGGCCTAACTGGCACCGATGTTTCCTTGCCCGTGTCTGGGCGCTGGTTCCAACTCGGGTCGCTTTGCATTGCGAATGTGGTATCCCAGGATGGCTGGACGCGAGTTTGTAGAGATGAGGACGTTGATAAATTGCAGTCTAAGTAAAAGCGCCCATGACACTCATCAAAGGCACACGCAGGCCCCGAGTACGCCGTGCTGTGAAACACTTGATGGGAAACCTGTCAATGGCTGACTCTGCGCGCCGTGAACTGCAAAGTTATTCAGAAGAGGCCACAACGAGGGTGGATTTTTGCTATGCCTCGGCTTCTCAACGACGGTTTACTGGATTTCGAATGCGTTTCCTCAGTGAGTAAGGGTGAGTGCCTGGGATCTCCGAGTAATTTGATGGCGAGTTTATTCTGGCAATGCCGGCAGTAGAGTATTCCATCCCTTGCTTGGCATTCGGATCCCCAGCCTGCCAGCGTTGTTGATCATGATCATGAACGGTATAACGGTATTGATACCAGGCGTGAACGGTATAAAGACGCCCCTTCATGGCTCGGGTCCCCATTCTCTTCTCCCACCACTTTTTAAAACCTCTTTGTTCTTCTTCGTCGCCTTTTTTTTTCAAAATGTTCTTCTCTGCGTCGATCGCAATCGCCTCTGTCCTCTCGCTCTCCACGTTCATGGTCCACAGCGCACCTCTGGTTGGTCCATGTTAGATACATCCTCCAAATTGGCAACTGACGACCGGTTCTACGCAGAATGCCCGGGCTCGTGTTGTCGAGCAATTCTGCACTGGGCCTAATGGCAGCGGGACGTGCACCCCGCTGGCTGCCAGTGGCGCATGCACCAACACCCCCGGGATCCAGTCCCTCGTCCTGAACGCGGACGCAGACTGCGCGGCTTTCCCGTGCGTCCTTTCCGCTTTCTTACACGTCCCCTGCTCATGGCCCGTTCAGTCTGCCGAACTGCGACTTCAACGTCGACCAGGTCGTATTCGAGCAGTTCTCGGACGACTCGCAGGACATCGGCGACAAGGGTTTCCAGAGCGTCCTGTGCTCCACAGTGGACGGGACCGTGAACGGCTTCACGGCGGGATCCTCGTTCGACCTCGACCAAGAGGCGGCGGACAAGGCGAAGGGAATTGAGATTAATCTATGAAGACTTTCATGGCGGCGGGAAGGGGCTCGGTGACGATACTCGGGTGGTCTGCAGCTTGGTCTATAATGAACCACGCACGAGTTGGCGGAGAGAACCGTGTAGGATTGTAGTTGAGGCTGCCTGTTCATTGCAGAATTCTACAGTACCTGTGCGCTCCTAACGTGCCGGTAAAGAAGGAGCACACTTGACGATTGTAGGTGGGGACCAGGATAAGGAGAAATGCACCATGTGTGTTCTCTCTTTTCCTTCCGCCATCTCGGACATGCACTACGTTCCGCCGTCGGCTAGACTGAGTCTAGCCGACGGCGGAACGTAGTGACATGTACAGGAATGGGTGAAGTCGAACACGAAGTGTTTGAAATTAAACTCGTAGTTGGCTGTGAGAAAAAAGAAAATGCAAGGAAAGAGTCTGCGGGGACTCGGGGTCTCGCTGTGCTTCAATCACAATGGTCGCCAATAAATTGAATTGATATCCCGGTGCGTCTGCCACTCTAAAGTAACCCTAGCAGCCACTTGGTGTTCAAGGCAAACCTTAGAGACCACGATGGCATCACTCTTTGACTCCCTACTCGCCGTCCCCGTCCAGAAGAGCTGCACAAAATTAGAGACCGGTCGTGCGCCACATTTCACCTTGGCCGCTTACCGGGCATGGAAGAGCAAGGTTGGACCGAAATCGAGCCGAATTGGCTTTTGCGAAGCAGCTCATTCAAGCGACGAGGTTGATGAAAGATTGTACAAAGGTCTATATGTTCAGAGAACTGGTTGGCGCACCTCTGGTCTTCTGCGTTTTTCAGGCCGGCTCTACTGAGGAAAGCATTTCAACGAACGCAGTCGAAGACAGCTGTGGTAGCGGGTAACAAAGGATCGAACCCAGGTGTACAATTTGAACCAGGCAAAACCAAAATAATGTGGGATAGAATGCGCCGGGCCCGGGGCACAGATGATTGAATCATAGTTGAATGCAGGTTATCGATGCTGTTCAAGCAGCTGTTACTGCTGCGCCTGGAGCATCTGCTGTTGCGCCCATCTTGTGGTGAATTCGGGATGGGTATTAGGGTGCGGGTGTGTGCATTTGTCGCACTCGCATCCAACGGGGCTTTGGAATGCAGGAGATATGAGGCTGCTCATAACCGGCGCGGGGGTATAGTAGGGCGGGGAACGGGCATCCATGGCGTTTGTAGTGGGAGTTAGCGGCCGAGGGGTGTTTGGTCGTGCTTGACTAGACCTTCCGAGCACAGCAACACAGTAGACAGATCCAATCTTAGAAGCACCCACGCAACAGAGCCCGAGGACTGCACCATTCTGGTGATTGGAGCGAGATCGAACCAACGCGACACCGAGAAGAGCAACTACGAGAACGCTGGCCACGAGAAACCAAGTTCCCGCGGACGAGAGACCCAAACGGCAGATTTGCCAGCGCAACGCCCAGCAGAGCTTCGACGGAAGAGATCAACTTCCACACACACAGAACACCGCCGCCGCATACGCGGTCTTCGCCGTCAGCAACGTCCAGGACTCTTTCGGAGGACTCGGACAACGAACTCCCGACGTTTACCGACTTCGAGGTCGCTGCCATCACACCGCTTCCACAGACACCACCGCCGACTCTACCTGCCCAATACCCCAGCCTACGCACAGCGATGTCCGCGGAGATAGTACCCATGTTCTCTGGGAGCCCGTCGAAGTCGAATCAAACGCCGTAACCCCCGCCACTTTTATCAAAAAATTCCGCGCACACATGCGAGACCTGGGAATCGATAACGCCCAGAACGCTGACGCCCGCAAGATCGACGCGTTCCCGGACTACCTCAGTCGAGGATTCGCCCGCCGAGAAATGGTTCAGGGACCTGCAAGCCGGTGCCAACGCCGTGACGACGTGGGCGGCCCTGCAGGCCAGTCTTCCACGTGCGCTTCCCGGGACCAGAAAAGGCGGTGCGTACCCCGCAGGAGTGGGAGCGCGAGCTAGCGGGCATGAAGCTCACTGCTCGCCGAGCTTGGCACCACGGTGAGGTCGGGGGGGGCGGACTGTCTTCGCGCACGTCCACTTCACGAGCCGGCTGCTCGAGGTCGCGCAGCTGGCAGGCATTGCAGCCACCACCAGCGGCATCTGGCAGTCGCGCGACGCTCTGCCCGAGGTCATCCGGGACAAGGTCCCCTCAGCACAGACATTGTGGGCGACGTACACCGCGGCGATCAAGGTGGTGGACCGGGTCCACATCCGCTGAGGGCGTAGCGAAAGCGAAGAGGGCGCAGGACCTGGAGCGCACGGTCAGCGAGCTCAGGGCTCGGACGGCGCCGCTGACGCTGGTGACAAGAATGGCAGGGCAGCTGGCGCATACGGGGCTCACGACACCACGCGCGACGACTGCGCCTTTGCCCCCACGAGCGCCCGCAGGGTGCCAACCCGTTTGGAGGAGGAGGCGGTCAGGGCAACTTGTTTACCCCACCAGAGATGACTGGAGGCGGGGCGGGCACACCTGGCCGCAATCGTGAGATCGCTGTCAGGGTCGATGCTAGCGGACGATGCAGCGGGACGCGGGGAGTACGCCAGGCGCTTGACGAACTGGAACGCACGGCACGGAGGGCCAGGGAGGCGGCCGTTGCTGGAGCAGACAGGCTTCCCACTCAGCCCGGGGACAGCGAAGCCGTTGTCGGGAGAGTGCTTTGTCTGCGGGAAGGTGGTCGTGCCCTTGCATCGTCGAGACGAATGCCCAGGGCCCGCAATCCCGCCGAAGGAGCGGATATTCCGCAGCCTCTGCGTCAAGTACCTGCCTGTCGCTGTTAACGCGGTCCTCGACGACCTCTCATGGATGGACTTCGCCCAGGACGTCACGGAAGAAGGGGAGGAGGATTTTGGCGAAGGGCTGTCCGATTAGAGACCCGTCGGACAGGTCCGCAATGCGGGGTCGAAGGAGCGCCCTGGTTGCCATAGTATACTCGACGCGGATGTTTTTTTTCGATGAACAATGCGAAGTCGTGGACTTGTATTCTGTGGGAACCGGGGAGGAAGGGCTGTGTGAACCTTTTGAGCACTGGATCACTATCAAGGAGCCGAATGGGGAGAACGTGCGAGTGAAGGCGTTGTGGGATGGGGGTGCAATGGTGGGCGCGATGGATACAGCGGTGTGGAAGAAGAACAAGCACAGGATGGGGGAGGCGAGGGAGTCGAGGAAGAGGTTGCGCATGGCTAACGGGGCGCTGGTGCGATCCAAGGGGGCGTGGGTCGGCGGAATCACCGTCGAGGGTGTTCGGCGCGAGGGCACCTTCGAGATATTCGACAGCGGCGGTGGATGGGACTTCCTGTTCGGGAAGCCGCTGCAAACCGCATTCGGAGCGGTACACGACTACAAGCGCGACGTCGTAGACATTGCCGTCGGCGACACCAAAGCCACGCTCGCAAACCAGCGCGGGGTACAGGGGTGGAATAAGTTCAAGCCGGCTACAGTGGCCGGCGCGCCTGATGCCTTGACGGGGGTGCTTTCGTCAGCGGAAACCCCCGCGGGGCAAGTACCTTCAAAAATGTCCATAAAGCGGAAAATATTTGACAAAAGTCGGTCTTCAGATAGTGCGGAGGTGAACGCGGCGGCCGGGGACACGGCAGAAATGGCGGGGGCAGAAGGGGGATTGGATGCGTGGTCGGAAGGACCGCGTCCGCGCGCAAACTCATCGGGGGTCCGCGCAACCCCCATGAGGGAAGTACCGAACGTCGTCTCGAAAGTCCGATTTGCGGATACTGAAGACATCAGTTGCAGAGGGCACGGTGCAGAGCACGCGGTGGGCAGGAGGCCAAAGTGAAGAGGAGGCGGGAGCAAAGGACGGGACGCCGTCCACGCGCGCAATCTCAACGGGGGCCAGCGCGACCCCCGTTAGGGAAGTACACAGTGAATCGGTGTTCGTCGGGAATATTGTGACTGAAAAAAATCCCAGCAGCACATACGACGTCGACATTTACGACATGGACGCTGTACACACCAGGAGGCCCCCGCGTCTGTGTACACAAGGGCGACGGACCCTTTTAATCCAGCGCGTGTGGCGGAGGTGCTGCGGCTGGTGCAATTGGGCCCGGACCTCACGGACGAGCAGAGGCGGGAGGTGCGGGCACTCGTGGAGAGCTATGCCGACATCTTCGCACTTGCTGTCAGCGAGGTCTGCCCAGTGAAAGGCGCGGTTTACGAACCAAAGATTCCAGTGGACCACAAGTTCAGCACCAAGGTACACCAGCGGCCATTAACGCAGCCACAGGCGGAGTACCTGCACCAGCAGGTCGAGGTCATGGAGAAAGCAGGCATAATACGCCCGATTCATCCTAGGGACGTCAAGTGTGTGTCGCCGATAAAGCTCGCACAGAAAGAGCACGATGGGGGAGGGCTCACAATGGATGAGCTCAAGCACGTCCTGAATGACGAGTGTGCCCGAGCAGGCATAGAGTCCGCCTACGACCTTGCCGCCGCGGGAGGGACCGATCCCGGCGGCGGCTGCTCCTGGGGCACCGAAGTGGCGTATCTGCCAAAATTTCCACGAACTTAACGAGTTGCTGAAAGTCGTTCCCGTGCAGCAGGGCGATATACGGGATAAGCAACGGAGGCTGTCGGGTCATCGGTACATCTCCGTCTTCGACTTTGCCTCTGGATTTTTTGCTATACCTATAGCAGAGGCGGTCCAGCCTTACATTGTTATGTTTGTACCGGGGAAGGGGTACTACGCATACATGCGCATGCCGTTCGGGCTAACGGACGCACCCACGGAGTACGGGTATATGTGTGCGCAGAAGTTACATGACCTGCTTGTCAAGGCGGTCATGGAGCTATTTGTAGACGACGGAGGGTCAGCGGCAGACAGCTTCGGGGAGATGATGGGCAAGCTCACCATCATTTTTGACCGCTTCCGGAAGGAGGATATGTCGCTCTCGGCCACCAAGACCAAGCTCTTCATGACCGAGACGGTGTTTGCGGGGGCCACAGTGGGGCCAAGAGGAGTTGCGCCGGACGCGGCAAAGCTCACAGCGATTGTACGGTGGAAGCAGCCCCAGGATGCACTCAACTTGCACGCGTTTTTGGGGCTGACATCGTATTTTCGTGACCTGATCAAGGATTACGCCAAAGTCGAGAAGGTGCTGCGCGACCTGGTCAAGTTGGCGGAACTCCCGGCAGGCGCGAAAAAACAGGTCTTCAGAACAGTGATGAAGAATTTCAAGCTGTCGCCGGTGTGGAAGGAGGAGCACTGGCGTTGCTTTATCAACCTCAAGCGCGTCATGATCTCTGACCCAGTTTTGCAGGCGCCGCGATTCGAAACAGTCGACCAGTTCCCGTTCATCGTGACAACAGATGGGAGCAAGGACGCTTTCGCGGGCGTCTTGTCGCAGAAGATGCAGTCGGTTTTACCAGGAGGCAAGGCGGTGGTTCGGCGCCACCCGATTGCATTTGTGTCCAAGCGCACGTCGCCTGCAGAGGAACGCTACCAGCCGCACTTGTTAGAATTTGCGGCGCTCAAATTCTCTCTCGACAAATTCTCCGATATAATCTGGGGGCAGCCGGTCAAGCTGGAGACCGACTGCCAGGCGTTACGCGACATCATGCTGAACGACAAGTTGAACGTCACTCACACGAGGTGGCGCGACGGTGTCACGGGCTACAAGATAGTGGGGGCTGAGCACATCAAAGGTACGACAAACGCGGTTGCCAACGCGCTGAGCAGGGCGGACGAGGGGCGACCAAAGGAGGCAGGGGATGGGAGCGAGTGGACGGTCTCGCCAGACTGGGAGTCGCGTGCGGGGATCGTGAACGACGTCTTCGTCGTAGAGGAGGTAGGCGAGACGCACCTTGTCATGCCAGTGCCGGCGGGCACCGCAGCCTTGCGCGAGCGCTTCAAAGAGGAGCCGATGTACCTTGAGGTAATCGACGCCATTCTGGAGCTCGACTTCGGGTCAAGCATGCCGTTGCGGAAGCGGGCAAGGCATCGCGCGACACAGTATTTCATTGACAAGGGGAAGTTGTGGCGGTTGGGGGGCGGGGTGCCAACGAGGGCGCGGGCACGGCGGGAGTGTATTACGCGCGAGGAGGCGCGCGTAAAGGCGGCGGAGGCACATGCGAACGGGGGGCACTTCCACCGAGACGCAGTGAAGCTCGCGTTGATGGACGAGTTCCACAGTCCACGGCTGGACGAGTCAATTGTCAGCGCAATCGCCGACTGTGAAGTGCAAGGGCTTCGGGCCGGCTAACCTGCACTCGCTATTGGAGCCGGTACTGCGGCGACATCCGTTCGAGCTAGTAGCGGGTGATTACCTCTCATTGCCGGAGGGCATTGGAGGCTTCAAAAATGTCGGCTTGTACCTCGACACCTTCACCCAGCACGTTTGGGGCTACAAGTACGTTAGCGCTGGGTCCGCAGAGACGACGGAGGAGGCGCTCGGCGACATCTGCGACAAGTACCTGCCAATGGAAACCTTCCAGTCAGACCAGGGCCGGCATTTCAAAAAACAAGCGCGTTCAGCAGTTTTGCGACGCGCGAGGTATCACAGTCAATTTGGTAGCGGCGTACTCACCATGGATCAACGGGCTCGTGGAGGGGGCGAACAGGATTTTGATTTACATCCTTGCGCGGCTATGCGCGCCGGATGTGGGCGAAGATGGATGGCGATCGGTGACGAAGGACACCCTGCCCGGCAATTGGCCAGAGCATTTCGAGGAGGCGATACGCATTATGAACGCGAGGCTGCTGCCTTCAGTGAAGTACTCCCCGAAGGAGCTGATGTTTGGTAAAGTCGTCAACATGCCAGCAACGCCAATCGCAATGGCGGCGACAGCACTACTAGCCGACGAGGCGGCGATACACATGGGGTACGTCGAGCAGCAGCGCCTCGATGGGTACGCGAACCGCATTGCGTACGCGATGGGCCGCAAGGCTGCCTTCGATCGCAAGGTGCTGGCGTCGCGCGCTGGCGTCGTCACGTTCACCCAGGGCCAGCTCGTGCAGGTGCATCGAAGCGACCTGACGCACACGATGAGTAACGATCGGAAGCTTACCGTCCAGTGGTCCGAGCCACATCGCGTCAAGACACGCATCCTCAATTCCTACAAACTGGAAACGGTGGATGGCATTGCTATGGACGGTACATTCAGCTCTCGACGGCTACGCCTATACGTCGCAAGGGCAGGGACGCCACTGGCCATCGCGCAGGCGGCCTTCTTGGAACGGATACGCGAGAAAGCCGAGGGAGAGGGAGAGGCGGAGAGGGAGGCAGTAGCGGTGTTGCGGGCGGCAGAGGTCGCGGAGGTCGAGCGGTGGCACGTAGAGGAGATTGGGAAAGGGCTGGAGGAGAGTTCCGGCGAGCAGGGACAGTAAGCGCACGCGGCGCCGTGGACGGCGCCATGTCGCGGTGGGCATATGTAGTGGGAGTTAGCGGCCGAGGGGTGTTTGGTCGTGCTTGACTAGACCTTCCGAGCACAGCAACACAGTAGACAGATCCAATCTTAGAAGCACCCACGCAACAGAGCCCGAGGACTGCACCAGCGGCGATCTTTTAATTAGTCTCGAGCCCCACACTGGCAGATCAGTGCCTTGAAGCTCCCCCTGCAAGCAATGTTCCAAATCCGCTTATATCCCAATTTTCCCACCGTAATAAGAGAGACACTGTTCTCATCTAATCCAACTCTTTATCGAATAACGGATGTGCGAAGCGTTTAAACTCCGCTCGGGGTAAATCAGCTCCAGAGTTATGGAAAGCGCAGGGAAAGCGCAGTTTTCACGGTCACCGGATGATGCTTTGACGCTGAGAGGCTGTTAAAATCTCAGGGAGGGGATGCGAGGCCGCGAAGCGGCCGAGCAACCGCTTGTTAGAGTCTAGGCTCGATGCACCATCCCCTTTCTCTCACCTACAGCCACATCCCGACTCCGCATTGTCTACAGCTTATTGTACAGCTTACTTCCAGATGTAGTATATTTCTTTACAGCTTCGTTTACCTATTTAACGACTCACCTCGGAGACAGACCTCAGCCGTTCACGCTATTCGTGCCCGTCTGAGGTTTGTCTCTCTCTTACTTCCATCGTGGATTCACTTACTTATTTATCTTGTAGTATTACTTCTTACAGGTATGCAATACAAGCCGTTCACGCTATTCGTGCCCGTCTGAGTATTACTTCTTACAGGCTGAAAGGATCCTCTCACATATAAAAGCTGTAAACAATTCGTTTACAGCGTTCATCGATCTCAATCCTTGCCATGAGCAAACAGAAAGTCCTCATTCTTGGTGCAACCGGTCACACGGGAGAGTCGATTCTCAATGGATGCTCAAAGACCTCGAGTCCTTCGTAAGGAGCTTAATTTACATGGAAATCCGCGTAGTCTCACCCGGGGCAGGATGTTGAAGCTCTCGTGCGACCCTCCTCTGTGGACAAGCCCCAAGTCAGGAATCTCGCCGCAAAGGGCGTCAAGACCCGTGTTGTCGATATTGACGGGCCACTGGACGAACTAGTCAAGGCTCTGACTGGAATCGATGTATTGATCAGGTAAGTAGGTAGATAGGTTTATTCCGGCGCGGTCCCGCTAAGAAACAGCCAGTGCAATCGATGGCGCAGCGCAGCTGGCCCAGTTGCAACTCGTTACAGCGGCAAAGAAGGCTGGAGTGAAGCGCTTTGTTCCATGTGCCTTCATTACGGTCGCTCCGGCCGGAGGGGTGTTCGAGCTGCGAGACGCTGTACGTATTTTTTTACGAACCATCCTTTCTTTCTGGCCTCGAACTCATGAATCTGATCTCAGAAAGAGCAAGTCTACCAAGATATATGGAAGCAATACGTCCCGTACACCATCATAGACGTTGGCTACTGGTACCAAATATCCTTCCCGACGCTGCCGTCCGGCCGAGTTGACTACGCCTCTTACATGAAACCCAAAGTTGAGATTCACGCCGGCGGGACCGCACCGACGTTGCTCACCGACCTCCGTGACATCGGTCCCTTCGTCGCACGAATCATCAAGGACCCCCGCACTCTGAACAAGTTCGTTTTCACGTACAGTGACGTCCTATCCGAGAACGAGATCTTTGCGTTAATGGAGGAGATGTCGGGCGAGAAGATCGAGCAGCGCAAATATGTAATTCTTCGCGTTCTTTTTGTGGGATTTTCTGAATGTGTATATTTATCAGGTATCCGCCGACGACATCCTCGCCGCGCGCAACAAAGCTGCAGCTGATGTTAAAGCTGATCCCGCAAACCGCATGGCTCAGATGATGCGCGTCCTCGCGGACTACGATTACACCAAATACGTGCGCGCCGACAACACCCCCGCGTACGCAAAGTACCTCGGGTACCTCGACGCGAGGGAGCTGTACCCGGACTTTCAGCCTATTACGTTTAGGGATTTCGTGGGTGAATTGCTAGGGGGAAAGTTGGAGATGCCGTATTAGCATTGAATATGCTGTTCGCGGCCATTGGTCTCAGATTAACGCATTTGTGCATTTCATGATAGCAGAAAATTCCTCTTTTGGACTTGGGACGATAGTTGTTTGGTCATGTTTCGTTTACCGAGTGGAAACTCTTTCTCTCTTCCCTATCATTCCCAAATGCATTATCGACCCAGTGGATCACCGCGACGCTACTTTTCAAGCGTCCTGCCGTCCACACTTGCACGATGTGTCCGCTCTTTGAAACCACAATGGCCGCACGTCGTCGCCTTGCACAAATTGGACCCTTCGATGCCGACCCGCAAACAAACTTCTGCGGGCTGCAGCTATACAACATCATGAGATGTCGGAACCACAGATGTCTTGAACGGCGAGCTAAGGAACCAAAAACAATTGGCCGGCAAGCGGCGGGTCACAACACGGGCTTGAGATTTATTGTAACTACAGCTACCTACCGAAATTTAAAATACTGTGTACAGAAATGGAAGTAATTAGTCCTCCGGATATTTTTATTTCAAGCTCTCTGTTCGATTCATCACCGAAAACCAGAGTCGGGCTCCCTCCGACTCGTTAGTGAATTGCAGAAGATATTCACCCACGTGAGGAAGTTGTATCATGGTGTTGATGCATATGATTATCGCAGTTCTACACAGGCTCGTGCTCATACTTCTCTGGCACTGCCAGGAAATCTGACATACACATGTGATGCTAGCAGGTCGCTGTCCCAACTCTGCGGAAGGAAACTGGCCTTGTATCCGTGAACCTCCATGAGGTAGATCGGTGTCCGTGCGCACCGGGGATTATACGCGGTGTCGGGAAAACGAGCGAGCTGGAAACTAAGCGGCAGGGCCACTTCGGACACATTTTGAATTGTCTTTCGAATCTGACTAGCCATTGTGAGCACTTGTTGAGTTTACATTTTGGGACACATGCCTCACGTACTAAGTATGCAAAGGGAGAGAGAGGAGTATTTGACAAGTTGTTTCACCCAGGTGCAGATGGTGATACGCTCGTGTGGAAGGAGAAATATCACTCTGATAGGCCAGTCCGATTGCCTACCCGATAACTCTGCCTTTGAGCGAAATAGTTGCAATGCTGACGGGGAGCAGCCCGTTATATCCTTCCAGTCGCTTACTCCCCATGAGCTACATTCCGCTCCCCAGACGAGAAAACTGCTACAAATTCGACTTCTGGATCATCCCCAGGTATGCATGCGTCAATTGTGAGATATGCAATTCCGATTCAGTGCGAGATTAAAATTATTAACGATTGTCTTGTCTTGTATTATAATTCCTTCTTGTCCATTGTCCAGACGACTCGTCGCCCTACCGCAGGCGTTGTTGCTCCCGCAATCTTCCCTCAAATGCCGTACATTGCACCAACAACTGCGCCAGTGTCGCCCGATCGCACGCTTCGCGAATAAATGTGCTCTGTTCGGGTTAATTCACCATCAGCGCTGTAGTTCAGACACTCGAAGAATTATACACCGACCTCGAGGAGTGGACGATACCCGAACTCGGTTGTGGCTGGGTCGAAGCACATTTGGATAAACTCGTGAAAGGCCGTGGTGCGAGATGCAATGACGGAGAGCGGGGGCCACTGGGACTCGGATGATTGATCTTGAAGCGACGGACGGCGCCCCGCAGCCATCTCCCACACGAGAGCACCCAGCGCGCTAGCGTCGCTGACAAACGCACTGTCACTTGAAGCACAGTACCAAAGAAATCGTGGATTACCTCCGAATGTTCGCCGACCGTGAAACCGAAGGGCCGTCAGACATTTTCATGGCGTTGGACAGATTCGCTGTTGAGTTTCATTAGTTAAGAGGTAGATATAATTAAGGAAATGGGGTCTACTTAGTTTCAAAACGCCTTGCGAATTGATGAGGACATTATTTGAGCGGATGTTCCTCGGCGCGATATTATTTTCTTCGAGGTGCTCTAGGGCACCGAGAATCTATTCGAGATTTAAGCACGCGGAAAAAAACATGTCAAATAAAAAAAACTTCCGTCCTTGGTGCACCCAGCGATCATGCGATCCGACAGCACCAGCCCCACCCCATTGAGCTCAATAACGCTGGATAGTGTCCGAGTCATGAGCTCCATGCGAATCCACAGCGCATCCTCAACTGGATCCACATAAAGTGCGTCCAAGTGGAGAATATTCTCGCAGTGCACATCGGAGAGGATACGCCGTTCCCGCACCACCTCTCCGAGTTTTGAACTTCCTGCGGGCATGATCGGCACGGTCTTGATCGCAACGAAGGTCGGTCGCTCGGCGCTGACATCGTCCTCGTCCAGTTCTCTGACGTCTTCTGGAAGCACCAAACGGTCGTGACATGCGGGGTCCAGACGTGCAACATAGAGCATCGTGCCCCCTGAACTTTCTGCGATGTCCCGTAGATCCACATAGTGGTCCCGCGGATTGACAGGCATGTCAATGAATTCCGCCAAGGGAGCAATGGCCGAAGCTACCCAGCCTCCATAGATCGCTCCCTGGTTCAATGAAGAGGTATCGTCCATGTCCACGGTAGTTGTGACATCCGGGTCAATGGCCACATCAGCTAGACAATACACCAAATGAAATGGTTGGTCACCGAACTGGGAAAACTTGATGTCATACCTGACATTCGCTCGTGCATCGCGAGCTCCAGCACGATACCTAGGATGCTTGGTCGCTCCGCAAAGTCTTGGGCCCAGCATTGCTGCATGATATTCCAAATATGGTCGGGAATACAATTCCCTGCTGGTCGACTGGGACGGGCCCCCGGCCACGACCTGAAGCATCACGGGCGCGTCAAACAAAATGGCGTCGTGGAACGGTGGGTATCCCGTATACAGCTAGAGATGCCCGATTATTTGCAAGTTCTGAACGACGAGGAAAGGACCAAGTCACCTCCAAACACACGCAGGCGAAGGCATAAATGTCGCTTGCTGGCGTCCGCGCATATTCTGTCAATCCACACGCACTAGGATCCAACGTCTCAGGTGCCATCCACCGGACACTTCCAGCGCCGTGGTTGGTTTGTGTGGCGGTAACGTCCGACAAAACCGTGAGCCCGAAATCGGTCAAGCATGCACTACCGGTGTCGTCGACCAAAATATTTGACTGGAATTGGAGGGTCAGCGCCTGGCTTCTTCAGAGAATGAGTGGAACTTACTCCACGAAGATCACCATGAACCACACGTTGGTCGTGAAGGAAAGCAAGGCCTGTGCGATTTCCCGTATCTGAGACCAAAAGTAAGTCGGCATTGATATCGGTCATGAGTCCAGGTACGAACCAGACGATTAACCGTAAACTGTCGGGCACTGTCGGGGATTCCCGAAAGGTATTTGATAATAGTCCCATGTTTCATCCACGGAGAAACCATGCTGAGCGAGGACGGAAAGCTCTCTGTATCGATCCCAATCAATGGAACGATGTAGGGGTGGCGTAGCCGCTGCCATACGAGCGCCTCACGGCAGAATTTCTAGCAACATGGTTACAATTATAGTCTTGCAGTGCAATGCGAGGCACCACTCACCCCGCCGTATATCTCGTTGGTCCGTACTCTGGAACATGCGCATGTGCTTTAAGGCGACTGGTTTACCCTTTGAATGAGTTGGAAGGTTTAGAGGGTCTGACATGGGGAAGAGGGGCCAGAGAAAGTTACCTGATACATCGCTCTGAACACATCCCCGAACCCGCCGCAGAATGAAGCGTGCTCGTCGCGCTGCGTGACTCCAGAGATGATGAGGGACGAAGGCAACTTGTCGGCCGCTTTGGCAAGCTTCCCGATCAGCCGCCGTGCCTTGGACGTTGCGTCGCGCGTGGGGAGAAGGGCATTGTCCAGTGTCTAGAGAAATACTCAGCCACGGAGAACAACATCGATGTAGAGAATAGACAAACATGTTGTATAATATCGAGCAACGACTGAGCGGCGTTATCTTCCAGGGCCAGAATGGCTCGTTCATCGGCGGGCGAGTACAGCACCTCCAATATCCTGTCACCAAGAGCCGTTTGATCCTTCTCCAGCGCCGCTGTAAACTTCGGGTGATCGGCGACTCCGAGGTCAGTCGACGCCTGTGCGATTTAGAAAATACATAAAAAAAGACTATTATCAACGAACCTTCACAAGAGCTTCCTTGTATTGTAAAGCATATACAAGACAGTCCACAGTTCCGAGTTTTGCCATCTCCCGACCGAAGCAGTCGAGACTTCCGAATGGTCTGTTCATTGCAATGATGAGTAATGTCGGCAAATCGAAAGGGAGAGATTTTCCCTGACCCAGAGTCATGTTCCGACGCGACACCCTTGAGGTAGCCCAGTGTACACTGTCAATTAACTCAGTCAGAGGATGGTCCGCAACGGGTGAATCAAATTACCCCATATACTGGTTTGGTGCTGCGATGAGGAGGTTTGTGCACAGTCGGCGTCGGGGCCAAGCGCTGAGCGGAGGAAGAAGCAATCGGGGGTGCTAGGTTACTTCTGCTCTGTGCTTGAGCAAGCGCTGGAAACCGAAGGTGAGAAGAAAGCAACACAGTACGATATCATGGTCACCCACGTCGACGATGAATGGCAGTTGGTCTGGCGGTAGACACAGTTGCTTCGTTGGTCTACATGCACCATTAGTTACGCTGAAATTCGCAGTCCTTCATTGACTCACCGAGAAAGGGGAATCCCATCTGGGTATCGTACTCTGAGGGCTCGATCCTTGTGGAGGGGTGATTCGTAACCGTGGAGGACTAGCATCGTACGGTATGTCGCGCGACACAGGCGGTTGTGTGGGTGGACCACCCGTCGACTGCGAGACTAGTATTGTCGCCTTCAAAGTGGGAGTGGAGGTCCTGAGCATGGCGCGCCGAAATATCCGAGACAATCTCGTCGAAACTGGACGCATAAGACACTCGGCGAGAAGGGTTCGCGACGGTGCTTATGCTCGTGGCAGTCTCATACGATGGCGGCGGAACCTCCCATTCATATGGGAAACGAGGATCCGGACCTCGGGGTTGGGGGATCTGCCACGTCCATGATTATCAGAGCGATCCAGATACAGAGCAATGCAGCAAAATACCGGCGGATTCATCCTGTCCAGTATCGCAGGAACGTCCAGTGGACGCCGGTGGCCGACTCGACGGAGGATCGCATCGTGAGCAGCGTACGGTGACCCCTGGAGTGTCGCGAATGAATTAGGTATGAACGAGTTTCATTCAGCATGAATTGATGTCTACCTGGTCCGGCGCGCCTTCGGGTTTGACTGCCATCCACAACCGACTGAATCCTTCATCTTTCCAGCAAGATGAGCGATACCATTCTTGTGGCAAAATGAGAATGCTCACGACTGGGGTTGCTATGAACAGCATCACCGAGAACATGGAGTACTCGGTTGCGAACGACGGGAGAAGTCCGCATTGGAAACGATGAGCGCCTCGAGCGTTTCCAGGAAGTCCACCGCAGTCGATTGAGCGACGAACTCAGTTGATGAATTTCTCAGCAGGATCGCCCATAGCTGAATACGTGGAATTCAATCCGTGTCAGACGACGAATAGTGGAAATGTGACTAACGCGAGCGGCGGAGAGCTGAGCATCTGCGCATCCATGCCTGCAGGGAAGAAAGTCAGCCAAGCTTCGCGAGTGGGGTCGTCTGACGGACTTGAATTCATGCATGAGGGCCTTGATAGCCTCCCGTGCATTTGCATCTGTCGATGCCCGATCGCAGACTTCCAGTATCAATGGGCGATCCTCGGAGCCCATAGCTGAGAGGAACCCTGAGCATTTCCGATTAACACCAATGCACAGGACAAGGAGGGATATCTACGCACTGATCTTGTTCACAAGCTCGTGCCAGTCGTCTTGGTTAGAGACGGTATTCACAGGTGCCCAGGTTTGACCCGCTGAAATGGGCGACGAGGTGGACGACGGCACGAAAGCTCCCGCCGGGTGGGTTCCATGTGTCTCCCTTGAATCATTCTGCTGTCAGAATGGGTGTCCTGAGTGGCCAGCGGGGGACATACGGGGATCCCTCGCAGGTACGGGGTGGGCTTCCAGGCCACCCGTGGTGTTCCTAGACCGAAGAAACGACGCATATCGGTGTGGTGGGTGGGTGCCGGGGAGGGGACGCGAGAGATACCCACATGCCTGCCGCGTCGTTATCAGGTCGCGCGAAATAAATGCACAGCAGTCATAATTGCATAATATGGGTATAGCCGTGCGCGTGGAAGTAACTTTTAGAAGCAGATGACGTGAACCGCCTCTGTGATGCCGTACGCGGCGAAGTTCGCCGCAGTGGTCCAGAAGTGGAACAAGGGCTTAGGACATCTGATGCTAGGAACGAAGTGATAAATTGATATGGACGTGGAGCCAACAGCGACACCTCCGTAGTTGTGAGAGGGACCGATGCCGGGAGAACATCAGGATAACAGCAACGCACCGGAAATGGGAATCCTACAATGAATGCAATGTGGATGAGCTGTCCGATCGTCGTTGACTCGGGGACCTATACAGTCGGGGATAAAAATCGTACAATCTTCCATGGGGCGGAACAAGTAAGATCGCAGTCGGACTGGATAGAGCAGGATAGAGCGCAGTTGAGCTGAACTTCGGCTTCGAGTTTCCCCGAGGCTGGGAAAGCCGAGGGGTGCGGTAGGCTGTCCTATCTTTGTGTCCGGCGCTCCAGGTGCGGCTGCCCACCGCCTTTGCCACGTCCTGCTGCGGCTAATAAGGCGTGGGTTGTCCGAGTAGATGGTCACTAGGACATAGAAGTTGAGACCATAGCACATGGTTCGAAGCTATGGGAGTCAGAGTGACTTGGGATTGAGTGACCATGGTTTATGCCTGGCGTCTAGACTCTGGACAGCTGGCACATCCACGTGATCGTAACGCGTTGAACTCCAGGGACAAGCAGCAGCACACATTGGCTGAAAATTTATCCGACCGCGATTCCGATAAAGAATCGCGGAAAAGAAAAGATCTAGAGATTTTGTCAGAAACAACCTTATTGCAATTCTGCGATCTGCAACTCGGAATGAGGGTTGCCATTTTCTGGTGGCTGCAAAATAAACCCTCCGCTACTTTTTTTGCCACCGTTATGCCCTCAAAATCGTTGGCTCTATTCGCGATCGGACGGAGACGTGGCACTGACCGCACTGCGAGACTCACACGCATATTACATCAATATGATTGGATCTGATTACGCCGAAGCCTTTTGTTCTTAACGCTCATCACGATCGTAGCGGCTTGCCATTGTGGGCGTAATCGCCTTCCCCTCGTACGGCGTCGACTGGGACGCGCGAAGGGGGATCCCTCTACACGCCTGTACGTGGTCCATATCCATCACTCTAAAGTTATCGACGGGTTCCTGAACGCAGCCACACATTCAATCTCCCGCCACTTGAGATGAATGGAAAGTATATCCGACTAGCGCCGCCTCCGGAGGCCGAACTGCACCAAAACGGAAAACCCTTCGCTCAGTTTGACCCGAAACAATCTACTTGGTGGAAGGCGCTGATCCTCTCATCATCGGCCGAGCGAGCTCCAAAGCAGGAGCCAATCGCATTAATGACGTGGACAACGGTTATTTGAAGGTCCCGTCAGGTCAGACAGCCCTCGGACGCGAGCATGCATTGCTTTGCCTACGAAATGGCACCGTGAGTTTCTCTCTGGGAATCCATACATCGCACTCTTACTTTTTTGGGATGCATAGCTATACGTAGCGATGAAAGACCGCGACGGACTTATCTTCCAAGACGCAGTCACCCATCCGCGTCAGCTCAATCCGAACTCGGAGTACTTCCCCCCTGCGACCCAACTCGCGGCTGGTGAGTTTTTTTTCGTCTGCGTGCTTGGCTCTTCATTCATTTACTTATTTACCTTCCCATCAGCGACTGGGCGTAAACGGCGCGTTTCAGCGTCAGTATTCTTGTCGACGTGATATTCAGCATCGCCGACACCGATGTGTGGTCCTCGCCGGTCCGGAAGCGCTTTATCCGCGCACTACCGACATGAGATACATCGGACTGATGCTGTATCACTTGGTCGTTGTCTTGTCACTTGGAAATAACCACTCAATTCAGGCTATTTGGCCGTTGTACTTCCGCGTTCATTTCGGACGAGGCCACAGCACCTGGTACTTCTGAGAACGAGTCGAGGTGAGTCAACGCGACTTCTGAGTGAGTAACCTTTGCAACTGCTGTATCGTGGCTGCATGTGGGGCCTGGGAAGTTTGCGACGAAGCTCTTCGCTTGAATGATTGAGAATACAGGTGGCGCCGGCACTGACCTTCAGGCGCAAAGAGTACCCGCAGCCATACCGGCTTTATTCTAGTACTGCGACCCATCCTTATGTCAAACTCTTGCGACAATACCAAAGCCAAAATCGTTCCACCAAGAATTCACCGAGAGGGGACCTTGGATTGGGCATGAAATCCATGCATGAGCTCACCCAGAAAAGCCAAAAGTCTCCTTTCGCAAAAAGGACAGAATTCAGACGCGGGGAGTCGAACCCCGGCTTCGGGCTGCAACAACATTTGTCTATCAGAGGACGCCCGCGGTATCCCAGCACTGCGCCCGATTTACGCAGGCGGGCGAGGAACTGAAGCAGGGTGAACAACACACATACTGACTGGTAAGAGGAATAAAACGTTGGATCCCGCCCGTTTATTCGCACGCGGGGAATCGAACCCCGTCTTAGGCCCTTGTCGACACATATATGAGCCGCATTCGGTGTCCAACACCACGCTCGAGTTATTCAGATATCGCAAAGCTCGGTTCAACGTCAGTTTCATCTGAAGAGTCCGCCTCCCGTCGGAGGCTCAAATCGAAACTTGAACCTAGCTCTCGGCATGCTGGGAGCATTAAGTACTAACCTCGGGACCCGAGAAACCACCAGCACTTGGAATAGAGTTTGCCGGACGGATGAAAAAACTCGGAGAGTGAAACAGTGAATTCGGATGCAGGGGATTGAACCCTGGGTTCGGGTCTCATCTCGCGTGTCCTAGCACCACATCCGAGTTGTTAGGTTGCGTGGAAATGCTCTGTCTGTGTTCTATTCCCTTGCCTGTCAAGGGCTCTCACCCTCAAAATTCACTGCATTCAGGCCATTGATCGGCGCAGCTTGCCGAGCTGCACCGCCATAAGTCGCGCTTAGCCGAGGCGTCGCGACGGAGTCTGCCGTGATGATGTCGGCAGACCTGCGTCGCGCTATAGCGCGATGAGTCGAGGCGGGGTCGGCAGACCTGCCGATCATACCCTACCCACACCTGTATATTTTGTGAAATGTCAGCACGATGTTTCTGAAGCTTGTCTGTGCTGTAAAAATGTACCCTGTACATCCCGAGTGCCTTGGCGAACCTAGCGCTGTGATACCGTAAGTTGATATTGACGGGAGAAGCCGTAGGTGAGGGCTGTACAGATCATTACGGTAGCGCCCTGTAGCGCCTAGATCTCGGCAATTGTTTGCCGCCGCAAGAGCCGATTTGTGGCCGACAACAAAGTACAGTGTTCCAGAATCATATCACACAATTTTCGCAGCAACTGGGAGGTATTGCAAAGAATTTACGAATTTCTAACTAGGTAGGCGCAGCTCGGCAGCCTCTGCCGACCTTGGGTCCACCGAGCTGAGCCGAGGCGCCTCGGACGCAACATGGGCCGAGGAAGGGCCTGAATGCATCCCACTGATCGTCATCCGGCTTCTTCCGATCTCCGTTATCGGATTTATCTTATCCTCCAAGTTGGGTTGGCGTGTAACACTCTGGGGCGTGTCGTTTTACTACGGAGAATAGTCAGAGCCCGTCGGCAGAAACAAAAACCTACGACACGCTCTTTCATCTAGACACGGGGAATCGAACACCGGCTTCGGGCCTCATGCACTTTCTCAACGACTAGAGAACTCCCCAGGTGTCCAGTACTGCGTCCAATGTGGTTGGGTGAAGTTGGTGTGGAACCCGGTGAAACGAGGTGCTTTCAAATTTCCAATCTTTGTCTCACCTGAAGACTTGACTCGCCCACGGCGCCTCATTTTCAGTTCTCGGTAGAAACGGAGCAGATGTGGGACCAAGAAGACCAGTTGGGAGACAGAATAAAAAAAAGAGAAACGTGCCATTCGGAGTCTGGCACCTCACACACTAATCATTTCGAGAAATCGCACATTGGGTGAGGAATGCGCCAGGTGTAAATAAGGCTCAATGGGAATGTAGAACGCACCTCCGGTTAACTAGACCATTGTAAACCACTTACAGCAGAAAGAACCCCGTTGGATTCGGGGCTAGGCCTTGAGCGTTTATATTCTGCTTTTTCACTGGGTTCGCCCCGGGCTGTTTTTCTTGTGACGGTACACGGGCTAAGCGGGCCCTCATGCGGTCCTAGCTGTTAGATAACGAAGAAAAGTTGAACTCACATCGTGGTAAACGGCCTGAGACTGCGCCCTCAGTCAATCACCCTCTTTATAAAATTACGTGCGTCTCTCTGTCTGGCCGAAGCATTTAAACCCGCCAACTCCGCACTTGGATGAACTTGCCGAGAGCTCCGTGCCGAGCAGCTAAAATTCAATTACTTCTTCTCGACGCTACCACTCAACCCTTCAGTCGAAGTGGTGGGGTGCTTCGCGCCCACCGCGCTCTTGTACGATCAAAATTGTAGATGAAACCAGGCACGCACCGAGTAGAAATAAGGCTCAGTGGCGTGTGGGATGCATCCGCTGAATGTACGCGACCACGTACAGCGGAACAAACCCCGTTGGATTCGGGGCTCGGCCATGATGGTGTTCCATGAAGTTTTTCACTGCGCGTTCGCCCCTGCTTGATTTTTTATTCCGAAAGGAGAACACACCAAGACAGCATCGAGGCTCAACGTTCAACGCACGTCGTCGGTGGACTTCCCGAACTGGAACCTCAGACTGTGCGCTGAGAAATCGTTTGATCAATTAGGTTGTCCATAAATCGTGTATGAAACCAAGCACGCACTGAGTAGAAATAAGGTTCGGTGGCGTGTGGAACGCATCTGCGGTGTATGGAGGTCAAAAAAAAAAATCTACAGCGGAACAAGCCCCCGTTCGATTTGGGGCTGGGCCATGGGCGTATGTTTAGGCTGTTCTTTTTCACTGTGCGTTTGCCCCTCCTGTTTTGGTTCGGCGAAGGTGAACGGGTTGAGCCAGAGCTCCACAAACGACATGGGTGCTTATACGGTGTCTAAACCCTTAGAGCAGGGACGACAGCAGCGAGGGAGGAATCGCTAAAGTTGGTTTTAGTTGAACTTTAACACTGGGATCTCAAAGAGAATTGGTTGATTTAGCTTGTCCCAAAGAATCGGGTATGAAGCCAAGTACGCACCACAGGGAAATAAGGCTCAGCGGCGCGTGGAACGCATCCGCAATCAATAGGGAACAGCGCATGTCAAGCTCCAGCGGAACAAACCCCGTTCGATTCGGGGCTGGGTCATTGCCGCAATTTGCCCCTTATTGTACGTTTTTTTTAATTGGGTGTTCCGCCCGTGCCGTTTTTTTTTTCCGCCAAAGTAAACGGGCTAGGACCGGGATATCACAATGACTACCGTGCCCGGGGCTTTAGGGAAGGAAGGACAGCAGCGCGGGAGGAAGAGTTTGCTTATTGGTCGAACTTGAAGTTGACACTGGGATGCCAAATTGACAGATTTCGTTAGACCACAGGGACGACGGCGGAGAGCGAGGAAACGTTTAAGGTTGTCTTTAGCCGAACCTGAACATTGGGATCTCAAAGAGAAGTTGGTCAATTAGCTTTGTCCAAAATCGTGTATGAAACCAAGCACACACCGGGTAGAAACGAGGCTCAGTGACGTGTGGGATGAAGCCTAAGATTTCGGAAAATGGTGTAGTCGGTTAGTTTGGGGAACATCGAGCAGGAGGAGGAACGCACCAGGTGTAAAAGAAGCTCAGTGGCGTGCGGAACGCGTCCGCGGTCGGTGGAATGAAACATGGCGACCTTCAGCGGAACAAACCCCGTTCGATTCGGGGCTGGGCCATGGGCATTTTAATTTCGTCTTTTACTAGGTGTTCGCCCCCTGCTTGATTTTTGTTGCGAAAGGAGAACGCATCAAGACAGTGTCACGGTTCAACGTCCAACGCATGTTGTGGACTTTCCGAACTGGAACCTAACTGTGCGCTGAGAAATTGTCTCATCCATTAGTTTGTCCATAAATCGTGTATGAAACCAAGCACGCAGCCGGTAGAAATAAGGCTCGGTGGCGTGTGGAAGACGCATCTGCGGTGGATATACAGTCCAGTGCTTGCAGCAGAAAAAACCCCATTCGATTCGGGGCTGAGCCGTGAGGGGGGAGTATCAGGGTCTTTTAACTAGGAAGTTCAAACGGTGAATAAGACGTAGAACACCAATGGATGAGGCCAGATGACTGAGGGAAGTATCTATCTGCGGAATTTTGAGGATAAGAAGCGGTGCAACCTAGGCTGGAGTCTGGCGCCTCACGTCAATCAGTTCGAGAAGCCGTGCATTGGACGAGGAGCACGCCGAGTAGAAATAAGGTTCAGTTGCGTGTGGAACGCGTCCGCAGGATCTGGAGGGTGGACAACTACTTACAGCGAACAAACCCCGTTCGATTCGGGGCTGTTGAGTCGCCCGCAGCCTCTCACTTCCCGTCGCGCTCGCTTGCTGCTCGCCCCTGGTTGCTGCACAATCACTGTGAGCTACGCAAAAGACATTCGGATAGACAGACAGCCAAAAAACTTCAGGTAAGAACCGATTCCGGCGTCGAGAATGTATAAGTTCTAAAGCATTGCTGCCCCGGGTGTATAATACAGGGATAGGCGCGATACGAAGTGAAATAGAAGTGCGCGACAGCAGGAAACCATCGAAAAAAGCCGGAGAAGGACTACCAGAACCGGCACTATGTAGGTAAAGATCTGCGATGGTATCCAGATAGCAATCCAACCAAAGGTAAAACGATTGGACGAGAAAGAGTCAACGTGGCTTGAAGGCCGTCCTGGAAGCATTCCGGCTGAATATCTCGGGGCGGGACTGGCGTGCCGGCACGGAGACTGGTGCGCGAGGAGGGCGCAGCGGCGCGGTGAATATGGGACAGGCTGGGCTGGGCGAAGGGATGCAGAACCGTGGGTGGGAGCGCGCGGGACACGCGTGGCAGCGGGACACACAGGAGGCGGCCGCAACAGTGAGTGCGGGATCGGCGCGGTGACGCGAAGGGGAGGCGGGTGCGCGGAGGCAGCGCTGTGGTGACGTGGTGTGGGACGGGACGGGACGGCGGCAACGACGAGCTACGCGGCGAGAGGAGACTCCGTGATAGTCACGTAGTCGCAAGGTGGGACAGGCGTGGCGACGGCGAGTGGAGGCGGGACGGTGCAAGATGGTCGCGCGATGCAGCATGCCATGGCGGCGGCGAGCTACGATGACGACATGAGCAACGGCAGGGCGATCAGGACGCTACGCGGGGACGTATTGCAAGTGGTGGGAAGCCCTGCGAAGTAGCGTACTCACCGTATTGCAACTCCCCGGTCATCGGCTGGAATTTGCGAACGGCGGGATCTGACGACCTGAAGAGCCTTTAGAAGGGTTAATGGAGTTATGGAAGTCATTAGAACTTGTTAGACGTACCGTGGTGCATGCACGAAGCATTAGGTTCCGATAGTCTCTCGTAGACAGACACTACAACAAAGATGCGCAAAGTGAAAAGAAAAGGCGTGTGACCACAGCCACTGCAGCAAACCTCCAGCGTCCGAAATAGGAAGGTGGCAGACATGTGAGATTCTTGGGGGGTGAAGGGGGTGCATCTGAGCAGCCAAACGGGCTAGCCATCATTATGGGGTGCCACGATGGTTTTGGGTGGTTTCCAGGTCTGAAAATCGGGTTTTTGGATGAACACATCAAGAATAACAAGAGGATGGCACGGGAATGGGCAGAAACGTAGACTTATAAAGAAGGGGCATATCTCAGCACCCATTGAAGATGATTTGATCATTCCTCCGTAGAAATACAGGAGGGGGTAACAGAGAATCACTGGCTGGCGACAGAACAGCGGTGAGTGCACCGCGGGCCGTCGGCAGCGTCAACGTACCGGGGAATGTGAACGATGGCAAGCCACCGGCAACCTGGAGCCGAACTGAAAAGGGGCGGCGGTCTGCCGGATGTTGAGATCACTGAGGTAAAAAAAGTGGGGCAGACCGCCGCTGTGTTTCGCTGCTGCCGTCCCCGAAGTACGGGGGAAATTGAGACTCATCCATTGTCACAGTCGTGGTTATTGATCGCTGTTCAGCGACTGGGTACGCACCACAGAATCTTTCAGAGCGTGGGGGCGGGACGGGACGACGGTGGGAGAGGACAAGAATCGACGACGCATCACCGGGGCGTCAATCCAGTATGGAATGGATCAGTCGGTTTGGCTGATCGAGGACTTCTTACGAAGTTGCAACATATCTGACAAACTTTCGCGGATTTCACGAGAGCATTTCTGACGAGCTTTGGCCTTTTCTTCCGCTTAGTTCTGATCTGACGAACTTGCGCCATCAAACAACGACGATCCCCCATCAACTGAAGATCCTTCATCAACTGACGAACTTGCACATCTGACGAACTGACGAGGTACTATACGACTCCACTTGCAGCACCGAGACGAAGATAGAGGCTGGAAAGGTGGAGCAGCAGCACTGAAATTGTGCGTAATAACATGTTGGAGACAGTGCTCCATGGTTGACGCCTAACACATTTTCAAACTGCAGCTGAGCAAGTGATGAACCAGCTTTTGACGAACTTCAGACCATCAAATGATTAGCAATGCTCTCGAACCATCAGTAGCTCTTTGTCATGGGATAGGATAGGATAGGCAATGCCGTTTTATCGGGGAACTTACCAATGCTTAGGGATCACTCAAATCATATATGACAAGTTCGGGCCCATTACTCTCACGGATGGCATCAATCGTCGTCTTTTATTGTGGTTCTCTATAATCGAACGTGGGATAAATTTTGCTTAGCTGCAGTTTAAAAATGTGTTAGGCGTCAACCATGGAGCACTGTCTCCGACATGTTATTACGCTCAATTCCAGTGCTGCTGCTCCACCTCAGCCTCTATCTTCGTCTCGGTGCTGCAAGTGCATCTTGCAGCTGCTCGTCCGTCGTTGTTCCTGTCCACGTCGATGTTCTCGTCCCGAAGGACCCCACCGATGTATTTGGCGGCCTCAAAAGCAATGAAACGAGCCAACGGCGTGTAAACACCACATATGACATCTACGGTGTGTTCTGCCAGCCTAACGCCGGCAATGAAGGTCTGTCACAAGGCTGCTCCCATTCTCAATGATTGTTCTATCTAATTTTATTTCAGACGTGCTGCAGCTCCTAGCGCATGGAGGCTCCTATACCAGCCAGTATTGGTCGCCTCCCATCGAAGAATTCAGAAACTATTCCTACTCGGCATTCTCGTGCGAGCGCGGTCTGCCTTCGCTAGCCGTCCGATTTGTTGGGCGCCGGGCTTAGCTCACGGCCGGCAAATGCGTCTGACGTGCAGTACCCCACGAGCGCAGCTGCGCTCCTCGCAACTCGCACAGCACCTCAAAACCGCCTCCATCCTCCCCGGCGTCAGACCATTCCAAAAGATCATTGGAATAGGGCACAGCCTCGGCTCCGCCCTTTTCAACTTCGGCGCCATCGTCGACGGCGTACAATCACCCTTCGACGCCATGGTTTGACCTCCATTCTCATTTTTGGTCCAGACGATCCCCCTGCTGGTTCCGGTACATCGTCGATTCCCATTGTCGCGCGGGACGCCGACCCACTTCGCTGGGGCGCACTCGATCCGGCGTACGTCACTGTCAACAACCGGACCGCGTTCTACCCCGCCGATCCGACGGCGTATTCGCCGCGTATGCTCCTATTCGACGGGTTCACAAAGGACGTGATGTCCCCGAGCCTGGGAGAGCAGGGGGCCTCGTCGTCGATTCCCGCGGCGAACTATACCGGAGCGGTTGCAAAGGTCGTGGGCGCGAAGGACCAGGTTCTATGTGCGACTGGTCGGTGTGTTGACGTCGAGGCGTTGACAGCGGCTGAACAAGTGGTGTGGCCGGCTGCGAAGAGCTTCGAGGTTCTGGTGTTGCAGGGAAGCGGGCATGATTTGAACCTGGATTTTCGGGCCGGAGCGGCGTTCGAGACAATTTTTGGCCTCGTCACCAAGTTTTCTAAATAAAGCTACAGAAACAAACTGGACCTTGGGGAGGCTCAAATAGTAGGGGCAGAATGTCAAGCGAGTGTTCTTATAGAGTGCATGTGTCTGTCTACGAGAGACTAGACTGGCCCTGTGAACGACTGAGGCGCTCTTGAGTAGCTACAAGGAGCCCTTATTTATCCTGGGTGCGTTCTGCTCCCAATGTCCGAGTTCTCCGACCGATTATTTTATGAAATCTTAGACTCCGCCCGGGTTAAGTTGAACAACCTCACCTCGGCCCTTCTTACTTTCAAAACTCTGCAGATATATCCCTGTCCTATGCACCCGGCTTCACCCAGTGGTCTTATTTACCCTTTGAAATTCTAAGATGAAAAAAAAAGACATCGCAAAGAAAACAACCACACACCGAGGTGTGGAACGCCTGCGGTGCATAATCCGGCGGCAATTGCGACTTGCAGCAGACGAAACCCCGTTCGATTCGGGGCTGAGCCGTACTACCGTCACCCCGGTTCTGTTTTGACAGGATTGTTTTGAAAAGACGAACACATCGATGGAGGAAGGCGACCGTGCATCAATTTATTCGAACCGGAATCTGAAGCCTAATATCTCGGAAACTACTAGTCAGCTAGCTGAGGGGAACTGGGTATGTGGGGGTGGATAACCGTGTCTTTTTATCTGGGGAAGTTCAAAGGGTGAATAAGATGTAGAGCACCAATGGATGAGGTCAATGCCTGAGACAGAGTTTTGAGAATATGAAGCGACGAGGTGAAGCTTTTCGAAACATTAATTAGTCCGACAAATGGTGCATTGGAAGAAGAACGCAAAAGGTGTAAATAAGGCTCAGTTTGCGTGTGGGACGCATCCGCGGTCAATGGATCAGCACATGTCGAACTCCAGCGGAGCAAACCCCGTTCGATTCGGGGCTGGGCCATAGCCGTCGATTGCTCTTTTTACGGGTGTTCGCCCTTGCCATTTTTTTTTCGTGAAAGGAGAACGCGCGCGCGTCGAGGTTCAACGCGCAAGTAAGCATCGCAAGTGAGCATGGCGTCCACGTCAAGGAAAACAACCTATCTCCACCTCACCCGACTGCGTGAGTAATTGAGACTGAATCTGTCAGGGCGCATCGCCTGGCACCCAAGTCAACCCGCGGGAGAACTGATTTTTGCACGGAGATAATTATTTTCCAATGCCGAGAGAAATGCGGGCCGAATTTACTTGCCGGTCTTTTCCTGGGATACTTAATACTTAGTTGTAATGCCGTGCACAAGCCAAGGGATCCATATTCAATTCTTGGCGATGGATACCATGCTTCCAGCATCTTGGAAAGAAAAAGTCAGTCGAGGCCATGATGAGTGCACACAACGCCATCGAAGGAGAGACCCACAGCTTAAACCCACCGCCACCACATGCAGTTCAATACAATGTACCGCTGGTTCGCCTATTTCTTCGCCTCGGAGCCAACCTAGCCGCGCGCGCGGACGCACTCGCGAAGCAAGTGCACGGGCAATACCTGCCGTACCTAGAGCACTTTGAGCCCGACGTAGACGCGGACGCGACGAAGCGCTCGATCGACCTGCGAAATGAGGATTTCAACGCGGACGGGTTTGTCGTTGCGTGGTGAGTAGGCCCTTCATCTCACCTTCCCGTGGCCAGATTCGCGTGAGCAGGCGGAGAACGGTAAACGCCCTGTTTGACGCGGCGGCGCAAAAGCTGACGGGCGCGACCGACTTTTGCTATGTTGTTCTTCACCTGCCGCGCGTGAGGCGTGGCCGTGCGTGTCCCGAATGTGTTCGAGGCGCAGCACCCCCTGCTGGAGGTGAAATCCGCGCTTGAGGAGGTCGCGATGGTCATTGGGCTGCAGCGGGAGGTACTCGAGAGGTACGATTTCCAGCCAAGCAGCTTGAACGCATTGATTACGGACGGCACAAAGCTGCTTGTGGTGCGCTTCTGCGACCACGCGACGTAGCATCCGCCGAGTTTGTATTTCTCCACCACGGCCGGGGTGACGCTGAACCGCAAGCATCCGGGCCACCCCGATGCAGGGCATCCGAACAAAATCCAGCTCCAGAACCAGGAGGGAGGAAGCGGCAACGGCCTCAGGCTTTGGTCAAATAACAAGCCTCCCACAGCACATGGTTCAAATACTTTCGGGATTTATACAGAAATGCGACACCGATCTTATTTCACATTTGTGTGAGTTCGAAAAACCAACAGAGCTCAGGGAACGAAATCAAGATTTTTGCCAGCGGATTATGATGACTGCCCTGGGAGAAGATCAAAGATGGTTCGTGCTATATATAAAACTAGTGACCGGATGCGAGGCCTGGTATTTGGGGAGAAGAAGTCGGCATTCATTACAGTGATTATATGCCGAACTACGGTGCTTGAACAAGGAAGTCCTTCCAATAGCTCATCCACTGCTTCGCATCTTCTTCGCGCAACGACACCAGCAGTCTCATGGACTCGCTCAAGGCTTCCGCTTTCAAGGTGGAGAATTGGGAGGTTCTCGCCCCTACTGCGGACGCTTTGAAAAAGTCGAGCAACTTGATCCCAGGCTGCGTAATATTAGAATAGGCCGAATTGAAGATGACAGTGAACTCACGATTCTTTCCATGTCATCGGCCGTTGCCCCAGCAGCGCGAGCCTCCAGCTGCTTGACCCAATCTGCGAACGGGACGAGAGGTAGTCGTACCATGCTGGCCATGGTCGACATGATGAAATCCCATGGGACAGGTCTTGGGTGGACCAAGTTGACTGTGAACGGAGGCTTCTCTGCGCTTAGCGCCGCGTCGACAATGGTATTGGAAACAGTCTCTGGAGGAATCCAGGCCACCACACCAGAAGGGTTGGAAGGAAAGTTTCCAAGCGCGATGCTGGATTTCACCATGACAGGAACCCAATCCGTTGTGGACCAAGCACCATTACTCATAGATCCAGAGACTTGACCAATTCTAAAAGAAGTAGCCGCAATACCCGACGCCGCCAAAATCTAATGGTCAATGAACAAAAGTTTGACTTGAATTGTAGAAATGCTCACACGCTCAGAAACATACTTACTCTCCCCGTACCCATTTCCGACAGCCACACTAGCATCAAGTTGAAGCTCCTCGGGGAATGGACCTAAATTTCGGTCCCAATTCTGGGCGGAGGCGATGGATGAGGTGAACAAGAATCGGACTCCAGATTTATTCGGAGATTGGCGGGCCAAATCGATTAAGTTGCGCGTCCCTTTCACATGCGACTCGAACGATGACAGTGCCCTGTTGAAATCCAGAGTCCACGCATTGTGGATGATGACAGTTACAGTGTCGCGAAGCTATAAAGTCCACAATGAGATTATCATGGGGTCGGGAGATCAAAAATGCAACTTACCGTATTCCAGACATCAAGAGGTAACTCCAAATCCGTCTTTGATGTGTCGCCTTCGAGGTATACCAGTTTCTCTGAAGTTAATAACGTAACTTCCAGAGCACGGTCGACAAAGGCTTCTCGCTGTCGCTCGGAAACCGGGACTCTACTCTTTCGGTTGAATGCATAGACACGGTCAACGGAAGGAAGAGATAGCAAGATCTCCAGAACATGCGAGCCCAGGCCCCCTGTCGAGCCAGTAAGAAGTACTACAGTCCCGTTGGATGAAGCTGCGCTCTTCTCGTGAAGTCCCGTCGCATCGAAACCAGCACTGTATTTTGTGATCATATCCTCCACGGTGGTCTTCGCATCGCCAGAGGCATCTGCATCGCCATGAACTAGAGCCGCGATCGCATTGGCCAACTCCTCGATGCTTGGATGGGCGTAGACGAAATTTTGGGAAATTTTCTGTGCCGCCGCTGTCGTGTGGCTTCCCTGAGAATTCCTCAACGCGCCAACGATACGGAGGCGCAGAAAAGTGGCGTTTAGGCTGTCAAACCCTTGGTCAAAAAGATCACGGCCGCCGAGTATATCCCTGGTCGCGACCAAGCTGGCGTGGGTCTTGAGCCACGATCGGAGATCCTGTGGTGACCACGACGACGGCGGCTCAACGTCGCAGGCTGCGTTCCCGCTGGCCTCGATGGTGTCGTAACTATTATTCATTGAATCACATATTTCCAAGTGAACCGGCTCAGATACATACAGATCTTGGATCTCTTTATCATACAACGCGACCGTGACCTTCTTGATTACTGTGTTCTTGGGAGCGCGAGCCATCGGCCTCTCCGGCCGAGTCACCAGAATCATTTCCTTGTAGATTCGAGCGAAGGCAGGGGCATTCTGATGAACACACCGAGTCAGAAGGATTCAAAAAGTCTGGTGAAAATTTGAGCTCACCCTATTGGCCTCTTCTATAACCGGCCAGATTAAATTCCGAAACTGTTCTAGTTGCTTCTCGTCTGTGGGATCCATCGCATAGTTATGGTTCGGCTCAATCAGAACTCCCACTTGATTGCGTTCACGCCCAAATATGATTGCGCCCATGATGAAGGGGCTGGCTATGATCACGTTCTCCATCGGAGCGGGTACAACTTTCTCTCCGTTTGCCATGACAAGGACATCGTCGAGGCGGCCCACACTTTCAGATTGTGAGCAGTTTCTCTACTATCGTGCTCCCGGAAGACTCACATCCTGTACAAGTCGGGTTTCGTTGGATGCCTCTCGAATAAATCCTTGGTCGAATATCCTTTGACGTCGGGTAAATTTTCAACAGAGGGCTGGTGCGTCTCTGGAACCGTCTGGATGATCACGTGTCATGACGTCTTCCACCCATCATAGATGACGAACGTACCAGGAATTGGCACTCGAAAGTTCCGTCTCCTTGAGGTTCCCAACGAATGTTTACACGGCTGCTGAATCGGAACCAGGCCCAGTCACTGGGGTCGACCTGTGTTTGATCTCTGTGGACAACGGTCGGAGAGCCACCTTGTGATATAAAAGACATCAATGCCCGAATTTAATAAATTCAAAGTATACCCACACTCGGTTGCGCCCCAGATCGGTACAATATTCACTCCCCTGACTAACCAAAGACTCGCCAACCCGAGAGGGGAGCGGGCCTCCCCCATATGCCTGCATAAATTTTGAGCTCAAGCCTTCTGGTTTCGCCTCTACGCACCAACACCTCAAGTGTTCTGAGATACGCAATATTCTCGGGTGATTGCCAGTCCAGAATCATGGACGGAACGGTGAAGATCGCTGTTGCTTTTGCTCTCTTGGCGTTCTCGATGACGTTCTCCGACGTGGGACTGGGAGGAATCCTATATTCAGTGCTTGTCGATGCCGGTGGGTAGATACAGGCCGTTGTGCCCTTTAACAGTGGATCCAGTAGTTGCCTCTGCAGACCGAATGCATGGACAGGGGGCAGTGCTCCGACGGCATGGCGTGGCGATGGTTTGGTCTGAGCCGGCGGGTCTGCGAAAGTGTTGAATAAAAAGAGCAGGTGAGAATGTAGAAAGCGCTGACTCAGAGCTCCCCAGTGGATGAGTGTTCTGTGGGTCATGCGAATAGATTTCGGAAGGCCGGTGCTACCTGAATCGCAAATAATATATATATATATTGCGAAAGTAAGGAAAAACTCCAGAAACTAACCACTGGAGTGAAGACACAAGGCAAGATCATCCATTTTCGTTGTGCTACTTGGATATGGCTTGAAGGGGTGTTCGTTTCTTTCTTGACCAAGATGAGGGTACAACTGCCCCAGGAGCGGAATCTCCTCGACAGATAGGTCATATGAAGGATCTATTCCACAAAGTTCCGCGGAAACGAGATCGATTAGCTGGCCCAGCGAGCCCTTCGTTGTTAATAAACGATGAGAACTAGTCTCGCGGAGCAAATGAATTATTGCGGCCGCAGAGTTGCGGTAAAAAATTGAAAACGGCTGAGAAAAGTCAGTAATCATTCGACGATGGAAATAATATAGCGCACAACAATGCCAGCTATGATGCACCCAGCCACGATCGTCTGGTACATCAAGACATCCGTCAGACAAATGATAGCGACCACCTGTCCGTCTAGGCCGCTGCGTTGGGGTCTGAGGAGGTATGCGGCCCGGTGCGCCGCTCGAGCAAACTCGAAATGACTGATTTCTGTTATGTGGCCCTTTTCGTCCGCGAAAGCATACACAACACCGCGGTTTTCATGAGCGATGTGTAGGTCGATTATTTGACCCAGGGTCAGAGAACAGTCGAGAGGCGGGGAAACATAGGCCATCGAAGTAAGGAGCTGGGAACGCCAGTTGGTGTTGTTTTTATGCCAGGAGCAGCTTAGATTGACTCACTGCACTGGTGGTTTAGTCCTAATGAAGCAGACTGAAGGGTGTAGACCTGGCCTCCCACAAGACGGGGAAGGGGAGGGGGAGGAGACGAGATGGAGGGCAGAAGCAGAAAATTTTCGACAGCTGCCTGCCAGTGTATCGCCTTTTCAACATTGATGCCACGTGTAGACATCGGCTCAAGGTCACCGCGACATCGGCTGACATCGGCTGACATCGGCGGTATGAAGATGAAGTAGCGGCGACGACGCTGCGGCGTTTACGGTTGGTTTACGGAAACGTCTCGGCAAAGGACTTAAATGTATTTTGAAATGCTTTGCCTCGTCCTGAAGTCCGACAGAAGTCTTAAGTGTGAGGTTTGCCCCTGCCACTGCGCTCCCACCCTATGAAGACGCACCCACGCCTTCAATATAACGAGGTACGAGTTCAGTAAAATATTGAAGTCTGGCTGCGAGAGACTACTAACCCACGCCTATGTTGATTGATATGTGCCGACATGCGGCGATCTTCGGCTAAGTTTGGCTACCCACGTCTACGTGGTGGGAGACGGAACTTCATGACAAGCCGGAGTTTCCACCGAATTGCCTCTACATTGGAGATTCAGACTCAGAATGGTGTAGTTGCGTGGTAAATTTTTCGTTTCAGAATAAACGGAGGTGGTCTGACCGTGGGAAAAAAAACGCGAAATCTCGGGCCAGAAACGAAAAAATTAAGACTGGAAACATCGACTTCTTCTCCCACTCTGCAATCACAACATCCAATTCCCGCTGCTGAACCCCCCGGTGCGAGCGGTACTTCTTCAGACTTCTTCACCGCAAACTCGGCCACCGGTCCCGTAGCGCCGAGGCGGTAAACACTCGCATATCGATTCGCGCGCCGGAAGAATCGCCGAATTGTTGGCAGGGGACATGCTGCAAGAGCTTCCTGAACAAGGTCCTTGGCTTTCTGCCATTGACCGTTTGAGCGTTCACGGAAGTAGCATTTGATCCAGGCCCAGAAATATTCGATCGGGTTCATTTCGGGGTGGAATTTGGGGAGGAAATGGCAGACCGGCTTCGATCATCTGTTCATAGATAAGTGAAGAGTGGAAATGTGGGTAAGGGGGACACACGAGTTCAAGCTGGGACTTCTCGTGTGCAAAATCAGGTTGATTCGAGAGCAATCGCTGCATGCAGCAATCCACCGGCTGCTCATCCTCCTCATCGCTGTCGTCACTGTCATCACCATAAATCCCCGCCTCCTCGTCGGCAGAGGCACCGTTGAGATGTGGTTTGTGAGACTTGAGGGCTTTGCAAGTTTTGCATTCACCAATCAACACCTTGCCGCGTGTATCGGTTGTATAACCACGTTCGGCCAATATCACCTTCACGCCCTTGGGCTTCCCCTCGAAATCTGTGTGAGCATGCCCGGCCGGCAGGTGCTCCGGGTAAACCATCGTCTGGACTTGGCCACCTTGACCGTGGGGGTTATCGGCGGGAATAATGGTGTCGCGCATGTCGGGAACTTTACCACCAGGGCCAACATTCATCTTCGTTGCAGTCAAGGCGTCCTTCGCAAGGCTTCCGTGAGCTGAGGAATTGTCGAAAACCCAGTGGATGATCGCATTGGGGAAGAGGACGCCGTGCAATTATAATCGCTCTTGCCATCTATTGAAAAAGATTAAGCTGACGACAACGAGAATGATAATTGCGCACCTGAGTTATCATTTGCTCCATATTCCAGTAGGCGTCACCACCTGCCTTGTTATCTGGATATATTACCGTTGTCGAATCGGTCAATGCCAGACGCAATTCTCCGACAAGTTTTTCGTTTTCCGTGATCAATTCATCGGTGAGAGCGAGGAGACCGTACCGCTCGCAGATGAAGCCCGAGATCATGATCAAACGACCACGCCCCTTCTTCTTGAGGACCTGCTCGCCGGCTTTAAGCCAGTAGTTATTGTTTTGATAATCGTTGGAATGAAGTGTCGACTCATCGTGTTTGATGAAAATATGTTCGCGCTCATCGTCACCGAGTTCGAGGAGAACTTCCGCCATGTCAGGCTTGGCATATTGAGGCCGAAGCGGCTCAGCCGCCTCCAGCTCAGCCAGATATTCTTTGCGACGCTTCTTGACGTCCTTGCGCTCGTGCCCGTCCCAATATACACCTTTATGATGCCGCTTCCGGCGATAACCCAGTTTCCAAAGCCATCGTTGGCAATGGCGAACGGAAACCACGGTCTTTTTGAGGGAGAGGGAGGGAAGCAGCGTTTCATTGACGTGTTGCTGCAAGAGTTTCGGATTAACCTGAGGAAAAAATCAATATGTGACGCGAAGGTTTCACATTACAATAGCACTCACCATCCCCACGGCCAATGTTCGAAGCCATCGTTGAACCCCCAGATAAAAACCCTTCATCATCTAAGAGACCGTTCTGCTTTTCACGTCGTCCTTGGTGGCTAGGTTTCAGTGCTCCATTCGCCTCGAAGAAACGAGCTTGCGCGCAGAGAACTCGCTGAAATGCGGGACCACGGCCGTGGTTCTTGGCGACTCGCAATGCGGCTGCCAACCGGCCCATGCGGGGCATCCAACGATAAAAATCCCCGAGTGCTGCAAATAAGATCGTGCTGCGATAGTCTTGGGATTTACGAGCCTTCTTGAGGCCATCGACGGCAAGAGAGGCAAGCTCTGCGGGGTCGAGAGGTGCGGCGTCGTCGAGAATTGTGTCCACCCACTCCGCAATCTCATCAGACACCACAATGGAATTGACCGCGGCATCGCCCTCGGCGGCGCGGGCCTCCGCTTCAAGAACCTGAGCAGAAGTCTCCACTTCGTCCGCCAGGTCCGGCCCCAGTTCCGCTTCATTGGTCAGAAATTCCTCGTCCTCGTCTTCGATTTGAAGAGGTGAGGAGGTCGATGCAACAGGAGAAGCAGACCCGCCTGCTTCGTCAGGTCTCTGGCGTTTGGCGGGGGGAGCAGCGGATGAAATAATTTCGACGTAATCCGGGGACGCGGATAGTTCGCGCGGCCGTTTCTTGGACGTTTCGTGGATTGTTGTCTGCTTTCCAGTCGAAATGGTGCTCTTCGGGAGGAGGGCGGCCATCTGGCGTTGATATTCGGCCTCTGAGATTTCGAGGGAGCCGCTCTCGAATTCAGCCTTGAGCTTCTTGTGCTTCTCTTGGGAACTGCGTACAGACAGGCCTCCGCCTCCATACGGCCCTCGTTTTTTACCTTGAATAAATCAGCGGTGTCGCGAAATACGATTGAACTGAGACGCACCCGTCTGATTATCCATCGGACCTGCCAGGCGTTGCTCGGCACTGCGCATCTCTCCTCTCAGCCGCTTCTTTTCTGCATTGATTCTCTGTTTCAGCCGGATCCTCTGCCTCTCGTCATATGTCACCGGACGGGGTAAGTTCTGCCACCCATCCGTATAGTCGACATCCTCGGAGTCAGAATCTTCCCATGTCACGCTGCTATCTGAGTCTTCTTTGGCGGACGTGGGAGCTGCGACAGCTGGATTGTTTGACACAAAGGCCCCAGTTGTGCCCCTCTGCGCGTGAGATGGTCCCTTCTTGAGCTTGGGCATGCTTCTTGGCAGACAATGAGAGAGCGGGAGGACGGCGCAGCGCTTGATGGCGCGGCACAGCCGCCGGGCCGCCTGATCCGCAATCAAAAAACGCGAAATCGGTCTGGGAAAAAACATGAAATGGGTTTTCTCAAGTTTTGCTCCGACAGGATTATAGAGGGGTCTATTATAGTACTAATTCCAGGTTTTCTTACCTCTACGGTGAAACCTCAAGGTGTAGTTACAATTACCAAATTGGGCCTCAGATTTGTCACGAAGTTCCGTCTCCCACCATACGCCGTGTAGATCATGGCCCTTCGGCGCCGTTGATTGATGTTCGGCTACGTTCGGCTACCTCGGGTAGATGCACCGCATCTACCTGTCGGCTACGTGTGCCTACCTGCGTCTGTAGACGCATGTAGACCCACTTCACTCAACTTCACGATGCAGCCATCTTTCTGTTGTACTGTACATATATCTATGTCCGCCTATGTGCGTCTACGTTGGTCTAGGTGAGTGGACAGATGTAGACCAATGTAGATATAGGTAGACTAATGGTGTAGACACACGTAGACACAGGGGTCTGTTTACCCTTTGTCTACGGGGATAGACAGACCCTCTGTCTACATGGGGTGGGAATGCAGTGTGCACCATCTTCTTCAATCATTGCTTTACAGCTAATGTCGGAACCTAGGGTGTGAACGAAAAAAAATTTGTTTTGGGAAGTTTTTCATCGCGCCGACCGATTCCCTCATAAGTCCCTGAGTTTTGGTCCAACCACCTTGAAACCTATACCAGTCTTCCAGAATAATTTGTCTGCAATTAGTGATGTAAAGGAAAACGCGAAAATGCATTTCATTTCTCCATTTGGCACTGAGGACTTTGTTTCTGTTCAGCACCTCCTAGGAGGGTGGGCACTTGTTCAAACACACTGAATTTTTAGGAGGGAAGCCTTACATGCATCATAAAGAGGGTGACGTAGCCAGAATTACAATTTTCTTCTCCATTGAGTCACTATTGGATTGGAAGTAAATTTTCAATCAAAATTCTTGAACTCCCCATAACTTCTTCAATATGGAACCAAATTCGAAGCTGAAACTACACAGGACATTGCATTTGACATCCCCCTCAGGTTATATTAGATCTGGGGCTGGGCCATAGGGTTCCTCACCTTGATTTTGTTTTGGTGTGGCTGGCTTGTGTTTAAGAGAGGTGAACCACAACCAAGCATCAATTTACTTGAACAGGAATCTGAAGACTGAGATTTCTGAAACTAAGTACCAGCTGGTTAGCTCAGAAATATTGGGCATGAGGAGGAACCCACCACATAGAAATGAGTGGAATGCATCTACGGTGGCGTGCAAGTGTTGTAGGAAGTGTTGTGCTTGAATGTTGAATGTTGAACTCACATTGTATTCTGCCTAAGGTTGAAACTCTAGCCTGTCGGACTTGGGAAAAAATTGTATATGAACCAAGCACACACCCAGTAGAAATAAGGCTCAATTAGTGTGTGGAACACAATCCGTGGTTACCTTACAGCAGAACAAACCCTGTTCGATTCGGGGCAGGGCCATAGCCCTGGGCGGAGAATTTTTTATTTTTCACTGGGTTCCGTAGTGAAACCATGGAGACAACACATCAATTTAAGCACCTGCAACTGGGATTTTAAACCAGGAGCTCGTGAGCTCCTAGCTATAGTTAGTCAAGTTGAAGGAAATAGGGTATGGGGAGGAATATCATGAATCGTCTTTTCATTTTACTTCCAGAACCCGAACAACCCAAACAACCCGATCATTGATCAGATCAACTATCTGATCAATCGAACTTGGATACCGTTTTAGGATCCCAAACGGTTATGATCGGTTTCCCGACCTTCGGGTTCCCGATCACCCCTCTACGTTCCTATACCCCTTCATTTACTTTGCATTAATCTTGTCCGTTGTCATTGGACACTGTACCTTAATCTATAAACCTCTAGAGACTTTAGTATATAAACCGTAGTTATTCTCCTGTACTTTACACTATTCTAGTCTAAACTCCAGGCTTATTCGTTTGGAACTCTTCGTGCTTCAGTCGCCCTCATCACCTCAGAACCCGGAATCTGCTCTGTGCTGACAAAAGAATAGTGTCTCTACACAGCGTACCCGACTGGACGTAACACGATGAGCAACGACTATGTGCTCCCCTCGATGGAGAGCTTTGGTGCCCTAACCGGCGAAGAGAGGGACAGCGTCCTGCTGCAGGCCCTACAACACGCAGGAGGGCAATTCGGAGTGATGCAGGAGGAACTGGGGAACTTGCTGCTCTGCGAGGACAACACCCATTCACAACAACTCTTGCGTGATGCCCTCGTTGCCTTGGGAAGAGCCTCTACGGGAGGGCTCAGGGAGACTAAACAGGTGAAGACGGCCCGTGTCGCCGCCCCTACCCCGTTTAAAGGAGACTCCGAGTTGGTGGACTCCTATCTGGCGGAGTGCTGGTTGCACTTCCTGGACAACCCGACATACGAGAGGGACAGCGCGAAGATCGCCTTCGTCCTGTCCTACATGAAGGAAGGATCGGCAGCGGCATGGGCCAACAACGTTGTACAGGCCATGCGCAACCCGAGAGATCCCGATACCCCGCTGTATCAGAGTTATGAGGTCTTCGAGAAGAACCTCATTGATGCCTTCAAAGGAGGGGCACAGGTGGAAATTGCGCAGGCTAAAATCGAAAAGCTGCGCCAGGGTGCGGGAACGGCCACAGAGTACTTCACGCTCCTGGACACATACAACAACACCGCGGGTTACGACGAAACCACGCTTATCTGTCTCCTCAAGCAGGGGATCTTAAAGCCAGTTCTGCAGTCCGTCTACGGACAAACCGCACTACCGATCACCTACGCCGACTGGAAGGTGGCGGTCATCAAGCACGACGGGTTGTGTCGCGCCTTCCACGTTATGGATGGTGCGCTTCACAATTGTCCCGTCACGGTGCCCAAGGTGCAACAGAATCAGAACCCGGGGAACTTCTTTCACAGGAATGAGCAGCGCGCGCCAACGAATCCCCCTGCTGCCGTCGTTCCGCCCCGGTCGTCACTGGCGGGGCCCCTAACGCGGGGCCCGCGCCTATGGACATAGACCGGGCGGTCAGCAAGAAGCCGGTTCCCCGATGCTACCAGTGCAGGGAAGTCAGGCACATGGCCCGTAACTGCACTACCCGAGGACCCACCAACCCCCAGTTCCGTGCGTTGATCACGGAAATGATGGAGGAACACCTCGGAAGGAGGATTTTGTCGACGAATCTGAGTGAAGACTGTGCCCTCGGATTCTCTTATACCCCCCCCACCTGTAACGACTTCGAACAATTCATTCTCTGTTTTGACTATCGAAGAACCCGGTGTGGGGGAAGACACAGTGGAGATGGAAGAGGGAGCGAGGACTCCCTCTGAGTTTGAGAAGAGTGAGGGAGCCGTTTCTCCCTCTGACTCTAAGCGAAGGGGCAAGAAACCCCGGAAGCCCGAGCGGGAGAAAGCGGAATGGCGCAGACTCCCCCTCGGAAGCACGTGTCGGGTTGCAACCCGAGCACGGGCCCAAGAATGGAAGGCGCGGGAGATCATCACCAAGTGGACTCACCCGGCCAGAATACAGGAGGTGGACGACGAGATGGTGGAAGAAATCTGGACGGCTTACTTCCCTGACGCTCTGGGCATACTGGACAACTTGAAAGAGCCACCACAGTATATCCGGGCCACTGGGAACTCCATGATGGTTCCAATGACCCTTGAAGGGCTGAATAACCTTAAAGGTTATACAGTGGTCGGGTTACTGGACAGTGGGGCTACCAACGGATTCATGAGCCAGCAGTTCGTCGACGAGCACAGAATCGAAGTGGAACCCCTAGCTGTAGCGGTTCCGGTTACAATGCGGACGGTTCCCTCAACAAAGGAGGACACATCACCCACGTTGCGCACATGCGTCTCCGAGTACAGGACCATGCCGAAATATTCTCGTTTGCGGTAACGGATACTGGGAAGAGCGACGTCATCATCGGGTTCAATTGGTTGAAACAACACAACCCAGAGATCGACTGGCAGAAACAAACCATTCATTTCTCCAGGTGTCCTGCCGCTTGCAAATGAGCCCGCTTATGGGAGGAGTGAGAAGAGGAGGACAACGCCGACGTAGGAGAGGGAGACCGCATCTTCGTCACAAAGATGTATCCCGAAGACATTCTGGACACACGGGATGCCGAACACCTCTGCGCTATGGGTAGCGTGGCTACTAAGCTGGCAGCTGCTGCTCACGAGGCCAAAGGGGCTAAGACGCTGGAAGAGAGCGTCCCCGCTCATTATCTGGAGGAATTTCGAGGGGTCTTCGAGAAAAAGGACTTCGATAAACTACCGGAACGGCGAAAGTGGGACCACGCGATAGAGTTGAAACCCAGCGCAGAACCCGTAAAAGGGCGGAGTATTCCCTTATCTGTCCCGGAACAGGCGGAATTGGACGCGTTCATTAAAGAACATGTGGAAACCGGGCGTATTCGCCCCTCGAAATCGCCATGGGCCTCTCCTTTCTTCTTTGTGAAGAAGAAGGATGGGAAACTACGGCCTGTTCAGGACTATCGGAAGTTGAACTCCCTTACCATCAAGAACCGGTATCCTCTTCCGTTGATCTCAGAGATCATGCACATGCTCTGTAAGGCAACCTGGTTCACTAAATTGGACGTTCGATGGGGATACAACAATATCCGGATCAAGGAAGGAGATGAAGAGAAAGCCGTGTTCGTCACAAACCGAGGGTTATGGGAACCATTGGTTATGTTCTTCGGCCTTACGAACTCGCCGGCCACCTTCCAATCCATGATGAACGACATCTTTGCGGATCTTATTGCGGAAGGATGGGTTATTGTTTATCTGGATGATATTCTCATCTATTCAGAACATCTGGAAGAACACCGCTCCACAGTCAAGGAGGTCTTGCGGATTCTTCAGGAAAACAAGTTGTTCCTGAAACCCGAGAAATGCGAGTTCGAACAGAGAGAGGTCAAATATCTGGGAGTTATCGTCGGCGATGGGAAAATTTGGATGGATCCCATAAAAGTCGACAGCGTTCGACAATGGGCAACCCCGAGGAATGTCACAGACATACAAAGCTTCCTCGGGTTCCTCAACTTCTACCGACGCTTCATCAAAGGATTCGGGGATTACGCGAAGCCATTAACTCGTCTTACCCGGAAGGATTACAAGTGGAGGTGGGGAGAACTGGAAAAGAACGTGTTCGACCAATTAATATTGGCCGTAACTTCGGAACCCGTACTGCATTTTCCAACAGACGTTGGGGAATGGCGGGTGGAGGCGGATTCCTCGGATTACGCCACAGAGGCCTGCTTGACGCAGTGCCAGGACGGGGTGTGGGTTCCGATTGTGTTTATGTCAAGGGACTAAACGACACCGAGCGGAACTACAACATCCACGACAAGGAAATGTTGGCGATCATGTGGGCGCTCTACGAATGGCGACACTACCTGCAGGGCAGTCAGCTGAAATTCGAGATCTAGACCGACCACAAGAATCTGGAGTACTTCACCATGACGAAGAAACTCAATAGACGACAGGCTCGGTGGTCTTTGGAACTCAGCGAATACGACTTCGCGCTCATTCACAAGCCCAGGAAACAACACGCGAAAACCGACGCGCTTTCGAGGCGAAGCGGTCATGAGAAGGGGGTGCAGGATAATTCAAATCTTGTGCTGCTGCCGGAACAGTACTTCCGGAGGATGGATGGGGAGGAATTTTTGAAAGCCATGCCGGCGGTCTTGGATGACACGGTGGGTGATCAATTCATGGAGGACATCAAGGCTGGGAAAGCTGATTGGGAAGATGCGGTGAAGAAAGCGTTAGAAGAAAAGGCCGAGGGCTGGGAAGAACACGAGGACGGGTTCGTAACCCGGTATCGAACCGTATATGTTCCCCCAACTGGAGATCTACAACACCGGATTCTACGAGCACACCACAACGACTACATTTCCAGACATCCGGGACAATTCCGAACGGCGGAATTAGTAACCTGGAACTACTACTGGCCCTCTCTGCTATCGGACGCTAAACAATATGTCTTGGCTTGTCCCGTGTGTCAGAGGACAAAGCTCTTTCCCTCTAAGCTCCGAGGACCACTACACCCCAACGCGGTTCCGGAAAGAGTTTGGCAAAATGTTTCGGTGGACCTCATCACCAAACTACCCGTCAGTAATGGGTACGACTCTATCGCAGTGATCATGGATCGACTAGGGAAAGGAATCCGGGTGGTGCCTTGCACCGAGCACCTGGGAGGAGAGGGGATGGCGCGCATTTACCGTGACCATGTGTGGAAAGACTTCGGGTTGCCCGAGGTGGTGATTAGCGACCGGGGGACGCAGTTCGTGGGACACTTCATGCGGGATCTGTTGAAGCTCCTGGGCATAAAGTCGAACGCCTCGACGGCCTATCACCCACAAACCGATGGACAGACCGAACGAGTCAACCAGAACATCGAGCAATACCTTCGGGTTTTCACCAACTTCTTGCAGGACGACTGGGCGGACTGGTTGACTCTGGTGGAATTCAACCACAACGATCAGGTTAGCAAGACTACGGGTTTCAGTCCCTTCTTCATGACCATGGGGTTCCACCCGCGGAAGGGGACGGAACCACGTCTTGAAGTACCGACCGAGGATGCGACAAAATTTGCAACCCGGATGTCGAAAGTCCGAGAGGAAGCGGGGGCCGCCATGCGCGCAACGCAGGAGACGATGAAAAGGTTCTACGACGCCAAACGGCAGGCAGACCCCGACTACAAACCCGGCGATAAGGTGTACCTCTCTGGAGCAAATTTGGTCACACATCGCCCAACAAAGAAGTTCGAAGCTCGGCACTATGGTCCCTTCACGGTCGTCCGTAAAGTGGGAGCCATCTCCTATGGGCTTAAACTTCCCGATTCCTGGAAGGTTCATCCAGTCTTCAACACCGTATTCCTTCGACCCTGGGTTCCACTGGTGGCAGCTCATCAGCATCATGACGATCCCCCTCCACCTGACGTGGTGGACGGGGTTGATCTCTATGAGATTGCCGAGGTACTGAAGATACGCCTCAACAAGAAGCGGAAACACTTGCAGTACCTCATTCGATGGGAGGGTTATGGACCTGAGGATAATACCTGGGAACCCTTGGAACACTTGGGGGATTCTACGGAATGTCTTGAGGACTTCTATGAGAAGTACCCGGCGGCTCTAAGGGAGACCGCACACGGACGGAAGTGGGTCATCATCGGCGAGGACCTGTGGAACAAGAAGCGGTGTCGATCGTGAAACCCGAGGTGGGTTTCACCTAGAGGGGGGGTAATGTCATGAATCGTCTTTTCATTTTACTTCCAGAACCTGAACAACCCGAACAACCCGATCATTGATCAGATCAACTATCTGATCAATCGAACTTGGATACCGTTTTAGGATCCCAAACGGTTATGATCGGTTTCCCGACCTTCGGGTTCCCGATCACCCCTCTACGTTCCTATACCCCTTCATTTACTTTGCATTAATCTTGTCCGTTGCCATTGGACACTGTACCTTAATCTATAAACCCCTAGAGACTTTAGTATATAAACCGTAGTTATTCTCCTGTACTTTACACTATTCTAGTCTAAACTCCAGGCTTATTCGTTTGGAACTCTTCGTGCTTCAGTCGCCCTCGTCACCTCAGAACCCAGAATCTGCTCTGTGCTGACAAGGAACACACCAAGGAGAAATAAGGCTCAGTGGTTTCTGTAAGGATGTGCACTTGAGGTGGACCTGTACCCATACTACTCAACACTGTACACTTGATGGGTATGAGTCTATATCGCACACTCAAACTCGTGGGTATACACCACCACATGGGACAAACCCCATTTGATCCGGGGCTCGGCTGTGTATGGTGAGCTGGGTTTCTTTTTTTTAGCCAACTAGAGGTAAGTGCATGAGAGAGAGATTCACCTGAGGCAAGGACCTATCTTCGGAATAGGAAACGACGAGGTTGAGATTTTCAAACCAACCTGAAGCATGGAGGAAAGCGGACTTGGTGAGAGCGCAAAACAACAAACATCACATCATTTTCTTCTTAGCTGAGTGGCTCAAATTAGGCCATTTGAGTAGAATAGACCATAAATGGCTGTAAACTTATGGCCTCATACGGGTCTGCTTCTGGTGCCCGCCCGTAACCGTGTATTGGATCCCAGAAAACCTTACAGTATGGCACAGTGCACCCGTATAACCGCAACCATAAACCACATCAGATGGTTATGGTGGGGATCCCTAACCTCCGCCACCAACATGACAAATATAATTTAACTCCCATTAAACAATGATAAAAGCACTCACAGACCCTTTGGGATAATGAGGATGATGATTACCTATGTTCAGAGCACTTTTAAAGTGTTTAGCACCTACTGGGGTCCTTACTTTGTCTTGTCAGAACCATGTAAGTTAAGCTGTCAACAAGTTAGTTTCGCCAAGCATGGGAAAAGTACCATAAAGTCAGCCCCACCAAGTCAAAGGGGCGATCAAAGTTAAAGTTAGCAGTCACAAGTTACTTTATTCACTCTCGTGTGTCACCCTAGTAGTGTCTGGTGCTACAGCTGGCAGCTTGGGCTCACTCCAGTTCTCCTTTATATCACCTAGCAAGAGTCCTAAGTGCTAGCAATAGCACTAGATGCCATGTGCTCTTGTTACAGTGTTTCACCAGAACCTAATTGAAGATGATTTGCAGCAAGCGGGAGGAAATGCACTGCCAGCTGCCGCACCAAATACGGTGGACCATTGTAAGGAGGACCCTATTTTGCTAGAGGAGCTAATCAAGATGGTGGAGCGGTTAGCAAATAAGGGGAGCACCGAAGTGACCTAGAGAGACGATGATGGGACGGAGATCAAGTGCTCGGACCGCTTCCTGATGGTCAAGATTGAACAGCAGGATGTGCAACTTGAGGAACTTGGGGGAGAATTGTCCGGGCTGTGAGATGTGTTAGCCGTCACTCAGAAGCGATCAAAATTCACTCACAAAGAATTGTCAAAAGTGTTCCAAAACTCTAGGAATGCTGCACCAGCCCATGGAGATAGTGATCAGAGGGACTCGGGATTGAGGAATGGCAGCAAGGAACATACAGCGCTGACCACCAGTTCAACCGAGGATATGGTGGACAAACCCAGTGCAATGTTTGCTACTACTGCAATGGTCAAGACCATTACTTCAAAGAATGCTGGGTGAAAGCCACTCACATTGATAAAGGATGGTTAGTAGTTGAGGATGGCCAGCAAAAATTGTCCAATGGCGATTATATCCCTAGGAAAAGAGGGTCGGCCGCAACTCGAGGTGAGCTCAGCTACGAGAGTGCAGAGGAGTCCAGGGAAGATGATGTAGCTTTATTAGTGCGTGTACATCGGAATAATTCCTGGGACCGGTGTTCCTAAGCGGGACCGGCCATCTAATACTACCTACCTACCTACCGCCGTAAAACACACGCCGCGAGTCTGCGGCTGGGTCGTCTTTGCTCCGCGCTATGCCCACGCGGACCATTATCAACAGTGGGAGGATGTTCTGAAAGTCGCAATCAGCCTCTTAATATACAATAGACCCATTGATAGATCACTTACCACGAGCTGGGCCATTGCACCCCACACCAGGCCCTTGAGGACCTAGACAGAGTTAATTCAGGGCTATTACACGTGGCCTATGTACGGGATTGGAGACTGACCGACAATGGGCTTACGACGCTCGAGATGAGGTACATGAGCACAACGATGAAGTAGAGTAGACTGGACTCGCATCTGGGGGTTGGGGCGAGTATTATTTTGATGTATGAATGGCTGAATGAACAATTGACGCACATGATCTCCAAAGTTCTGTTATATCGGGCCCCTGCCTCGACCCCGAGCACGACCGTCGCCTGCCGGCCCTTTCTGTATATTCGCCCGGCTGGAAATTATTCATTTGTAAGTACTACTACATCCGTGTAATAGAAGCACTGTGCAGTACGTACCGGTCAGGCCCAGCAAGATGAAGTTGGTTATCAGCGCCAAAGCGAACGGGGCCGGGGTGCCGCCCACCGTCCCAAACGTTCCCCACAGGCCCACCGCTAGCACAAGGTGAAAAATCGTGGGGGATGATTCTGGACGATTTATGTCTTACCGAGAGTGGAGATAATCAGGAGTGCAGGGATGGCGATCACAGCTCTCGCATATGGCCAAGAGCCCCAGATTACCGCGCATCTGTAAAGCTGGATAGACGATGAGTGTCGAGCAGTCTCGGTGGAAATGGCACAATTGCTTGTACTGACGAGGATGCTGTCGGTGATCGCGCTGCGTACAGAAACGAAATGAAACCATTAACTTGGGGGTTTAAAGACAGATAGAGGAAGGAACTTGCTTGTTGATCGCGATCAGCGCTTCCCGCGCCGTAAGAATGCGCACATGGGTGTCGTAGAGAGAGTGTGCCTCCGGTGGCGAGCCGCCTTCTAGGAGCAGTTCCGAGAACCGCATTAATATAACAGCGTTAGCGACGTCCAAGATGGCTTGGGTGAGCGCAAATAGCACAACAATGACAGAGAGGGCGAGAAATATGTGGGATGTCCATGTCTTCGTCTTTCGTAGGAAGTACACTGCATACGCAAAGAAGAGGAGGCAGATTCCTGAGCCAGAGGTTTAGGGCGAACGCGGAAAGAGGGACTGCGCACCGACCGTGGAAAATTAGAGCTGACTGCACATACGCAAGTCAACGGTGTGGATCGCGAATGCAAATACAAGCGTACCGCAGCCGCGGACAAGTCGAGCTTGAGATCCTCAAACAACTCCGCAGCGGTAGCTTCACTGAGGCCAGGCATAGTTGGCGACGAGCGACGGGCGGCTTGAGTGGATCTGGAGGCGGGTACGGGAGGGGCACAATCGCGGGAGAGGAAAAGACGGGCTTTGAGTCTCTTGGGCAGTGAGCAGTGCCGTCTCCTGGTGTCAGTGAACACAGCACTGCCATGAAGGCTGGAAGGGAATAGATCAAGCCTAGATCTCAATCACCTCAATAGCAATTCACATGTGTTGGCCTCCATTCTCTGTCGGTTTGAACTGCTCCTTTACTTTAATGGACCGGGTTTCTGATTGATTAACCACCCTACCTTCGCCAGCAAGAGAAAAATCCGAGTGAGGTAACGCGCATGGTCAACGAGAAATGTTCATGCATGTATATTGAAATCAGGATTCTCGTATATATGTTTCTGGGGATAGCCTCCGGCATTAGAAAAACACCGCTTTGCCAACGGTGATTTTGATACGGGTCTCCTGAGATCGGTTAACAAGAATATCAGCTGCAACGTGTGGATATTAATCTCGCTTTCGTTCCGGCAAGTGATATGGAACTTCAAAACGGCTGCCGCTTTTTTTTTTTTTGCCGGTCCTACCTCTCATATGTATCCCCGCCACTGAGTGGCCTGCTCGAGTCTGTTGGATTTCCATTGTCGGCTACAGTTTCACACACGCTGTGATATGCCAGAGATGCGAAGCAGGCAGTGGGTCAACATTTGTATCTGCACCGAACACTCTGATTTCAAGCAGATTCACCGTCCGCTCGGACCTCAAAACCCACCGGAATACTGTGTCTCCCGTTTAAGCGGGAGGCAGTTGATCGCCATGAGGCTGCCTGGAGAAATTAACGTTCAGTCCCCCGCCTAGAAAGAATAGTCAAAAAATTAGTCGGTTACGCACTCCACTCCACCGGGGGCGGGTCACACACCACCGTTGCGCCGCTGATTTCGCAGTCGTAAGTGAATTTCAACGCTGGATAGATCAGATTCCGATTCCATACCAATTGTTGCCGATAACGGTAATGGGCGAGCACGCCAGTCCGACGGGCACGGCCGGATTGAGGGGCGAGAGGTCGACGCCGAGGAGAGGCCCCACTGCGATGGCAGCCTCTGAGGTGGAGGGGACGATGGCCGCGCAGCATTGGGGGGAGGTCGGGGGGTCAGTAGAGGCGGGGTGCCGCCTTGGGGAGTAGCAAGGGTGTGGAGTGTACGGAGTATATATTATGCAGTTAGCTCAAGAATCTATGGCGGCGGCGAAGACTGGACGTACGGCAATCAGGGCGGTGATGAGGAGGGAGGTTTTGGAGAGCATCAATGGCTTGTGGGCGAGCTTGATGGGTTCGCGACTCTTCTCCGAAGAACTGACCAGCTTTTATAGCCCGTTGTCCAGCTACTTCCGCCGACGTACGAGATGAAGACCAGGGTTTGGTGCTTGAGAGATGCCGGGAGTACGGTCATCTATCCTCTTTGCGCGACAACAGTCAGTTCAGGCAGAATGCATGCCAGTGGAACCAGATCCAATACCCTGCTCTCACGTCAGAACACTCCTACCGCATGGCACACCAGAAGGCGTCGAGTTATAAAATAAGAGCGGTTTTGATTGGCCGCAGGGGAGTATACTGCGCAATTTCGTTCAATTCGGCGGTCACGCGTCACGCACCCCCTGTGCCGCGATGAATTTTGGTCTCGGTCACGGGTCACGGTGAAGAAGAGGGATTGACCCGGGATATGGTTCGAGATGGGGATAAAAGTGGTGAAGAAATCGTAGGTAGATGAAGCGCAAAAGTACTAGAGAAACGTACGTTGGGGATAAGGATAGGTAGTAGTTGTGAATTGCCCGATCAAGGTGACGTTAAGCGTCCGCGGATTTGTAGGCAAATCACGGACAGAGATACGATAGCAACCGCAGGTCCAGAACGTAGGTGTTCTGTACCTAGGAGAGTAGGAAGCGTTTGATTTCCAAGTAGGATAGAAAGTTCCCAAGAGAACTGCGCGAAGCACTAGCTTGTAGAATGCACGAAGCTCAACTAGTAAAAACCTTGACAGTCGGAACCGATCCGGCTAAAAGGTGTCCGTGAGAGACGTTCGATGTTCGTATGCGAATAGTAGTGGTTAACGAATCGTAAGACGCTCCGTTGACGCGACTTGAATGAGTCGTGGCACCCGAGATGGTGGTAGGAGGCAAGCAAGAAGGTGTCGTAATTGATCCGTAAACAATATACATAATACTACACACCCGACGCGCCTGTACTCAAAGGCCGTTGGGGCTGCTCTAAATAATAAAATACAGGTAAGTAGCCCATGCCAAGGCAAAAGCCAGGAGTCCGAGCAGTTGGTTTCACCCTCCACCCAAGGTAAGTGTTCGTTCGCTATGGCTCAGTTCATTGTGGCAATAGGAGCAGAGGGGATCGCCCGCCAACGACCCCAGGACCGGCCCGCAACGGTACCCTCCTATGCCGAACCTACGATCCTTGAATTTCGGATTCCACCGCCCACTCATTCTCCTGTCAAAGAAAAGGGTACGTATGAACTATCAATAAATTCTAGTAAAAATAATCCCCATTTTACCGATCTCAATCGATGACGCCCGGGAACATCACCGGGGATGCTGAACGAAATGGAAGATGATGGATGCCCGATAAATACTCGGGGCTTGCCTTGTATTTGCAGTTGCCAGGACTTGCCCGTGACTGTGCGGGTAGAGCATGTGACGATGGTATTCGTACTTGAGGTCCGATAGACGCCGGCTAAGCGCCCTTCGGTCGCAAAGTAAAGTCCCTATAAAAACAACTACAAAATGTGTTCGTCAGTAAAATATAAAACAGGGGAAAAATAAAAAGAGGATTGAAAACAGAAAATTTGCATGGTATAGTTGTGCGTTCCAAGAAAAAGTTGAAAACAGCGATGCTGTTGTGTAGGGGTCTATGTGCCCTAACACCGCGTTTCCACACATCGGCCATCCGCCCCCTCCACAACGGCTCCCAGTGCCGAATGTAAAATGCGTGACACCAGGGCCAAATCTCCCTTGGAGGTGCAAAAAAGGCAGAATTTTCGAAAATTTTCGTCTTAAATGCCGAATTTTTGGAGGTGTCACGCCAAAATTCGTTGGTTGCCGAAGTGCCGAATCGGTATTTTTGGTCACGGGTCACAACCCGTGCCGAATTGAATGAAATTGCGCAGTATACAAGAACAGTAGCATTAGGCATTGGTGAATGCCTGCTTTGCATGCAAACAGCTATTTCTCCAGCGAATGCCTATCAGCCAAGCGAACACCTATTTCACGGGTAAACACCTAATAGCCAGCAGCTATTCTGATTTATGCCAGCAGTGGTGACTGGTACTGGATCAGTCACATTGGAATTTTTCTGCCGTCGTCCACCTCTTTCTTCCCGCCCCTTCCACCCCGCACGATGGAGCGAAAACAGATCATGCTGGCTCTCCTTCATCAATGCACAGACGAGGGTGTCGAGGACTATAAGCGATGGCTTCGTACATCACCTGTATTCACCGAAATGATGTGTCCGAAGTAGTGATGGATTCTCACAGGTCTTCCTCCTGAATTCACTCGGGACCCGAATTACAACGCGTCAAATGCGCTCAAATGGATCAGTGTCGACAAATACAATGATTATCTGCTGCAGAGGGGTAGAGATACATCGCCAAACGCGTAGCTAATTTAGTTTCTACTCGCTTCCATACTGAACTAAATTTCGTTGGAACAGAAATGATACCGGCGAGATTTCTCACCCTCAACCAACCGTGGACTCTCGGGATAAGAAGTCTCTTCCACTGTGCGAGATTATCAACCTCTGCAGTGACTCGGATGACCGACATCGAAGCCAGCGCTCCAATCAAACAGGAGGTCAAGCTCGAAGATTCACCCATGGCCCAACCTGCGGGACAACATGCGAAGGCCAATACGGACAAGATTCGTGTCACCCGGATGGAAAGGGTAGACAAGGTCATTTATTTGCCAGGTGTTCCAGAACGGTGCCCCGCTACAGACCCCGATCTTGACGTTGCTTTTGTTGTTGATCTCTCGAACGATCCGCGCATCAAGAAGCTGCTCAAGGGGGATAAGCTGGGAAAATTGGACGCGCTGTTGAAACGTGATGTAAGTGATACTTTTCGCCGAAAACGGTTTTGGGATGGATAACGGCTTTGGACCCTCTTTCCAATTCCTTCAGCTTCGACAAGATATGCCTGCGCTCTGCTCCGGCTCAGGGATAAAAATGGTGGAGTGAGCAGGAGCATAAAGATAATTTTGCGAAAGCATTCAAGGATTCAAGGATTAATATAAAGATGTTGGCACATCGACACGCGGCCGGCAATGACTTGAACAGCTTATCGCAGTCTGCAGAATACTGTGCACGGCAATGACTCCAAGATCTTCTCGCAGTCTGCAGGTACTGCTTCGCCGTTTGTGAGTTGTGGGGCGAGAGGAAGCAAAATGGGGATATACTAAAGGAGATAGTACAAACACATACTCACAAAACCTCGTCGTTTCGTTAAAGAAACGGTAGACTTCGGCTTCGGCTCCGGCGATCAGACCAACATCAACACGGATTTCCTCGCGGACTTATTCACCAATCCAGGCTGTTGGGAGGATAAAATAGCTGTTGGAAGGCTGAAATAGCTGCTCGGGACATCTTTAGGCGTTCACGAACGCCTAAAGCTACTAATTGTGTCGTGCCTCGTCGTCTACCAAGGGGAAGAATGCAGTGTTTGAGTGCAGTATAGACCCATCATGATACCCTTCAAGGGTACGGTGTTTAGTGGTACGGGTACGGGTCTGCCTCGAGTGGACTCGCGGGTGATCCGTTAACATCCTCACACACACCACTGAGCCTTATTTCTGCTTCAAGTTGACTAACTATAGCTACCTGGGATCTTAAAGATGGGTTGGTCTCGACCAAATCATGTATGAGACGACTAAGCACGTACCAAGTAAAGACAAGGCTCAGTGGTGTGTGGGACACATCTGCGGTGAATAACACAGCGTTACAGCAGAAAAACCGCGTTTGATTCGAGGCTGAGCCGTTTGGCGAAGAGATATTGTGTCTTTTTATCTGAGAATTTCAATGGGTGAATAAGACGGATAACACCAATGAATGAAGCCAGGTGCGTGAGACAGTGGTCTATCTGCGGAGTTTTGAGAGTATGAAGCACTACGTTCCGCCGTCGGCTAGACTCAGTCTGCCGAGGTCCGTGTAGCCGAGTCAAGATGCGACCAGCCCATCACACAGGCTGTGCGTGGCCGGCTACACACAGCTGTGTGATCGGCTAGCCGCATCTTGACTCGGCTACACGGACCTCGGCAGACTGAGTCTAGCCGACGGCGGAACGTAGTGAAGCGACGAGGTGAAGCTTTTCAGCCTAACCTGGAGTCTGGGGTCTCAGAAACTGATCGGTCGGAGAACTCGAATATTGGAGGAGGAACGCATAAGGTGTAAGTAAGGCTCAGTGGCGTGTGGACATCTGCGCTTAATCCGGCGGCCATTGGGACTTACAGCAGACGAAACCCCGTTCGACTCGGGGCTGGGCCATATCGAAGTCTAAGTTATTTTCAGTAGTAGGTGTTCGCCCGGGCCTGTTTCTCCTATGAAAGTTAATACGACAAATGCCCACGATTTCCGAGCGTTGAGGGACGGAGCGAAAGTTGAACGTCGTGATCTGTCTCAGACTGCGCTCGGTCAATATAATCAAAATTTGAAAAGAAAGAATTGTGCATGAAACCAAGCACGCACAGTAAAAATAAGGCTCAGTAACGTGTGGAACGCATCTGCAGTAGATAACTTATACAGTTCAGTGCTGCTTACAGCAGATGAAACCTCGCTCAATTCGGGGCTGGGCCGTGCCTGGTGAGATTGGATTTCTTGTATCCTGGGGAATTTAGGGGCATAAACTTAAGACGGAGAGCTGTTCGATTCGACAGACACTACAACAAAAGATCCGCATAGTCGCGAACTTGTCATATATGATTTGAGTTGATCTCTAAGCATTAGTAAGTTCCTCGCTAGAGAATGTATTGCCCATGACAAAGAGCTACTGATGGTTCGAGAGCGTTGCTAATCATTTGGTAGGAAGCGAGGGTAATGGTCTTATGTTCGTCAAAAGCTGATTCATCACTCGCTTAGCTGCAGTTTAAAAATGTGTTAGGCATCAACCATGGAGCACTGTCTCCGACATGTTATTGCGCACAATTTCAGTGCTGCTGCTCTACCTCTCCAGCCTCCATCGTCTCGGTGCTGCAAGTGCATCTTGCAGCTGCTCGTCCGTCATTGTTCCTGTCCACATCGATGTTCTCGTCCCGAAGGACCCCACCGATGTATTTGGCGGCCTCAAAAGCAATGAAACGAGCCAACGGCGTGTAAACACCGCATATGACATCTACGGTGTGTTCTGCCAGCCTAACGCCGGCAATGAAGGTCTGTCACAAGGCTGCTCCCATTCTCAATGATTGTTCTATCTAATTTTATTTCAGACGTGCTGCAGCTCCTAGCGCATGGAGGCTCCTATACCAGCCAGTATTGGTCGCCTCCCATCGAAGAATTCCGAAACTATTCCTACTCGGCATTCTCGTGCGAGCGCGGTCTGCCTTCGCTAGCCGTCGATTTGTTGGGCGCCGGGCTTAGCTCACGGCCGGCAAATGCGTCTGACGTGCAGTTCCCCACGAGCGCAGCTGCGCTCTCGCAACTCGCACAGCACCTCAAAACCGCCTCCATCCTCCCCGGCGTCAGACCATTCCAAAAGATCATTGGAATAGGGCACAGCCTCGGCTCCGCCCTTTTCAACTTCGGCGCCATCGTCGACGGCGTACAATCACCCTTCGACGCCATTGTTTTGACCGCCAGTCTCGTTTTTGGTCCAAACGATCCCCCTCCTGGTTCCAGTACATCGGCGGTTCCCATTGCCGCGCGGGACGCCGACCCACTTCGCTGGGGCGCGCTCGATCCGGCGTACGCCACTATCAACGACCGGACCGCGTTCTACCCCCCCGATCCGACGGCGTATTCGCCGCGTATGCTCCTATTCGACGGGTTCACAAAGGACGTGATACCCCTGAGCATAGCAGTGCAGGTGGCCTCGTCGTCGATTCCCGCGGTAAACTATACCGGAGCGGTTGCGAAGGTCGTGGGCGCGGAGGACCAGGTTTTATGTGCGGCTGATCGGTGTGTTGACGTCGAGGCGTTGACAGCGGCTGAACAAGTGGTGTGGCCGGCTGCGAAGAGCTTCGAGGTTCTGGTGTTGCAGGGAAGCGGGCATGATTTGAACCTGGACTTTCGGGCCGGAGCGGCGTTCGAGACAATTTTTGGCCTCGTCACCAAGTTTTCTAAGTAAAGCTACGGAAACAAACTGGATCTTAGTTGGGCCCAGATAGTAGGGGCAGCGAGGGACGAGTGTCAAACAAGTGTTCTTATAGGGTGTCTGTCTACGAGAGACTAGACTGGCCCTAGTGAAGACTGAAGCGCTCTTGAATAGCTACACTATAAGTACTCTATCGAGGTAGTAACGGTGTTACAAATCAAGGGGCCCTTATTTATCCTGGGTGCGTTCTTCTCCCAATATCCGAGTTCTCCGACCGATTATTTTGCGAAATCTTAGACTCCGGGTGAAGTTAAAGAACTTCACCTCGGCCCTTCTTACTTTCAAAGCTCCGCAGATAGATCCCTGTCCTAGGCACCCGGCTTCACCCAGTGGTGTTCTCCGTCTTATTCACCCTTTGAAATTCTCAGATAAAAAGACATCGCGAAACCAACCACACACCGAGTAGAAACACGGCTCGGCGGCGTGTGGAACGCCTGCGGTGAATAATCCGGCGGCGATTGATTCCGCCTTGCAGCAGACGAAACCTCGTTCGATTCGGTGGGTGGTGGTTTTCTTTTGTTTTCGTCCGGTTGTGTTGAAGGAACAAAGCGAGCACGTCAATACAGGACCGTGGCAAGGTGCGTCGATTTACCTTGAAGGGCTGAACCAGAATCTGAAGACTTGAGATGCCGGAAACTACTAGTCGGTTAGCTTAGGGAATGTTAGGCACACACCAAGCAGAATTAGGCCTCAGTGGCGTGCGGAGCCCATCTGCGCATAATCCGGCGGCCATTGCGACTTACACAGCGGAAAAAACCCAGTTCGATTCGGGGCAGGACCATACCCTGGGCGGAGAATTTTTTTATTTTTCGCCGGATTCTGCTGCGAAACCGTGGAGACGACGCATCGATTTAAGCACCTGAAATTGGGATTTTGAACCAGGAGCTAGTGAGCTACTAGCTGTAGTTAGTCAACTTGAAGGAGATCGGTTATGGGGAGGAACACACCAAGGAGAAATAAGGCTCAGTGGTTTGTGTAAGGATGTGCACGGGTCACTCGCGGGTCTACTCGAGGCGGACCCGTACCCGTACTACTCGACACCGTACCCTTGAAGGGTACGAGTCTATGCCGCGCACTCAAACTCGCGGGTATGCACCACCACGCGGGACAGACCCCGTTCGATCCGGGGCTGGGCGGTGCATGGCGAGCTAGGTTTCTTTTTTTTTTAGCCAACTAGAGGTAAGTGCATGCGACAGAAAACACGATGACGCCAAGGTCTAGAGGGGTATTTGGCTGGACGTGTTCTCGAGATTTACCTGAGGCAGGACCTATCTTCGGAATCGGAAACGACGAGGTTGAGATTTTCAAACCAACCTGAAGCGTGGAATCATTAGTTCGAGAACTTGGATGTTTGCGGAGGACCGCACCAGGTGTAAATAAGGCTCAGTGGCGTGCGGAACGCGTCCGCGGTCGGTGAAAAGAAAATGACGACCTTCAGCGGAACAAGCCCCGTTCGATTCGGGGCTGGGCCATGCGCGTTTCACATTCCTATGTTTTTAACTGGGCGTCCGCTCGTGCCTGTGTTATTTTACGACAATGAACGGGCGAGGCTTGTGATATCGCGAATGGCACATGCACTCATACGGTATCCGAGCTTCCAAACAAGGAGCGAAGAGTGAACTCACATCGTGATAGACTGGCTCAGACTGTGCGCTGGGAATTCGATTCATAAGTTTCGCAGCTTGTGCAAAATCAGGTAAGAAACCAGGTGCGCACCGGGATAAATAAGGCTCAGTTGCGTATGGAACGCGTCTGCAATTGATGTTGGTCGATGATTTCACGACATACAGCAGAAACAACCCCGTTCGATTCGGGGCTGAGTCGTGGTCCCACAAGCTCGACTTTCTTTTGTTTTGTTTTGACCAGGTCGTGTTTAAAAAGGGCGAACACATCGATGGAGGAGCTGCGACCTGCATTCACCTTGAACAGAAGTTTGAAGCCTAAGATTTCGGAAAATGGTGTAGTCAGTTAGTTTGGGGAACATCGGGCATGAGGAACGCACCGGGTGTAAATAAGGCTCAGTGGTGTGTGTGGGACAGCAAAAAATTCCCGCTCGATTCGGGTCTGAGCCGTGGGCGAGAAACCAGATCTTTTTATCCGGGGAAGTTAGAAGGGTGAATAAGATGGAGAACACCAATGAAGAGACAGTGACCCATCTGCGGGGCTTTGCGAGTATGAAGCGACGAGCTGTTTCAAACCTGGAGTCTGGGGTCTCAGAAACCGATCGGTCGGAGAACTCGAATATTGGAGGAGGAACGCACAAGGTGTAAATAAGGCCCAGTGGCGTGTGGAACGCATCCGCGGTCGATCAAATACCATAGTCTCCAGCGGAACAAACCCCGTTCGATCCGGGGCTGGGCCATGATGGTGTTGCATGAAAATTTTCGCTCGGCGTTCGCCCCCGCCTGTTTTTCTTGCGAAGTAAACACGAACGCTCATGCAGTGTCCGAGCTTTTAAGAAGGAGCGAAGAGTGAACTCATATCGTGATAGACTGCGCTCTGGGAATTCGATCAATTAGTTTCGCAGCTTGTCCAAACATCAGGTAAGAAACCAAGCACGCAGCGGGATAAATAAGGCTCAGTTGCGTATGGAACGCGTCTGCAATTGATATTCACGGTATTTGCAATCACATACAGCAGAAGAAAACCCCGTTCGATTCGGGGCTGGGCCGTGACCGCGAAGGCAGATTTTTTTATTAGGGGAAGTTCAAAGGGTGAATAAGACAGAGAACACCAATGCATGAAGCTAGATGCGTGAGACAGTGATCTATCTGCGGAGCTTGAGCGCTCGCATGGCATGAGCGCTCATGTCAAGGAGAGTCACCGTCGTGACTGGTCGTGACATAACGCTGATGCGCCCATCGTCTCGACGTCGTCGTCCAGCTCGCCGTCCACCACCACCTCGACGATGCCCACCTTCAAAGTCGTCGTCATCGGTGCATCCGGCGTAGGAAAAACAAGTCTTCGGGGGCAGGTGTGTCTTGATTCGCTTGCTCAAGATCCCCTAATAAGCTGCCCTAGTACATCTCCTCGGAGCCTCCCGCTTCTCGACCTCGTACCGCGCCACCATTGGCGCCGACTTCATCACCAAGACCCTCCCCGCGCCCCCCTTCGCCCCTGACGACGAGCCCATAACGCTGCAGATCTGGGACACAGCAGGCCAGGAGCGCTTCTCCTCCCTCGCGAGCGCGTTCTTCCGCGGAGCGGACGCCGCGATCCTCATGTACGACGTCACCGCGCCCGACACGCTCTATGCGCTGCGGAAGTGGTGGGACGAGTTCAAGGACAAGGCGCCGGTGAGGGAGGAGGAGATGTCGGGGTTTTGTGTGGCGGTGGTGGGGAATAAGGTGGATTTGGTGGAAGGGGGAGAGGGGGAGGCAGTCGTCACACCCGCACAAGGCGCACGCTTCGTGCGCGCGCTCGTCCCGCGGCCGGATACGCCCCCGCCGTCGCCTCGGTCCGCCGCGGCTCTCACTCTGGACGACGCAGACCCAGACTCGGACTCGGATTCGGACGCTGAAGCCGACGCCGACGACCCCCTCGCCTCCTCAGAACTCACCGCGCGCCCTGCCCCAGGCCCGCCCTCGCCGCCCTCCCCCATCTCCATCCTCCGCCCCCCGCACCCACACCGCAAAACCCCCTCCTACTCCTCCCAAGTCGCCTTCTCCCTCGGCGGCGGTCTCGCTTCCTCCCTCGGCCACTCGCGGTCGCATTCCCGCATACGCGGCTCCCGCGCGTTCACCGCCACCTCCACGCTCACCGTGTACCACACGCCGAGCAGCTCCGTCGGCGCGAGCGAGCACTGGCACAGCGCCGAGTCGTCCTTTCACGACTCTACATCTGTGGCCCAGCTGCATGGGCGTGGGCGTGGGCATGCGCACGCGGAGTCGGCGCCGGACTTGCATGCGGCGGCGGAGAGCCTGTCCCGCCACGCGCACGCGCACGCCCACTCGACGCACGCGAGCCTCGGGAAGGGACTGCCCACCACCGCCCTCCGCGCGGGCACGGCAGATTCACGGCGCGTCTCGGATGCGACGATCACGCCCGCCAGCGCGCGCATATCCGCGGTGAACTCGGCGGCCTCGTCCACCGACCGCCTCCACCCCGCGCCCGCGCCCGAGTCCGAGGCCGACTCCCCGTATGCCACGAAATCGAACGGCTTTCCCGGAGGGTGGGGCAGCGTGCGCAGTGCGCACGGGTGGGGAAAGGCGGCGTCGACGTCGGCGCTGGTCGACGCGGACGGCAACAGACGGTCCCCGCCTCCACTCGACACGGGAGGAGTAACAGGCGATGCAGGCCCCTCGAGCAGCGCGCTCTCCCCCCTGCCGTACCCGCAGCACTTCCCGTGGGGCGCGCGGGTGCTGGGAGTTTCCGGACCTCTGGCTCGAGCTCGAACTCGACGGGTGATAATGAACCCGATAATCGGGCAAGCGGCGCGTTCGCCCCGCCCGGCGCGTGGGGGAGCTTCCGCCAGACTGCGGCGCCGAAACCGACCACGGCGGTGGCGGGTGTGGGCGCGGGGCGGAGCGTGGAGAGTTTAGGTTTAGGTTTGGGCTCGGGTGCGGTGGGTCTGGCGTCCCCGGTGGAGGCCGCGTTCCCTGCGCACGCCAACGGCAATGTCGTCCCCAACGGAACGCCGGATCCCGACGCGAGTGCAAGGACGAGTATGAGTGCTAGTACGAGGACAAGGACGAGTCGAATGAACGGCTCCGGGTCGGCGAACAGCGGCTCCACCTCCACCTCCGTCGCACCCCCGACGAAGTGGCTCACCGAACCCGACATCCCGGCCTCCGGCGTCGGCGCCGCGCACTTCCGCGTCTCGGCGCGCACGGGCGAGGGGGTACAAGATTTGTTTGGGTGGGTGGCAAGGCGGCTGGTGGAGCCTCCCCAAAGTCTTAACGCGACTGAAGAGGAGGAAAGTGGGATGGGGCGAGACTCGTGGGCTGGGAGGGAGGGGTGGGAGAATTCGCATTCGCGGGCGAAGGGAGGACGAGGGGGAGGGGGAGGAAGAGGAAGAGGTTGGGGCAGCGTGAGTCTCACGGGGGCGGGCAGCGGGGCGGAGGCGAGGTTGAGGGGCGTAGGCGGCAAGGGGGAGGGGGGGAGGTGTTGCTGATATACCAACTAGGTCGGGTGGGTCGAGCGGTGGAGGTCATTTAATCGGGCGTTTATTTACTTACTTATGGATATGTTTATACCAGAGGATGGAAGGGAGGAATGCAATATATATACGACGTTCACACTTCTGCTCTTCTCTTCTTAACTTTCCCCGGCTGAAAGACGAGTGTGGGCGATTCAACCGAAAACAACCCAGTTTGAGAGGCTCAGTACGCCCCAAATAATCGGGCGTGGTGTTGGACACCGCGGGCGTTCTGTCCTCTGTATGCACGTCAGGAATACAATGGCACGAAAACGGGGTTCGATTCCCCGCGCCCGAATAGGTTGGGCAGTTCAGACTGGTTTTTTTTTCTTTTTGGCGCATGCGCAAGTGGCTGAATTTTCGGCGCTGGTTCACGGAGTTCTGAACGCACCAAATGACTCGGGCGTGGTGTTGGACACCACGGGCGTTCTGTATCTGGGGGTGATGGAATTGATTAGGCCCGCATACGGGGTTCGATTCCCCGCGTCTGAATTTGGACTATACGAGCCAGCTTTTTGGTCTGGCGGCCGCGCAGATGGACGTGGGCTGGATAGCGTAGGTCTGAACCCACCAGACGACTCGGGGGCGTTCTGTGTATTATGCGAAATGCATTAGGCCCGAAAACGGGGTGCGTCCGAGTGTCATTGAGAAGCTTCGGTTTTTTGGACGCTTGGGTTTCCACACACGCATACCCAAATGGTTCTTCAATCAGTCTCGCTTCCTTCAACTCCACGCAGTCTAGCCTCCAAACCGTTCACAGTGGCTCAAGTTCGGCTACTTATTTTACCTTCATGTTTTCGTTTTATTCTTCTGTGAACTAACGTCTAGGCTCATCAGTTCTCCACAGCCGCCCTCGAACAATTTCAACTTTCGGGTAAGGTGCGTTCCGAGTCTGTCCACTACATCTTCCTATACTTTTCTTAACCCTTCCCTTGAAGTTGACACGGCGAGTTCAACCCTTATTTTTGTTTTGATTCGAGACTGGCTTTCAGATCAACGTAATTCAACCTCGCGCTCAATCAACCTGCGTTGAAACTGAGGGTGAGTCCAACACTTGTACAATTCTCCGTTCCAAACTGAGTCCAATTTCAATTCAGGTGAGCATCGTGTCAACGATCCCTACTCCGGGTCCGCCGTTATCAAAACTCACACTGACGTTCAATTTGACCCCGGCCGAACTACTACTCACTGTGTTCAGACCCCCCCTGCACAGAGGCTTAGTTCAGGTACCTACGCAGACCTCTACAGATCGCTCTGTGTAGGTGGCTGGACTATAGCTCTGGGCAGGTCAGTGTATGTCGGTGCATGTCAGCTTAGGTCAGTGTAGGTCATGGTAGGTCTGTGTAGTCATCTCCACAGGATTAAGATACTGTAACAACAACCGCTGCGGATGTTGAGCTGGCAAGAGAAACTCTGGTCTGTGCAGCTCTGTGGATGTACCTACCCTCACCACACTGACATACACAGACTCTGCATAGTTGTCTACTCTTCGGCTACAACCACCTACCCGGACACTGTGTGTAGTCGTCTAAATGGGATCTGTGTGGCCGACTAAACATGTCTACGCATATCTAAACTCAACTACCCAAACTGTGTTTAGGCCACCCTTGAACGTAGTGAGTACTCCGAGGTGCATGTCGAGTCCTTCATCGTATGAATCCCTAAGTTTCCTTCCTTTTCCTTCCTTTTTTCTCTTCGAATCTTTTGTGGCTCAAACCTTCGGGCGATTACCTTGCCGAATCGCAAGTCAGACTCGAGTTCGAGCTCGCTCGGCCTGTGCTGAATCAAGTTGATAGCACTCAATGTATTGATGAATATGGAATGTCCCCCTCTGTTAACTTCTATTAAATAAATCTCCGACAAATTTTGCGTGTCATTCGTGAATGGAACACTCGAAACTGCATAGATAAATACGTCTGATGGTGTCGGGGAGGAAGGATGGAAGATCTGACGTGTGGCGTTTTCTGGTCCGTGTTCGGACGCTGAACTCCCATTGATATCACCAACTACCTCAGTTTTCAGAAACAGGTTTGTTGTTCCCGGAGGGACATTCTCTGCTGGTCATGAAACGTGTAGAGCATCACAGTAATTATTATCCTCGTTACCGATGCACTGCTGGTCACCGATGCATCAGCCGTTGCTATGCCAGAGCATATATGGCCTTCAACAATCCCACCGTGGGATGCACCGATGCGCTGAAGCGCGTGTGAGTCCTGAGACCGACGTCAGACATGTTTCCACGCCAAATTTGCCGAAGCTCTAAACAAGGTGGTGATAGATGTAGGCTGCAAATTGTCTTATTTTCACAGCAGTACCGCGCCAGATTTGTCACGTCTCAGTAATCAATATGTTCTTAGTCAGCGGAGGTCAAGTGTGGGTACCGATCTCACGCCACGGATAAGCCAGTCTCATTTGTGTATTTTGGTATCTGTTCATCTCACGAATTGGATGGAAAGGGTGGGATCAGTGGCAGAAGTAGTTGAGTCAGAGATGAATATGCTGATGTTGATATATGGAGTGAAAGAGTCATCAGTTGGGTTTGGTGGGTAACAGGCTATTGTGAGGGTGTTTCCAATCTATAAGAAGACACAACAATCACAATCAGAATGTGCTGATGAACAGACAAATCTGACAGTTGAGTTGGATGGGTAATGGACTTCCCATGTAGGACACAGCCTCGAGAGGGCACATATAACATGCAAGCCCTGTGTTTGATTCTCATCTCAAAATGCCCCGCCAGTCCACTGTCACAGAAATTCGCCTGAACAATATTAAGGGCTGCTTGACCCCTGCCCTAACACTTCTCAAGGAGCTGAATGATGCTTTTGGCCCACCATTTATTCAGCCCATTGCAAACACCATTGAATGCTTGATTGACATGGTTCAGGTAAGAAGGCTTGAACATTAACAATTGAGGCACTTACGGGGTGGTGTAGAATGTGAAACGGAACAAGGATGAATGTGCTGAACTCATGGAGAATATCCATCCAGTCCTTTATGCAATTATCAACCTCCATCTCAAGGCTGAAACAGTTGAATCCCTGTCTCCTGAAATGCTGGATAACATTGGGAAGTTCATGGAGTAGGTGGTGGCCCTTTTTGTGACACCAGTTAATGAATGGCCTGCTTCTCCAGGACTCTGCACAAGATATATACTTTCCTTGAAGGACAACAGGATGGGAACAGGATCAAGCATCTGTTCCGCAATAATGAAATACAGAAATTGTTCAGGGATTGTCATGCAGGATTGGACCAGGCTGTGGAAGTCTTTGAGGTGTGTAATATATATATTCTGGTGAGACATTGATTGACTGCTCTTAGGTTACCACCAGACCGCTGTGGCTGAATGACATTGATGTGATGAAGAAAACAGCCCAGCTCATGCACGAGGAATTGTTTGGGCTGATTCAGACCCTGTCTGATAGCAGTACCAGCTCAAATGGATCATCGGTAGGTGAACAGTTCACAACTGGTACATCCAACTAATTGGGAGTCAGGTTTATCGGGGCGGGAATGAATCGAAAAATAGGTACAAGCTTGGTTGTGTGACTGACTGAGTTTCTAAATCTTTCCCTTATAGTTCAGCCTCATTTTCAATGTTGCCTTCAAAGCCCAAGATCTTCTATGGTCGTCAATCGGAGGTGGAGACCATCATGAAAATCCTCAACCAGGAGTCACCCAGAATAGCCATTCTTGGAGGAGGTGGAATGGGCAAGACAAGCCTTGCAACAGCGATCCTGCACCATCCACAGACCTTGGAAAAATTCCAACACAGGTTTTTTGTCAGTGCAGAAGCTGCAACTGCCAGCATTGAACTTGCAGCCCTCATCGGACTACATGTTGGGCTGAACCCAGGAACTGATCTCACAAGACCTGTTGTCCAGTACTTGTCACAAACACTATCTTGTCTTCTGATTTTGGACAATCTGGAGACAGTGTGGGAACCAATACAGTCCCGAGGTGGAATTGAAGAATTCCTTTCGCTCCTTACAGAGGTGAAGCACCTTGCACTCTTAGTATGTCTAGCCCTGTTTCCATTTTTGCTTCACTGATTTCTACCAGATCACAATGAGAGGAACTGAGAGGCCCGGCAAGGTCCAGTGGACTCACCCATTCTTATTGCCACTGCAACCTCTGTCAGCTGAAGCTGCACAGCAAACCTTTATGGATATTACAGATAATGCCTATATAAAAGAGGACATAGAGCAAATTCTCCAATTTACAGATAATATGCCCCTCGCAGTGGACCTCATTGCTCATTTGTCTGACTATGAGGGGCTTTCCAATGTGTTGGCTAGATGGAAAACTGAAAGGACATCTCTGCTGTCTCTGGGGTATGACCGAAAATCCAATATGGATGTGTCAATCAGTCTCTCTCTCTCCAGTCCCAGGATCACATCAGAGAGCAAGAAATTGTTGAGCCTTCTCTCAATCCTCCCTGATGGACTCTCTGATGGTGAACTGGTCCAATACAAACTTCCAATCTGCAATATTCTCAGTTGCAAAAGTGCATTGCTGGCCACATCACTAGCATACCAAGACAGCAACAGGCGGCTTCGGTCACTGATGCCCATGCGAGAACATGTCCAAAAGTTCCTGCCCCCATCCCTAGGACTTGTACAATGTCTCCGCAAGCGGTTCTATGCACTTTTGGAGCTATATCAGAAGTATAAGCGAGGGCAGCTGGGGCCTGTGATCAATCAAATTACATTGAATCTGGCAAATTTCCATCAAGTCCTCCAACAGGGGTTATACAACCCTACTTCAGATCTGGGGATTACCATCCACAGCATATCATCCCTGAACTCATTCTACAGACTCACTGGACGAGGTTGTACAGGGTTGCTGGATAGCATTCTACCAACCTTACCTGGACTGGATGACCTCCAACTGCAGCTATATTTCATCATCGAAGTTCTCAAGTCATCTGCCTATGCCCACAGCCATGATAGGGAGCAATTCATAACACAGGCACCAAATATGATTGAACATATCAACAACCCTCTTCTTGAGTGTAAGTGCAGTTCTTCTGTAAGCCACCATCTGTCTCATATGATCACATCTTAGGCAAATTCTATCATGCAACAGGGATTTATTTTCACTTTCGCAGATCAGATATACGTCAAGCTGTGCAATTCTACAATAAGGCACTGGACTTGTCAAGGTCATGTCAAGATGCCAACGAGCAGTGTAATGTTTTGCTAAGCATTGCCCTGCTCAAATATAGGACTGGAGAGTACTGCACAGCTCAGACACATGTAGCTGAGGCACTGCAGCTATTAAAACTGGTCCCAAATCTGTTTCTGGAAGCACGAGCACTGCAGATTGGAGCTCAATGCTCCGCATATCTCGGAAACTTCTTACAGGCTATAGAGAGCCTACACAGAGGCAGAATCATTATTGGTATTTGCGGCCTGGCTGGGGGGAATCTTGACCACATAATGGCAGTCCAGCAGGGGGAAATTCATTTTCTGAAATCAGAATATGCTCAAGCCAGGAGCATCAACAGTCAAGTAGTTGCAACTGTTTCTCCTGGCCAAGATGCCTACACCCATGCAATATCACTTCTCAATCTTATACATATTGACACAATGTGTGGAGATGCAATGGGTGTGTATCACAAGTTGAACCAAGCAAAAGAAATTTTCAACAAGTTTGCTGGTTCAAGAGAAATTAGATATTGTAACATAACTGAGGCTGATATTGAACTCAGAGAGAAGAAATTTGACTTGGCAAAGATCAGATTCCAGAAATGTCTTCATTCCACCTGGGGGATAGACAATGAGGTTGAATCATTCTGCTTGGAAAGACTTGCCGATATCACAGCTTGGCCAACTTCGGAATGGGAATCCAGATGGCCAGTGACTTACTTGGGATATGCCTACAAAATAAAAGATAAATTGGCACTTCACAAAGCACTTCTCTGTCTGGGAGATGTGTTTATTGTCAACAAAGATGGAAAAACTGCTGAAAATCTATACATGCTGGTGCTGGAAGGATTCACACAGATGGACATCCATCGCAGCCGAGCGCAATGCATGATCCGTCTAGGAGATCTTGCAAAAAAAACAAGGACATACCTCAAAGGCAATTTCCTTGTGGCAGACAGCTCGGCCACTGTTTGAGCGATCATTGCAGGCCACAGATGTCACTCAGATTGATGTGAGGCTTTCAGCTGCTGAAAAGTGTGATCAGGAAGCCTTGACCACTTTGACTGCACCTAATCAGTGGTTGAACACGGGATCATCTGAGATCCAGCAGCTTGAAAGTGTGCATTTGGAGGGTTCAGAAGGTGTTGTCTCTGTTATAATGCCATGCTAAATTCCTTCCCCATATGCCTGTTGTATTTATGTCCAGATTGTATTTATTTGTTTCACCTCACTGTTGTCCGGTAAGGCCATTGCTCCCTGAATGGTCAATTTGTGAATCATTTTTTATATGTGGTGAGAACCATCGAGTCAGATCCAACAGAAAATGAATGATGACTGTTGATTGGGTGCCCACAGCTCGTTGATCAGCCCCTTCTCAGATCAACACATCAGTACGACTCACCTTTGCCTAAGCTTCAATGCTGGCCCAACAAAGTGTGCCCAAAAAAACTTGCTTGACAAGATATCAACATGAAGAGGACTTTTTAGGATGGAGATAAAAGGTCGGGATCTTCTAGAACCGTGAATGAATGGAAGGCTATAGCTTAGCTCTTCAATGTGTCACTCACCAATGTGTCTGTGTGCCCCCAGATAACATCGGGGAAGAGTCAATAAGCATCAAATGCCATAGATACAAATGTTTCCAGTGTGGCCATCACACCCTGATTTGGAACATCTTACGAGGTTGTTGAACTTTTGAAGTCTTAGAGTCACAGAAATAATAATAAAAAAAGCAACATCGGTGGTATTTACAGCTAATGTCGGAACCAAAGGCGCGAACGAAAAGTTTCCGTTTTGGGAACTTTTTCATCGCACCGACCAATTCCCTCATATCTCCCTGAGTTTTGATCAGATTACCTCGAAACTTATACCATTCTTTCAGAGTAATTCGTGAGCAATTAATGATGTAAAGGAAATCATGAAAATGTATCTTATCTTTCCATTTGGCACCTGAGGTGTTGTTTCTGTTGAATACCTCCTTGCAGGGCGGGCACTTGTTCAAACACATTAAATTTTCGGGAGGGAAAGCTTACATGCAATATGAAGAGGGTCATGTCGCCAGAATTATGATCTTCTTCTCCATTGAGACACTATTGGCTCGGAAGTAATCTTTTGATCAAAGATTATTCAACTCCCCCCTAAAACAACACAGGACATCAAATTTGATGTCTCCTTCAGGCTATATGCTTCGATTTAAGCAATAAAATTTTTTGACCCCAAATGTGTGTTGGGAAAAATTTCTGACCTTGAATGTGTTGGGAATTTTTGAACTACCAAATGAGTGTTGGGAAATTTCCGAATCCTGTAAATGAATGTTGGGAAAATGGCCTCAAATTCCCATCTCATACTCGGCTGAAAAAGGCCTATATGTGTTGGGAAAAGGGATGTGTGTTAGGAAATAATAAAAGTGCATTTGGAACGGCATACCAGACCCAAATTCCACACTGTTCTGTTTTCAGTTTCTCCGACTCCCTGATGGATTTGATACAACAGCAGCCGCAGTGGTTGATTTGGGAGGTGGAGCGAGCGCAGGAGGAGTGGAGCGAGCACGGGAGGAGTGGAAGGAGGAGGAGCGACAGTGGGAGGAGATGGAACGGGAGGAGCTGGATCGACAGAGGGAGGGCCCGGTGGTGTGGGCCCGGTGGTGTGGGCCTGGTGGTGGAAAGTCTAAAGAGTGGCAGCAGGAGGGGTCAGCACGGCGAGAGAAGGAGTGGCAACAGTGGAAGAAGCAGCGGGATTGGCAGTGGGAGTGAACAGTGGAAGGAGTGGTAGAAAGAGGGTCACAACCCCAGATCCTCCTGATGCGGACTCGGTAGCTGCATCCTCTGTGTCTGCGGGGTCAGCCTTGAGTGCACAGCTTATGACATCTCTGACTTCCGCTGGAATGATGTCTGTGCTGATGTCCTTTCGGTCCTTTTAATATTGGGATGACTGTAAGGGCAACCTCAGGCTCGGTGCAGGACACGGAGTCTAGGGAGGGAAAATCCGAAGCTTAATGTATAAACATATCATACAGAATATGGGAATAGCGCACCCAGTGAGGGAAAATCCGAAGAGAAGAAAGTCTAAGGATTCCCATGCTAGATGCCGGTATAAATGCTGTATAGGGTCACACAGTATGATGCACTGTAACATCATAGATGATGCTGTCTAGTAAGACCGGAAGTGGAGGACACCAATGACATTATCAGAGTGCCTGGCAGTAGTCCCAAGCCTGATCACAGGCTAAGTGCCAGTGTGAGTGCTGGAGGCTGACCCGAGGAGGAAGGGAGTGGAGCAGGGATGAGGAATGAGGGTTGGCAGAAAGTGGGGCTTCCCTGACATAACCCCCCCTTTGAATGTGGCATCCTGACACATAAACTGCAGGTGGGTATCATGTCTCTGGAACAACAGTGAGTCAAAGGCAGCCGACACGCTCGGAGACCTCACACCGCTGGTGAGGAGTGTGCCACCATCATGTGCCTCTTCACTGTTGACTCCGCAGTCAAGCAGACGTAAACAGCATCGAAAAAGAAGTCTATGTGCACAGCATACATTTGGGGGTCAGTTGAGGCTGCACAACGCGAGGGTAGACTTTAATTACATTATAATACCTACGCATGTTGAATCAAAATTGTTTTGTTGTTCTTTATGCAAGGACAATGTGCTTCTAGTTAAATGACAAGCTCTCCCTGTGGTTCCTCACCACGTTCTGCCAGGCAAGCCAAATAATCCTTCCACATCTGCTCTGCAATGCAATCCCGGCGGGCAGAAGCCTATTCATGCTCCTCTGCCGAAATGACCATCCCCAGCTCCTCCGGTGATATTTTGCGGGGCTCGTCACCAACAAAGTCCTGCACTAAGTCTTCACAATGAAGGGGCACAGCTGAAGGCAGACCATCTGCAGCAAGATCCCATGCATCATCGGCGGCATTGTGAACATGTATAAAATTGTGTAATGCCCCAATCACACTGACAAATCTTGCCTGTGTCTCATTGGGATATTCCTGAGCACATGTGAATATTCACCAGTGCCACTTGGCAATACCGCAAATGTGCTCGACAATGTTGTGCAGTTGTGTATGCTGGTGACACTGGGGGGCAAAAGCAACACATATGAAAACCATATGTGTCAAATGCATATGGTCTGTAGGTAAAACAAACATAATAAAGGTGCCTTTGACAGATAAAGGGCAGCTTGTTGCATGCTTGTGCTCCTTGTCAGCAACGGCCCTTTGGTCGGCTGGACCACGTCCACACCAGACACAACAGCAGCCATCCCTAGGTGTTGAGAGAGAATCCATTACCGCTCGAATAGTGCATGACCGTGCGTCGAGGATCCAAGAGGAGGATGTGGCCAACCAGGCCAGCATCCATAGGTGGTGAGCAACCTATGCTGAAGAACCCGAAGATATTGCAGCAAGAGTACTGCAACTATGCACCAGACCCTAGTGAGAGGAACCCGCTCTGGGTGGCTCAAATAGGGGCTTCGGGTTCTGGATAGGGGGTTGGGGTTGTGTCCCAAGAACCCAAGAGGAGGAACCCGACTCAGGGGTACTCCAAACAGGGGTTCCAACTGGATCCAAGACCGAGGGGTGCCTGAGGGGAACTTCAGGCGGACCAGTCTCTGTACAACCCTGCCAGGGAACTAGTGTGATGATCTCTTCCCCTTGGTAGGTAAGTGTCTCTCCTTGCTGCTACCTAACGGGCCAGATCCAACACTGCTAGGGTCGATATCCCAAGGCAAGACAGAGTAGGAGTTCTGGTGTTGTCGAGTGAAAGGGGAGCGAAGGAAAGACCAGAACAACGAGATGAGAACAAGAGTGCTCCAGGCTCAAGTTCAAGAACCAAGAAATCCAGCCAAAGTAAGGCCTGAGTATAGACGAGGTAGAATCTACTGTACAGGGGAGATTCTACCGAGTTTATATACCTTTCTACATAAATTAAATACGATCGTGATCGGTTACTGTATCCAGCATTAAGGAACATTAATGCTGATGCTCCTAGTCCCTATGTGCTATCACCACAGCATCTAGGGGCCACCAAGGAGTCATGAGCATAAAGGAGTCAACAGGTGGCACCCAGGGGACACCTGTTGCCATTCAGGAGTGTAGTCGTCTTGGCAGGGATATCAGGAGTGAATATCCACCAACATAAAGGAGTGTAGTCATGACCCATTGGATATGGTCATCGGCACAAAGGAGTCCGGGTTGCTAGCACACAGAACCCGGGTTGCATGTGTATGGCATCACGCCATCATTGTATAGAGTCCCGGTTTACTGCGATAAGAACCTGGGTAGTGAAGTGGTGAGGAATCCATGTCCACAGGGATGTTCATGTCCCTGAGGGTCGAGTGAGTGTGTGGGCCAGGGAATAACCTGATCAAGGACGGGTTATTCCCAAAAAGGAATGTGGTAGAATCCGAAAAAGGATATCTGCGATACTGAGTCAGGGTGATTCATGACACTCCTGTGTGGGGGAACAAAGCATGTGCCAAAGGCAGCCTTTGAAAGTCAAAGGCGACCTTGTGCATTGCAGACCATATGCATTTGACACATATGAAGATCATATGCATCAGTGATTGCCCCCAGTGTGATAGGGTGTGTACAAAACCACATATGAAAAGACCCGTTTTTATTTATTTTGAACCTATTAGTGGGCAGAAATGAGGCATTAGATTATGAGTGTACACCCTCCCTGGGGTGGTAGGCTACACCGTTGATGGCTGAAAGTCAGTGTAGCAAATCAACTAAGAAGGATTGAGTGGTCTTGACAAGGCAGCCCAAAAGGCTGTTATGGCCTGACTAGGATATTCTACACTGAGCTATAGAGGGTGGTGGTAAACCATTGTCTTATGTGCTGGAAATGAAACATCAGGGAACTACTCAGAATTATTGGCTTGCCGCTTCGATGACCTCTGAATAGTCTGATGACTATTAAAGAAAGATATACAAAGTCAGAATTGGTACAACCACTTTAGGGCCGGCTTTATAAATTGCACTGCTGGATAACAGTTGGAATATAGCACTGCCAGATACTGAGTGGAAGGCCAACTGATTAGATTGCATTGAAGACATGTTTACTGAGTTACCCATTACCATTGTTACTCAGGCAGATCTAGCCGTTAGAAAGGTGTGATCCTTGCATCAAGGCTGACTGATATGAATGATGAGGATCGACACTACGGTATTGCGCTGCTAGATATTTAACTGGCCACTGTCCTAGTTCAGACATTGTCGTGCTGCTAGATATTTAATCAAGCTGCTGGATATTTGCTACGAGTTCCACTGGGCTTGTGAAGTGCAGGACTGATTCAGAAGTTGAATAGGACTTGATTGAAACTGACTTGATTAGTCAGAAAGATGGAAACCAAGATAACTAAGCATGACTTATGGTGTCCTATACTTGAAAACATGAAGTCACGGGAAATTGACAGAAAATCATGGGGTACCATGTGAAGTCACATAATTTTCACGTGCTCTCGGAACCCTGAGGGCTTGGACTCTGGCGTGTCTCTATAGAAACATGTCTGACCGCCCATGGCAAAGACACGGGTGCCTAATATTGTGTTGGAAAATACATGTGGAATGGCCCCAGTAGCAGGTCACAATACCCATGGTTGAGAATGCCTTCTACGCCATTGGCCATTCACTACTCGGGCTCCCACCCTTTACTGTTACTATTCAGTCCATCTATCTCCTTTACTTCTCTCTAAAATGTATGAAAGCTAGTTGTGTACTCTGTATTAGCCAGTAAACCATCCACCCAGATATACGGGCAATATAGTAGACTCTAGATTTGTCAAAAGATATCAGACAGATTTGAAGACACACAGACAAGATTAGAAGATATGGGACATCGAAAAGACTACCACTGCATTGATATAAGAGCCCTCGTTCAACCTATTCAACTTGTCTCCTGTAGCAGCGCTTTGGGCCTCCAGGTTAAGACTTGTTAATAGAAGTGAGACTGCCACCTTCAGTGTAACTGTCTGCACAATTAGCCCAGCCCCCACCTTCTGTGTAACTGCCCTCGTTTTGTTGATACCACTGCCATTCATGCAGTTAAGGTTGATATTGAAGTAGCATCTGTCTGTTGATAGTCTGCCTGTCATGAATCGCCTGGGTTCTACTTTTTTCCGCGCGACGCGTCCGTATGGATACAGACGCGTCTTAGCGGCACGGGACTCTCATGACGCCGCCACGTGACCTTCTCACGGTTGAAACCCGGCCTCGGATTCTAAAGCCGCAGACTCAGGGAGTCTGCGCCACGGAACACAGAAGACGTTAGGGACTAGGAACCCGTACAGACGGATTCTAGTCCCCGGACGCACCAAAAGGCTGACACAGGAGAGTACACGGAGTACAGGAGTGGTTGCAAACCCGATCGGGGTTTGAACCACTGGAGACGATGACACTTAGGACTAGGAAACCCGAACATCGGGTCTCCTAGGTCCACCGATGCCACGGAAACCAACACAAAGGAGTCCAGGAGCATCAGCATTAATGCTCCTTAACGCTACGTTGCAGGAACTGATCGCGACTGACTGCGATCACTTTAATTTATTAGAAGCCTATATAAGCACGGTAGAATCTCCATGTACAGTAGATTCTACCTCGTCTAATCTCAGGCTTCTACCTTGGCTTGCCATAGGCATTGTCTCCACTCTGTCCCGCTTCCCTCGCACCGTACTACGGGTTGTATCCACACCTCGGGTTTTGTACCTGAGTGGATATCACACCCTCTTCGACTCGTTCCGGGTTCCCGCCTCGCATCCCGACCTACGACATACGGCCTCCTAGGGAGGACGCCGTACGACTGGTCCTACTGCTCGGGGAACACACGAGCTATTAGCGTCTATCGGGTTTCTCCTGGTTGGGGTTCTCGCCGGGTTACTCGCTGTTTAGCCGACCCAGAGGCCGTTGCTGACACTGCCCCACCTTCTGCTTCTTGGCTAGTTGCCAGTAGTGCTAGGTTCTGCCACTCGCAAAGAAACTGAAGACTTTGAACGGTCAAAGGTTTACTTGAGTCTTGATATTCTGTTGGCGTGAAGTCCCTGCTGCCCCAGCATAGCTGTGCTTAGACCACATAGTTTGCTATTGAAACAGAGTCTTATACAACCTTTGCAGACCCTCTTGAGGGGTGATATGTACCCTACTTCCCTGAACACACACACACAAGCATTAGGATTGGATTATTGTTTTGTTTTGGTTTTGCTTGGATTGTGATTAGTGGGTAGCTCGCTTCACTCTCTAGTTTATTTCATTAGATTACACAGCCACACCCTAGTGCAGCGTTTCACCAGAGATTGAAGAGTTCTTTTGCATTGCAGGGCCAGGAGTAAATGAATCAAATGGGAACCTACTGAGGCAACCAAAAATGTTACTGCTGTTTTGAGGTGCCCCATTCTTTGAGATGGTACTACACAACCATGATACAGTGTCATAACGGCGTCACAGAGTGGGAATCCAGCATCAGCAAGGTAATATTTACCCAGAGGAACAGCAAAATCAGGCCTGCATGCATGATTGTAGATTTGTGAGTCTGATGTGCTGCCCTCCCATCCAGTGAGAATATAAACAAAAGGCAATGCAATGTTGCAGGCCACCAGTACGTTCTGGCCAATGGAGCCCTTCTGGTTCTGATAACGAGCCATTGCCTCAAGTAGAACCCAAGCTTGGAAGTGTGATCCATTGATCGCCCCACGGCGATTACAAAAGTAGGGGTAGAATTTGGGTTCCTTTTTGATTTCGGGTGGTGTGTTGTTGGAGGGAAGATGCAGATGTTTGGTATAAAATGGCCCAACAAGACATGCCAGGGTGGAATAGACAGAGCTGCCCAAAACAATGTTAAATCTAATCAAAGGAAAATTGAGTGAACATACTTCTGAATAGTGTCTGCACTACACTGGAAACACTCCTGCAAAACATATGTGCTACACCCAATATGAGGGAAATGGAGGAGTGTGGCCAGTTTCTCATCTGCTGTGACATAGTTGGTGCTTTGGAGACCACAGCAAGTATGTCATTCGAAGGAGAGCTGAAAGAAGACATGCTTTGCAATGCTAAGCTGATCTTTGAAATGTCTGTCATGCCCCTGTATGAGCTTGTTGAGCCACAGCTGTTCTGTGAGAATGGAGGTGTGCATGGGTATGGAGTCTGGGAGGTCAAGGTGTAGTATAGCAGTGAAGGCTATCACAGTGTAAATCAAGGAGACAACTATGAGCTATCTTCGGCTCCTGCTTCTTTTTGGCCTTGTTACATGCAACGGCAACATCATCTACATGTCTTTGAGGGTCTTAAGGATTGTCATAGGCCATGGTGCATCGGGGTGGGCAGTAGACACGTCAAAAGGTTAGGCTGGAGAAATTTTATGTTATGTTACTGATGTGAGTCTACCCATTGTGGAAGGGTAGGATGGACCGCTGGTCGCCTCCCTTCTACATTATATCTCCATGCTTACTATATGGTACACCGGTCCTCGTACCGGTTCTTTGTTTCGTACGTACACATGGGAAAATACGATCTTCTTAACCCCCGAACCACCATCTACGCCGCGACCAGTGAAGAGAGTGCTCCACCGTGAGCACGTCGCCAGTGAACACCTTCCACCTGAGCAACAGATTATTGCCCTCACTGAGTATTTACGCCCTCCACCCGTACTTCACACCCACATGGCACATCTCCGATTTCCCACCTGATTTCTATTCCACGCATACACAACATTTCAGGACTTATTCGACACTTTCTGGTTCACCCGTACACCCCATATTTTGGGTGACCGACCCATCTTGCTGTTTACCAGCGAAGAACTCCGTTCTTCCTCACCATAAAACGTGTGGGACAATTATGGTTGTAATAGTGGGCCATAATTATTTGGTGCATACATCTACACTTTTTTACACCACCTTGCACAATTTACAAAAAATATTCACCAACTCAGGCCCACATGGCCGCGAAGCTTACCACTCCAAATATCTACTCACTAAAAACCCCCACCCCACTGTTGCACAAAATTCACACCCCACATTTGTAGCATGAAAAAAAAAAAAACACCCCCCCGAAACAAAAATAAGAATTTGCACTGCCTACATCCAATCCTTTTTTTCACTCCACTGAGCTCGGGGCGTAAAAATTCACCGGTGGAAAAGCTGAAGTCAGTTCAAGGCCAAGAGTTACCTTTCAAATTCATTACAGAGGAATGCCGCAGAGAGTCAATCACAAAAATGGAAGTACAACCAGGTACATAAGACAGAGTCGAGCTTTCAATGCCAAATACTGGTATGTTCTTTCATGTTTTCTTCAATGCTTTTCTGAATATGAATACTTTATTCTTCATTCTTCATGTGCGATCTACGGCCTTGCCTTCAAGTGTCCTCGACTTGACTTCCAAGTATATATGTCAGTAGGTCCACCATAACATTCACAGTCCATCTAAAAAATTAATTTATGATTTGACCTGACCATTTCAGTCCTTACTTTCCGTTCATCTAATGGCTCCAGAAGCCACCAACATCCGGCCGTTGAACTCTGGGTATGTCTTTTTTATCTGATTTATTTTAATGATGTGGAAGCTCTTATGTTGTTCAGTGCCCATTTGTTCAAAGATTCAGAAGTCTGTGACTATGGCCATCTGCTCCCTGCATTGAATGGGGGCACATTCTCAATTTTTCATCTATACATTGTATGCCATGAAGCTTGCTTCACAGAAAGACTTTAACTCATGCATACTTGTTCCAGTTTCTTTGTTTCTCTCTGAACCTTTACCGACCAATAATCTTATTTCAGTCTCATCCACTAGGGCACAACCTGTCCAGTTCACTCATATTCGACTCAGTTATCTTCTCTTTGAGCTCAGGCTATTAGAATTTTTACATAAACTCAACTAACCCGGTTGTATGAACTCGATTCAAGGTATTTTGAATTGCAATCTCTTTAGTTCTACTGACTTGTCCTTGTACCTGAGCTTGTTGGAAAGGCCAGAACTCTGATTTTATAATGTATGTGTCAGAAGGACACACTACAAGATTGACCAAAGGAAGCACATGGACCGAATCTCTCCGCTATGATCAACCTCTCCGCACCTTCTTTTGTTTAAGTAACCCTCTCTATATCAGGCATTTCTCGCCATCCCAACATCCAGGTTGACGAGAGACTCTGGGCGTGGTTCAGCAGGTATTGAATTCGAGGTATGAATCGAGTGGCAGAACAGCTTGTGAATGGGAATAACAGCTGGCTTCGCAGTGTTAAATTTGTGACCTGAAATTCAACTGCAGATGGGTTAGATATAAAATCAATTTTCTGGGTCCTAGGTAGTACTGCACTATATACACCTCCTACAGTCATCGTGCGAGGTGGTGCTTTCTTCTGTGGGTCGGCCACAAGGGTGGGTAAAAATAACAGAGAAAACCAGCTGTGTATTTTTTTTTTCGTCACTGCATTGGGGTGTGAAAGAAATAGAGAATTAATACCTGATGGTTTTTTGTTTGCAGAATCCACGCGGTGAATATTTCTACAGATCAAAGGCTGTGAATCTTTTTATCTTAGATGAGCCAGTGTGATTCTTGTTATGGGCTGGCCAAGTGGTGAATTTCTTTGCAAAAACTTCCCATAATTATGACCCAGTATTACTCCCATAGAGAATGTCTCGCATTAGCCAAGGGACACGGCAATTGGGATCAGTTGCCGACCCAGCGCACCCGAGCAGGGCCTTAGCAGTCTGACAGGTGCAGTGAATCTGACAACTTGCGGAGATATATCGTGATCAATGGATGAATCCTTACCAGCACCATCAAGATCCAGCCAGTTTGGGTTGGCGAGAACGAATGTATCCCACACATTTCCTCTCAGCCCTTCTTCTTGTAACCTCTATCAGTGCCCTTGTGGTGCACGAGAGGAGAATGACCCACACCTCGCTGATCCGCGTTCGGTTGAGGCGGCATTGAAACACTTATGAAGCATGTCCCGGGTTGTCTACAAGCGAGTCAAAGCCAAAATCTTCGTCTCGATGTGCTTTGCTTGTCATCCCTAGTAGAGCTAGAGTGGAGGGAAGAGCAGCAGTCGTTAAGCGCCAGCCAACATGAGAGCTTCCTCAATCCACGAAGCACCCAAATACGCATCAGCTTCCAAAGCACCGTAGAAACGACAATTGGAGGTCAGCGAGATGGTGTATGGAAACAGCGGTAGATGTGGTGGGTTTTGAGATTGGACAAGTTCGAAGTGCACCTTCAAAATGATTTTTGATTTCTGCTGCAAGCTGTAGTGTGTACAAAGATCCGGAATCCCGGGGGAGATACACGTGGTCAAAGCTAATCGACTCCAATACCGACTCACATCCCATGAGCAGGTGGAGGTAAGAAGAAAATTAATTGCACTCCTCCATCGGATTTACTGGCTGACAGCATACATATGAATATTATGCGAGGCAGAGAGGGAAAGAGGGGAGCAGAAGAGAAGGGGGAGCAGGGTGCGGAGATGCGGAGCACGCCGGGCGAGGGAACAGATGTGGGGGGGAGGGAAAGCGAGGTGCAGGGCGCATCTGGAGTTGACCGCTCGCAAGGCAAAAGGTGCAAGTGCCGCATGCACTCGAGCGCGAGCCACACCAGCGCATACGTTCATACACCATTGTCGTCGATATCGGGGGTAAGGCACAAGTCCGCACGCGCTCGAGCGCGAGCCACACCAGCGCATATGTCCATACACCATCGTCGATATTAGGGGGTTCTAAGCGACTGCACGGCAAGAAAGGGAAGAGGGCAGTAAGACCGGGCAGGAGGGAGCGAGCGAGGGAGCGAAGGAGAGGAAGGAATGACAATGGTTGAGGCCCATGCAATCGTAGGTCTGGGATTGAGGAGGGTAGCCGCAGTCGGGAGGCAGCTGTAATTTGCACACCAAGTCCGTGGATCCCAAGCGCAAGGCCTTGCGGGAGGTGCCGGGCAGAGGGCGCTGCGTTGTTTCGGACCGGCTGGGTGACTATCGCGCGAAGCGTGGCTGCATGGAGCGCGGCCAGTCGTGTGCGCGCGCGGTCGGACAGCTGACCTAGTGTCTTGAAGTAGCACCATTTCAGAGATCGGGAGTCGTCAGAGACGGTCAGAGTCGAGCAGCGCAGGACGGGTATTGAGATGAGAAGGGAGGAGGGCAAAAGACGAGGGCAGGATGGGATGGCTTGTATGCGCCTGGTGGGTTTGCGAGATGATGCACAGAGCGCGCGCCGGGAATATTGGGGGCAGATCCGGGCTGGCAGAGTAAGGCACCGCGTGCGCACGAGTCTGCATGGGCGGCACGCCAGGATAGACAGACACGCGCCGGTATTGATGGATCAGGACGGTTTATGCGGTGGGTTGGCAACGAGTGAGACAGTATGAGACAGGAGAAAGCAGGAATGACTGAGGCCGGAGATGGCGAAGGTGAGAGCGGAGGAGAAGGTGAGAAGGTGAGAACGGGAAGGAATGAGTAAGGTGAAGGCAGGGACCGAGCGGGGGCACACGCGCTTGACGTGGTCATAAGCGAGAGGTCGGTAGTTGCAACTGATAGCCAGTAGAGGTATCGAACCGCAGCACCGTGTACTGAGCTCAAGACGGCTTTCCAGATTAGGTGGGCAAGCAGACAGGAAGGGGATTCGAGCGTGGACTCGGAACAGCGGGAAGAGTGCCCCTGCGACGCAGCCGCTAGCCCTTGTTCATTAAATTCATTTGCATGCGAGTCAGGTTGTAAGTACTTACTTGAAGTCTTGAAGGCGACGAAGTTTGGGACTTGCTGGGTTGGTGGCGAAGCTTGAAACATATTGGTGTGTTGGAGGAATTCGGGACTTGTAGGGGTGTTGAGGTCGTAGAGTGCTTGTAATGAAGGGCGCCAACGATGCACGCAGCGAAGACATCCGTACCTTGTCCGTCAAAGTGGCCGAGTAGCTGAACGAGATGGAGCAGAAGAGATTCACGTCGGAGTCGGCCGTCGCTGGGGCGCTTACTGCTGTCCAGGGTACAGACACGTCAGGTTCTCTAGGTTCGCAAGTATACCGTGGCTTTGGTATCTCTGACTCAGTCGATCCAGCCGCAGCCCGGGAGTCGGTCAAGGCAGCACATTACATTCACCCGAGCAGTCGCAGCGGCCGAGGCATTCAAGATGACTTGTGCGGAGGCTTCATTTGCGCGTACGAACATGACTGGGATGACGAGGAGTAGGTGGCCCGATTTGGATTTGAACATGCTGACTAAGTCCGATCAGTGTTCGCGAACGCCTACGCTCATCTGAACTCTCGATCGGGGAGAGTTTCTATATTCCTCTGTTCTACAAGGACTACAAGATCAACCCGGATGATTTGGAAGACGGCCTTTTCATGTCGCCCGTTCTTTTGAAGGTGAATCTTTTGTTTGTTGATTGGCTCTCTTGATACCAATGACGACTCGGTGATGGTTGCAGGGGTACATGACCACCTTCATATCCTCTGACACGATCGAGGAGGACGAGAACATCGCTCCCCAGAAGCGCCTCAAGTCATCATCGCGTAGGACCGGGACCAATAAAAATGTCCGCCACCATTCTTAACATGAACGGCAAGGTCACTGGGCGTTCAATCGCGTACATTGCAGTCATCGTAAGCATTTCATTTATACGTCGCGCCATCTTATAGGTGATTCCCAGATATATTTCGTCTTGACCGATGCGCCGTCGTGGCGTGACCAATATTACAATGTTTCGCTTCCTCAAATGTACAACTTCATTGTCGACTTCTTCGAAAGCCCCCGGGAAGGAACCCAAGCGAGGAAGCGGGTGAACAAGCTCCTGGCTTGGTGGAACAAGTACGTGACATTACGCTTTACAAATTGCGTTGGCCGACTTTTCATTAGGAAAATCTTTCCCAATCACGCTTCCTCGGCTACTATCAACAGCAGCGCCGTCGCGTCGTACGACAAGCTCAAAGCTCAACGGGCAGCTAAGGAGCACCGTCGTGTTTAACTGTACTTCTATCAACATGATTCCTATACTGCATGAATGAATTATTTATTGTGAATTCTTTCTGTGATACCGCCATCTGGAAAATATGAATTCCGGGAGTGCCCGAGCATGAGCAGGGGTCCATTAGCTTGCAGACTCAAAATGCTCCACCCATTTGGTCTCACGTCGGCGTACTACCAACCAAATGGTGCCCCGCTGGTCAAGGGTCATCAAGCTGGTGCCGAACTGGTGAGATTGTTCCGAAATGGCCGAATGCAACCGAGCAGATGAGGGCTGGTCGCAGCCGCTCAGCCGACCCACCCGATGGGATCAGATCATCCGGCTGGTGCCGCTCATCAGCGCTGGCCAGTACTGATCAGCTTTGCGCGAATTTCCTGATGGCTGCCACGGCAACAACACGGGTATCAACCCAAAACGGGAATCAGTCCGCTTATACTTGCCTTTCTCCATGTCCCGACTACTGTGGCGGGCTGTAGCACCGCAGCGTCCAGCCGTGTCCTACCGCCGCACTCGTCGGAAACGATCTTCTCGTTGTCAAGAACAGCCCTGGAGCCCTCACAACGCTTGTGGATGTCAAAACTGCCCGCCGAAGTCGACCTTGAGTCGCAGCAGCAAGCCCACCAGAACCCAATTCGGCGACGAGCCATTTGATTTCACCCGCGGACGACGAACTGTAACTCTTCTACCCGTTTCCTACGATCATAACTTCCCAAATGAAGCACAAAGGGCCAGTGTAGCACATATGTACCTTTGCGGTACATGCAAGTCTAACGGAATTTCGGAGCACTTCACTTTGCCTTCTGGGTCCTGTGTGGCGGTGGTAGGGAATAAGGTGGATTTGGTGGGGCGGGGGTGGGTGGGGAGGAACGGGGAGGGGGGGAGGGAGTCGTCACCCCCCGCACAAGGCGCGCGCTTCGTGCGCGCGCTCGTCCCGCGGCCGGATACGCCCCCGCCGTCGCCTTGGCCCGCCACGGCTCTCACTCTGGACGACGCAGACCCAGACTCGGACTCGGACTCGGACGCTGAAGCCGACGCCGATGACCCCCTCGCCTCCTCAGAACTCACCGCACGCCCTCCCCCAGGCCTGCCCTCGCCGCCCTCCCCCATCTCCATCCTCCGCCCCGCGCACCCACACCGCAAAACCCCCTCCTACTCCTCCCAAGTCGCCTTCTCCCTCGGCGGCGGTCTCGCGTCCTCCCTCGGCCGGTCACGGTCGCATTCCCGCATCCGCGGGTTCCGCGCCTCCACCGCCACCTCCACGCTCACTGTGTACCACACGCCGAGCAGCTCCGTCTGCGCGAGCGAGCACTGGCACAGCGCCGAGTCGTCGTTCCGCGACTCTACATCTGTGGCCCAGCTGCATGGGCATGGGCGTGGGCACGCGCACGCGGAGTCGGTACCGGACTTGCATGCGGCGGCTGACAGTCTGTCCCGCCACGCGCACGACGCGCTCGTGCGGTCCGAGCCCACAGCAGCAGCGACCGCCCACGCGACGCACGCGAGCCTCGGGAAGGGATTGCCCCCCACCGCCCTCCGCGCGGGCGCGGCAGATTCACGGCGTGTCTCGGATGCGACGATCACGCCCGCCAGCGCGGCGAGCTCGGCTGCCTCGTCCACCGACCGCCTCCACCCCGCCGCCGAGTCCGACTCCCGTATGCCACGAGATCAAACGGGTCCCCCGGGGGGTGGGCAGCGTGCGCAGTGCGCACGGGTGGGGAAACGCGAAGGCGAAGGCGGCGTCGACGTCGGCGCTGGTCGACGCGGACGGCAACAGAAGGTCCCCGCGCCCGCTCGATACAGGAGGAGTAACAGGCGATGCGGGCCCCTCGAGCAGCGCGCTCTCCCCCCTGCCGTACCCGCAGCATTTCCCGTGGGGCGCGCGGGGTGTTGGGGAGTTTTCGGACCTCTGGTTCGCACTCGAACTCGACGGGTGATAATGAACCGGATAATCGGGCAAGCGGCGCGTTCTCCCCGCCCGGCGCGTGGGGGAGCTTCCGCCAGACCAATGTTGCAGCGGGGGCGGGGAAGCCGACGACAGCGGTGGCGGGTGTGGGCGCGGGGCGGAGTGTGGAGAGTTTAGGTTTAGGTTCGGGTGCGGTGGATCTGGCGTCCCCGGTGGAGGCGGCGTTCCCTGCCCACGCCAACGGTGTCGTCCCCAACGGAACGCCGGATCCCAACGCGAGTGCGAGTATGAGTACGAGTGCTAGTACGAGGACGAAGACGAGTCGAATGAACGGCTCCGAATCAGCCAACAGCGGCTCCACCTCCACCTCCGACGCGCCCCCGACGAAGTGGCTCACCGAACCGGACATCCCGGCCTCCGGCGTCGGCGCGGCGCACTTTCGCGTCTCGGCGCGCACGGGCGAGGGCGTGCAGGATGTGTTTGGGTGGGTGGCAAGGCGGGCTGGTGGAGCCTCCCCAAAGTCTTAACGCGACTGAGGAGGGGGACGGGGAAGGTGGGACGGGGAGGGACTCGTGGGCTGGGAGGGAGGGGTGGGAGAATTCGCATTCGCGGGCGGGGGGGAAGGGGAAGGGGAAGGGCGGGGGACGGTGGGGCAACGTGAGTCTCACGGGGGCAGGCAGCGGGGCGGAGGCGCGATTGCGGGGCGTGGGCGGCAAGCGGGATGGGGGGAGGTGTTGCTAATATACCAGGTTGGGTGGGTGGATTTATGGGGAGGTAATTTAATCGGGGGTTTATTTACTTACTTATGGATATGTTTATACCAGAGGAATGCAATATATATACGACGTTCAAACTTCTGCTCTTCTCAACTTTCCCCGGCTTTGAGAGGGGTGTGGGCGATTCAACCGAAAACAACCCGGTTTGAGAGGACTCAGGACACCCCAAATAATCGGGCGTGGTGTTGGACACCGCGGGCATCCTTTGGCAGCTGGAGGCTGAACGAGCACGAAGATAAGGCCGAAAACGGGGTTCGATTCCCCGCGTCCGAATGTGTTGGCCACTCAGACTGATTTTTTTTTCTTTTTGGCGCATGCGCAAGTGGCTGGGCTGGGCTGGATTTTCATCGCTGGATCGCGGAGTTCTGAACGCACCGAACAACTCGGGCGTGGTGTTGGACACCACGGGCGTTCTATATTGGTGAATCGTGAAATTGATTAGGCCCGCATACGGGGTTCGATTCCCCGCGTCCGAATATGGACTGTTCCCAATAGGCTTTTTGGTCTGGCCGCCGCGCAGATGGACGTGGGCTAGATAACGTACTATCTGAACCCACGAAATGACTCGGGCGTGGTGTTGGACACCGCGGGCGTTCTGTGTACTGGATGCAATAGGCCCGAAAACGGGGTTCGATCCCCCGCGTCCGAGTGGCATATTGAGAAGCTTCGGTTTTTTGGACGCTTGGGTTTCCACGCACGCATGCCCAAATGGTTCTTCAATCAGTTCCGCTTCCTTCAGCTCTACTCAGTCTAGCCTTCAAACCGTTCACAGTGGCTCAAGTTCGGCTACTTATTTTACCTTCATGTTTTCGTTTTCATTCTTCTGTGAACTGACGTCTAGGCTCGTCAGTTCTCCACAGCCGCCCTCGAACAATTTCAACTTTCGGGTCAAGGTGCGTTCCGAGTCTGTCCACTACATCTTCCTATACTTTTCTTAACCGTTCCCTTGAAGTTGACACGGCGAGTTCAACGCTTATTTTTGTTTTGATTCGAGACTGGCTTTCAGATCAACGTAGTTCAACCTCGCGCTCAATCAACCTACGTTGAAACTGAGGGTGAGTCCAACACTTGTTCAATTCACTTCCGTTCAAAACTGAGTCCAATTTCAATTCAGCTGAGCATCGTGTCAACGATCCCTACTCCGGGTCCGCCGTTATCAAAACTCACACTGACGTTCAATTTAACCACGGCCGAACTACTACTCCGAGGTACATGTCGAGTCCTTCATCGTGTGAATCCTTAAGTGCCCTTTCTTTTCTTCCTTTTTCCTCTTCGAATCCTGTGTGGCTCGAACCTTCGGCCCTAGGTTGGGCGATTACCTTGCCGAATCGCAATTCACTCGAGCTCGGGCTCGCTCGGCCTGTGTCACCGAATCAAGTCGATAGCACTCAATGCCATGTGTTTCTCGTTCGGGTTCTGTTTCTTCCGAGGATAAGGCCAGCGTCAACGGCTCCGCTGATTCCTCCCATGGCCACAGGCTTCTGGGTAGGCTCGTGGACCAGCCGGCCCGGTGAAAAATGATGCCAACGTGGAACTCGACAACTACCGGTACCGGCTGGGCTCCCCCGTCGCATGGTTTGGTGATGAGGATTTCCCCCGCCAAATGAGAGGTCGGGACTTCGTAGAAATACATCGAAAATATCTAGAAATACGTCCCAAGGTCCCATAATGAAAGATGAGTTATTTCGGAATCTCTATCGAATGAGCCAAAGTTGTTTTCCGGGTGAAAAAATATATATTTTATGCTACTGGATGTACTACGACGTGTATATATGATAAATATGTATTTTGGTGCTCAAAAAACGCGTGTCGGCTCGAGTGTGGAAGAGTATTAACGTGAATTATCGTGTCCTTCCAAATCCGGCTCGCGATGTGGCTGTGATGGCCTCGCTGATGGAGGCGACATCTGAGGCGCAGGCGTGGCGTGGGTAATGGGCAGCGCAGTAGAAGGTGAAATGAGATGAAAATATGGGTTAAAGGAAAAATTTGAGGGAAATGGGGAAGCATTTGGTATCGGGGAGGACATTTGGGTAGCAGTTGGATGGGGGTAGTAGCCGTAATTTGGGTAAGGGTATGCGGGCTGAGCTGGGTAGGGAATCGGGTGGGATTAACCATGAGGATTGAGTGCAGGGATGGCGGGTAAGCGCGCGGGTGTGGTGAACGAGGAAGGGGACGAATGCAAGGGATAGGAATATGACACAGAGGTGGATAGAAGCTGCGGCAGTGGCGGCTGCGGTGTAAAACCCCGGTACGCAGGTCTGGGCATTGGACGAGGCATCTGGGGTGTTTGGGGCATGTTTTCAGTCCGTGAACGTTGCGTCGCAGGTGCAGAATCATCGAAATGGGTGCCGTGCTCGGCATGTCTCCGTTTAGTGGTGGCGGCGGTATTATGTGACGGCTGTCCAATGTGAGGCGCCGCTGGAGCAGATTGTGGAATGGATGAGGTAGAGGGTTGCGGCGCCGCTGATGAAGTTTTTTTGCGAGTTGGTGGCGGCGGTAAAGGAGGAATTTTAAGGCCATGCATGTATACATATAGTCGATTGCCGAGCTCGTCCCAGCGCGACCAACTCGACTTGAGCAATTGCTCCAAGGTCGCGATGTCCTCGACTGGCCCAATGGAGGACAGGAGCTCGCATGTCGCGTCGTCGAGAATGGCATGAGCCGCAAAGATAGAATTCGGGTAGTCCATTTTCTTGACTTCACGCCGCCACTTAAATAGGGACTGGCGCTCCGAATCTACCGGCGGCCCTTTTCGAATACCCTTCTGTCTGACCGCTCGGACGGGCTTGCTAGGCCGGACGTGATCAAACAGTTTCGGGTTGCAGATGTCGCAACAAACATCCTTCGGTACGGCTAGAAAAGCAGTCAGCAAATAAATAAGAATCAAAAAATTAGATATCCCGTACTTGGCGCGGCATTCTTGAAGATGCGAGACAAAATTATTCGCCGACAGATGGTCGCTTGTACCACGGCATAAATCCCTTCGCCAGGTGCGTCTACAGGGATTTCGGCGTCCGAGTCTTCTAGCGCCTTGATGCCGTCGTTGATACCTCTAAACCAACCCCGCTTTTGGCCGTGACTTTCCGCATACTCCTTCCCTTGATTTTTCCCTCCTCGTCTGCCTCTTCCGCCACGTCCCCCAATCCCTCGGCCACGTCCACGGCCACGCCCCCGAGTCAGAGGTGCACTAGAAGGCGCGGGATTGTCGGGATTGTCTGCGGCCGTTGACACCTCAAATGCGGATTTTTCTACCAGCATCACCGCCGTACCCTGCATGCCAGGACCACGAGCGGCACGTCCAGCGCGCTGAATCCACGACGACAGGTTCTTTGGTAGCTTCCACTGAACCACGAGCTCGACATTAGGCATGTCACATCCCTGGCCAAAGGATGTATGAGTAAAAATATTGTTGCGGCGGAATGCAAATTAACCATTCCAGCGGCGTCAGTGCAGACGAGGATTCGGATGACTCCGGCCTTGAAAAGCGCCATTACATTTGCACGATACTCCCGGGACATGCCGGCGTTATACGGTCGCACTAATCCACGGCTCCGATAGGCAGGATTAATTCGCCCGTTCAAATGGTCCACAAGTTTACCGCCATCTGCGATGTCGTCCGAATACAGAAAGGAGAGTTTGATGTCTTTGGGTTCGGCCTCGGGATCCACCATGAAATCGACGTCCCTGTAAGAATTGGCAGGGTTTTCCATAGAGCGAATGATTTGCGATACATTAGGTCGATCATTGCCGATGTTACAAAATACGTAGTTCTTGGGATCGAATTGGAGCTTGACAATTAAGTCTTGGTGAACCCGTGGTGTCAAGGTCGCGGTGACAGCAATAATAGGGGTGGTTTGGGGGAGAAAGGCGCGAATGATTCCGATTGAAGCATATTTTTTGCGAAAGGAAGCACCCCAATGAGAAATGCAGTGGGCTTCGTCGATGAAAACCGATAGGCAACGAGATCCAAAAGCAGTCTTACGGAGTACTCCATCGATAAAACGGCGCGAGAGGAGCATCTCAGGGGAAAGCATTACGATCTGCCATTCCCCCGCAACCACTTTCTGCTCAGAAGATTAAAATTCCGAATGCAGTGGTCATTAAAATCCGTACCTCCATGATGTCCTTCGTGCAACCGCCGTTAGCGCTGTTAATTGCAGTCGCTTTCAATCCAAATTCAGTCTGAAAGGTAGAGACCTAGGATATGTTTATCAGAAGATCGAGGAGAATTGTATTGAATGAATTGCTGTTACCTGTTCATCGTGAAGAGACAGGAGCGGCGATACCATCAGGGTGACCTTCCCCTTACTTGAAGGAAGTAGGTGTGGGCCGGCTGCGATTCCAGTCTCGCCCGCACCAGTGGAGGCATGTAGGAGGACATCTTTGCCCAACTTTTGTGCGCCCATGCACTCAACCTGGAAATCCTTTGCGCCGTTTGTCCATTTTGTGTAGTGGGTGCGGATCAAGCCAGGTAATAGTTCAAGTTCCTTCCGAATCGCCTCCAGTTGCTCAGGAGTAACTTTTGCGGCGGCTCGTGGAGCGCGCCGGACTTTCGGAGTCTTGCCATATTTTCGAATTTTAGGCGGTGCCATTGACTGTAAACTTGTCAGTGAATATAGTAGCCATGGCGCAAAGATTTACCGAGGAATAGGGAGTTTCCTGCAATGTGAAAAAAGGAGCGAGTATAAAAGAGAGAGGGGGAGGGAGAGGGAATTTCCAAATCAAGCCATTCCCAAATGCCTCCCCGCTACCGACCTGCGAACCGCTACACGGTGCTTAGTTCGGATGCTGCTGAACCCGACGAACCAGACAATCCCACCCCATACAATGCCGACTTGACGCTCCCTCCCTCAGACCCACCCGAGCCTGACTCTGGCAGTAATTCCGAATCCGAAATGCAGACCCCTATCCCGAGTCGCCTACCAGCACTTCTCCCATTTCTTCGTGCCGCGGTAGATGCAGTATCTCCTCCTTCTTCGAGTCCCTTGCAGCGCGGTCGACGCATCCATCGCGCTCCGCCGTCCGAGCCCGAGTCACCTCCACGGAGATCGTCTGAGCCGCCTATGGAATCGCCGCGAGTAATTGTCCAGGACCCCGAGGAGCACGTAACAAGCGACGACATTATGTGGACGCCACGCAGAGAGAAACAATTTCTAACTCAGCGTGCGCAGTTGAAACGAATGGAGACGCTTGCGGCAATAAGGGCCCAGAAGGTACAGACCTGAATTTTACTGTGTATTGCCTTTCCAGCTGAGACACTTGACAGGAAGCTGCGCTTGAGGCTGAACGGGTGTGGTTAGAGACAGAGGAGTTAGCACGACAGGCAGCCCGCCATGCCATGTTCGACAAGTTTCTCAAAGAGATGCAGACCCAGAATGCGTCTGTTGCGGACTTTATGGACTACGTCTTCAACCCGGAAAATAAATTTGACACGGACTGGCGCTGGTCAGGCTTCTTCCTTAAACGACCTCTCGTGGAGCGCATTTTCGGGTACTGGACCACGTCCAAGTACAACACCTCGACGCGGGCGTTCATTGACAACTGGGCGAAACAGCATGTTGCAAAGAAGGTGTACACAGAGGCGGGGTCGATTACGAACTCGGGAATACTTAGCAAAGCTAAGAAAACCGTCAACGAGCAGTTCTTCCTCGATTTTAACCTCGCGCAGCTCACCCAAACCCTACGCGCGATGGCCCCATTTGCGTTTGCGATCTTCGATGCTTTTTCAACCACAACCCGTCAGTTGAAACAGCGAACTGCTGCTTTCCTAGAGAAGAAGAAGATAGTGCGTTCCATTCTATTCTGACGAGTCTCAAAAATCAACGCTCGATAGATGAATGGAACGGCCGCGCTAACTTTACTTCGTGCTCGAAGTCAAAAGAATAACTATCCGCAGGCTGTAACGGGTACATACCTTGCTGCCACGGGTGGTCAGCGCCAGCATTACTCCGTTCTGAGTCTGTACGGCTTTTCGATGGGATACACGAGCATTATTTCGAGGTCGACTCCGAAACCAAGCGGTGTAGCTGTGGAAGAAGCAACAGAAGCGAATGCGGCGGCAAGTGCTTCCCACGTACTATTCTTACTTCCGCTCATCCACCGCAGGAACCACTTCTCGACGACAGCACGGACACATCGGACGATGGGTCTGGCGATGACCTGCCTGCCCTAGACGGGCCCAGGAAGCGAAAGAAGAAGAACGGTAAAAGCAACAAGCCCAAGAAGAAATCCAAGAAAAAGCGCAAGCGGCGCGTTCGCAGTCCTGGGCTGCTCAGTTTCCTGCGCGATGCGTGCATGGAGACAACACGAAATCTGGCAGCGTCCCGCTCGGCCCTTATCGTCTACGACAACGTGAACTTGATGAACCGGATAGCCGAGCAAATTCTCGGACGCAAGAGTGAGTTCGTTGGAATTCAATAAATCAATTTTTACTCACAGTGATTTTCAGGCGCGCAAGAGAACGGCACCTGCGCGACACTGATACCGCTTCATAACGCGAAGCTCGAGCACCTACTCACATCCGAGCTCGACAAGTCCATCCTCGCTGCCCGGCCACTCACCATCGACGACATCAGTCTCAATCCTGCAGAGACTGAGATTTTCATCGAAAACATGGTCCACACTATTCTGCGCATCATTGTTTTGCATGGCGGAGAGGGTTTCCAGAAATGGAAAGAGGACCTGGACGCGTCGCAGCCCGTGAGTGCCGATATTATCGAGGTCCACCAAACTCCCCTCCATCCTTTACCCTCGATGGAAATTGACCAGAGCTCGACCACGGGCAATGTCGAGGTCATCGAGGAAATTTTGCGGGTGCTGGGCTTTAAGCGCGACGACCCCGATTACGCAAAGTACATCCAGCTCATTGCGGGCGACCAGCTGACTATTGCGCGCCAGCGTTCTATCTTGAATGCCCGTCTCGGACATGAGACCGGAGCTAACTCATGGCGACACGTCGTACCGGTCCCCGGCCTCTTCCACGCGAAGATTGCAGACTGCCACGGCGTTCTCGAGACGCACTTTGGCAAGCCCACCTTTCGCAGCCCCGGAAGCCTCGGTTTCCACAATACTGTTCTCGACCGCCTTCCCATCACCCTCATCTCGCTCCCGCCTTTCCGTACCTGCCGCGATCTCATCATGGTATCGTTGTATGCACGTGTCCTTCACTGCTTGCTCCTAGTCTCTGGGAAGGACTCGCTCGAGGCATGCGCCGAGTCCATCACATCCTACGACAGTCTCGTCACCTATGCCAAAAGAATTTACAGCACCTATGCGGATGCTGATCGTGTACAGGAGCTTCGGGAGCGCCGGATTCCGGAGGAGCGGAAGAGGGATGCAGAGGCAAAGGCGGCAAAGAAGTCAGGAACGGCGGGCGAGCCTTCTACATCCAACCTGCCCCACGTCTGCAAGGGCGACATGGTCCTCGAGAACGGCATTCTCTTTTTACGCGACGCGTTGCTGACCCGGGAGTTTGCCGATGCAATCAAGGCCGGCGACTCCGGACGCGTTCTCGTTATCCTGCGGATGTGGGCCTTTTGCTATCGGGGCAACGGGCGCACAAAATATGCGCATGAAATGCTTCATTTGCTGCATAACCTAATTGTGTCTGGACGAAGGAGCTTCGGTGAGTGTCAACTTTATTTTGTGGTCGTTCTTACTGACGAGCCGACACTAGATATGTTGTTCTTCAAAACTGGCTAGCGAACCCCCAGGGCAAGGTGAAATCATTCGTCGAGATTGATCTCGTTCAAGAACACCTCAATTTCTGGATCAAGGTGCGTCTTTGAATTGCGATTTGAATATATTCTAACAGGCTCCAGAAAATATATAAAGCAGACGGCGCTGGCCATTCGTGGGACTGGCTGTCTCTCATATCCCCCTGTGTCGACATCTTACGGCAATTGGCTACAAAAATTAACGTCGACCTCGGCATGCGCCAGGGCTCGAAACATGCAACTCCCGACCTCGAGGAAGATATCGACGCGCTGATGGATAGCCTCGCCGAACATGAGGTGTACGTGGAGAAGGAGGGTCGTGTTCTGGATGACGACGAGAAGCCCGCTCCGGACGTCCTGTCTGTCGGCATGGCCACCTTGACCCACGGCAGCTCGACAACACCCCTCAGCGAATTTAACCAGCAGTTCGAGATCATGCGCGAGCGCCGTGGTCTAACACCTGTTTCCGACTTCCTGTCCCTCATCGATGTTTCTGGCGACGCTGTGTCTACCTCTGTCATCACCGCTGCCGTTACTTCTACCAATACCTCCGCGGAATCTGACATCGCCGATTCTGATCTTCCACCCCTTGTGGCTCCTGATGACAGCGACGACGAGCCTGAAGACGACGACCCCGAGCCTGTAGAGGAGGACGAGGACCTGTTGGCGGAATCCCCAACGTTAACACGCTTTGACGAGGGTGATGTAGAGCTGGACATGGATGATGTTCCCGAGTGGTACCTAAATGAGGATGAGTCAGAGTCGGACGAAGACGAAGACGAGGTCTAGATACCCTTTATGTATTTTAATTGTATACCGTATGCTGAAATCGCACTGTTTCGTTCGCTTTTTGCTCAAAGTGATGGACATGGACAGCCACATATCAAGCCCGATTTGGAAACACCGTTGAGTATTCATGAATTCCGCAAGACTTTGGGCCCAGGAGGAGCCGTTTGGGGCCGGATATATCTTAGATATCATTGCGAGCGAAGCGAGCAATTATTCAGTAAAGCACGTGAGGAGGGGAGGGCTGGCTGGTGCAGAAAACAAGAACAAATTCTACGACGTCTTTTGATGGGAAAGAACTAATGCGTTCAAAGTCGCTCATACCAGGGTATGTTTCTTAGATATTTGGGAATATGAGTTCTAGCACATAGCTCTCTTGTCTGGTAAAATCCTGCATTCACAGCCAAAGATTTGGAAAAGTTTGACCCCGCACGCCTCTGCCACCGCTTTCGATCACATGAGTATAATAGAGAAAGCTTTGGCGCGTGGCAAAGCTGCCACTCCCGCATCCAAAACCTCAGCGGAAGGAACTTGCAGCATCGTTTAGACGATTTTTGTTGGATATCCTCCTACTTGAAAATTAAATGTCGACTCTCGTGAATTTCTGTCCTCGAAGCGAGCACCCGGCGCGGGCCGCGGATCCATATTAGTTCATCCCCCCGCTGGGCTCAATACCACAAAATATATGATTTTTCAGTCAAAAAACAACTTAGGCTCAATTGATAGAGAATCGAAAATAACCCAACTTTGATTAGTGCACTTTGAGCACTTTTTCTAAAGGTTTTCGACGCTTTTTTCCTAAGTCCCGACCTCTCAAATGGCAGGGGAAACACTCATCACTGAAACATGCGACGTGCCGGCCCAGTCCGTCCACGAGGTTACCCCTTTGTTGTCGTTCTCATCATTATTTGTTCTGATATTGTGTCTATTTGCTCCACTTCCCAATTTGTCGTTTCGCCCGCTCTGTCTTGTAACCGAGTGGACGTCGACTGGCCTGCGAGTCTAGCTTCTGGGAGGTATTACTCCGAGGTGCACGTCGAGTCCTTCATCGTATGAATCCCTAAGTGCCCTTTCTTTTTCTTCCTTTTTTCTCTTCAAATCTTTTGTGGCTCAAACGTTCGGCCTGGGTTGGGTGATTACCTTGCCGAATCACAATTCAGACTCGAGTTCGAGCTCGCTCGGCCTGTGCCGAATCAAGTCGATAGCACTCAATGCCATGTGTTTCTCGCTCGGGTTCTGTTTTTTCCGAGGATAAGGCCAGCATCAACAGCTCCGCTGATTCTTCCTATGACCACAGGCTTCTGGGAGGTGTCGCCAATTCGAGGGTTTCCTGTATTGATGAATATGGAATGTCCCTCTCTGCTAACTTTTATTAAATAAATCTCCGACGAATTTTGTGTGTCATTTATGAATGGAACACATTCCAAACCGCATAGATAAATACATCTGATGGTGTCAGGGAGGAAGGATGGAAGATCGGACGCGTGGCGTCTTCTGGTCAGTGTTCCGATGCCGAACTCCCATTGATATCACTGACTCACCTCAGTTTTCAGAAACAGGTTTGTTGTTCCCGGAGGAACACTCTCTGTTTCTCATGAAACGTGTAGAGCAGCAGCGGCCATCATAGTAATCATTATCCTCGTTACCGATGCACTGCTGGTCGCCGATGCATCAACTGTTGCCATATATGGCCTTCAAGAATCCCACTGTGGCATGCACCGATGCGCCGAAGCGCGTGTGAGTCCTGAGACCGACGTCAGACATGTTTTCCCCATACCAAATTCGCCGGAGCTCTGAATAGGGTGGTGATAGATGTAGGCTGCAAGCTGTCCTATTTTCACAGCAGTACCGCGCCGGATTTGTCACGTCTCAGTAATCAATATGTTCTTAGTCAGCGGAGGTCGAGTGTGGGTACCGATCTCATGCCATGGATAAGCCAGTATCATTTGTGTATTTTGGTATCTGTTCATCTCATGAATTGGATGGAATGGGTGGGATCGGCGGCAGAAGTAGATGAGTCAGAGATGAATATGCTGGTGTTGATATATGGAGTGAAAGAGTCATCAGTTGGGTTTGGTGGGTAACAGGCTATTGTGAGGGTGTTTCCTGTCTATAAGAAGACACAACAATCACAATCAGAAGTGGATGGATTGGAGATGGGTGTGCTGATGAACAGACAAATCTTGCAGCTGAGTCGGATGGGTAACTGACTTCCCATGTAGGACACAGCCTCGAGAGGGCACATATAACATGCCAGCCCCGTGTTTGATCCCCATCTCAAAATGCCCCGCCAGTCCACTGTCACAGAAATTCGCCTGAACAATATTAAGGGTTGCTTGGCCCCTGCCCTAACACTTCTCAAGGAGCTGAATGATGCATTTGGCCCACCATTTATTCAGCCCATTGCAAACACCATTGAATGCTTGATTGAAATGGTTCAGGTAAGAAGGCTTGAACATTAACAATTGAGGCACTTACGGGATGGTGTAGAATGTGAAACGGAACAAGGATGAATGTGCTCAACTCATGGAGAACATCCATCCAGTCCTTTATGCAATTATCAACCTCCATCTCAAGGCTGAAACAGTCGAATCCCTGTCTCCTGAAATGCTGGATAACATTGGGAAGTTCATGGAGTAGGTGGTGGCCCTTTTTGTGACACCAGTTAATTCTGCTTCTCCAGGACCACCTGTAACGCCCAAGAAATGATGCAAACTAACGTGCATCATTTGCATCAAGTGCACGCTAAGATGCGCACTTTTCGGTGAGTTTTCGCGCACGGCTTAATTACAGACAATTCCCTCCACAATCTACCTGTTATCTGTATATCTAACCACAATAGATCTTTTATCTACCATCACACGGCCAGCGGTGCGATCACTGGCGGCGCGCCATCAAGTGCCAGCTTCGCGCGCCATCAGCCGCCATCAATAGGCTTGACAGCGCCGCCGCCTCTAAGTACCACTCCCTCAAAGATGTACGGAAATTCGCGAAAAAAATCTGGCGGCCTCTCATGGCATGGGAAAGTAGATAGAGGAGAAATTAGACAATAATTCAGTAGCAAAGACATTTGGTAAAGACGTTTTCAATAAATATTACCTATTACCTTCAGCCAACGACATAAGGTCAAGGGGAGGGGCCGCCGTGGGCACCTCTCGCACCCCGTCCTCTGCCGCCGCGCGTTGCACGCGCACGCGTCCCTCCCCGCCCCCTCGGCGCGACTCCATTCTCTTTTCTGACCTTCTTCTTTGCAGGCTCATTGTCCTCGCCATCCACGCCTTCGTTGCGTCCCCGCTTCTCCGCAGCGGGAGGACTCGGTGGGGGCATGTTGAGGACCGGCCACATCGGCGCCGGGGCGTACGCACCGCTCCCCGTCCTCTCATCCATCCCGCCGCCGTACCCATCCATCCCGCCGCCGTACAGCCCCATCCCCATCCCCATCGGCATCCCTGTATCCCATCCGAGGTAGTCGTTCATGCCGCTGTACCTGTCGAACGTCGATGGCAGCGGCGGCATGTGGGTTTCGTCCTGGGGCTGGAACGGCTTGTCTGCCACGTTCCTCTGCAACGTGCCGTAGTCGTGGACGAAGGCGTCCGCAATGCGGAAGACGGGTGCGGGATCCGGGAGGAGAGTGGTGGAGGCAGGCGCGGGCGTGGCGCTGGAGATGGGCGTGAGCGCGGCGGTGGAGGCAGGCGCGGGTGTGGCGGTTGGAGATGGGTGCAAGCACGGCGGTGGAGGCGGGGGCGGGTGTGGCGTTGGAGATGGGTGCGAGCGCGGGGGTGGGGACAGGCACGGGTGTGGCACTGGAGATGGGCGCGGGTACAGCGGTGGAGGCGGGTGTGCCATCCGAGACGCGTGCCAACACAATATTGTCGATCTCTGTGGTACTGAAGCAGATGGCGGGGTTGGATGGCCTGCATGGCGGGTCTTCCATGGGCTTACGCCCCAGGAGCATGCGCCCGGGGGAGGGGGGCATGCTGGCCCCTGGGACCATCGTGGTGCGTATCTGCCCGCGACGGGGTGTGGGCTGCACGGCCGGCTCCTCGTCGCTGCTGTCGTCGTCGTCTTCCTCCTCCTCTTCGCTGCTGCTGTCCTCCTCGCTCCCCACCGCCTTCGACTTCTTCCCACCTGCACCAGTCGACTTCGCCGTCGCCTTCCCCTTGCGCGGGCCCCGCTTCTTGTGTTTGTCGGAGCGCTCAGCTCGGCCCCACAACGTCCCGCCGGCGGCAACCCGCGCCTTCTGCTCGGCAGCCAGCTCCTTCACCTGGGCTGGGGTCATCGGCACGAAGTCGATCGTGCCGTCCATCAGCCCGTCGCGTACAAGCCGCAGGGTGTCGACGTTCCAAGTGGCCGGGCGCGACCTGGGAACATTCCCCATCAATTCGACGCTGTATTTACCGCGGAGCTTGTCGTAATTAACATAGTCCATTTTGGCTTTAGGATTCTTGGTGGCTGATCCTGAATAATTATTAGATTCAGATGAGCAATGGTGAAATTGAAGGCCTTACGGAGGCGATCGGTAATCAAGCGCGAGACGTCCTTGCGCACCGCGGTGGAGCCGTTCTTAACACGCTTGCCTGGAAAAAAATCAGCTGTGTGCAAACCTAGTAACACAAGCCTACCTTCATCGAGGTTGCATGACCACTGCTCAAACTTCCTCATGAAGTGCGGGGCCGACATATCCAACCCCTGCGTGAAGAAATCCAGGGCGTCGTCCGAGTCGACGTAGTGCGCGCGTGACGGGTCATCGGCATGCCCACGCGCAAAGAACACGAACGCACGAACTCCTGTGCGCTCGAAGAGGTCCAGGAGCTTCATCCGCATGAATACAAGAACGTGAATCGAAATAAAAACATACCTCGTCCCAATCTGCTTTGCGGTTAACCTCGCATCGATCTGTGCAGCCTTCATCGTTGCACGGGGGCCACGTCTGGCATGCGCGCGCGACTCGAGGACCTGGTCGATGAGGCGCTTCTCCTCGACCTTGTCAACAGACCTGTAGCTGAAGGTGCCGTTCTCAAGCTCCTGGTCGAGTTCAGCATACAGGTCCTTCATGGACTTGGTGATTCCTGGCCGTAAATAAAATTGATCAGTACCCCAAGAGAGAGGAGACGTGACATACCTTGGTTCTGCAAGTCGAGTGAACGCTGGTGCGCCACCCCGTTGCGCAGCGTGGGCTTGCGGTGCGCCTTGGATCGGCTTACGCAGCACACGGTGGCCCGGACCTCGTTCACGTCCTTGTTGAAGCGCGCGGCAAGCTCTGCAATTTTCTGGTTGCAGTCCACAAAGATTTCGTCGATGGCGAGGTCGTACTCGATTTTTTTATTTTTGTTAATTGCAGCCTCCAGGGCCTTGGTGGCTTTGGACGCGCCGGATTCATTACCCTTGCGTGGGCGTGACTCCTGGGCAGGGCGAGTTGGGTTGCGAAGCGCGTGCGAGGAAGTTGCTGAGTTGTTGACCATGGCGGTGTAAGAGAAGAGAGTGGGAGAATTCCCACCGTGCTGTCAACAAACGAAGAAGCACAGTTACGTGACTTACGTGCTGACCGCGACAGCTTCTGTCATGCCGTCATCCATTTCACCTCTCGTTCCTTCCCATGACCCCAACCCTCAAGCCTCAATGGCTCAAGGGTTGGGTGCGTTAGACCATCAAATTTAGCCATTTGATATCTCCGCACCCAACCCCTGAGCTCTTGGGGCCTTTTGTTCGAACGAGAGGAAGGGTAAGTTTTTTATTGTATTTTATTTTTGACTAGCACTTATCACTCTCCTCCATGTCGCACCAAATCATCCTTGATGCCCTCTTGTGCGCCCTCAAATCCATCTTCGGTCTCAACCTGGTTGTCGCCTCCACAGCGCCGTCCTCGCCACCAGCCGTCCCAGGCTGGTATATAAACTCATGGGGTCTAATTACTCGTGACCGGTGAGTCCTTTCCGTTATCATGCAACCATTTGAGCGCTCAGTACTACAGTGACTGGCTGTTGTTCTTGCAAAAAATACACAGAGGATCCCTGGGCTGTGGAGCCCATTTATTTTGCGGCTACCTTCGACGACGCCCTCAAATATCTACCACTTTGCGAGGGCTTTCAAGACACCTTTTCTCGGGACGAGGCGGGGAGATTATTCAAAACCAAGCCGCTCTACTACACCGTGGATAACGATGGTGAAATATACTACAGCAGGTGCGTTTTTTTAATTTCTTATAGACTGTCTCAAATTGATTTGACCTCGTCTCACAGCGAGGCAGCAGAAGCTGCCTGCGAGCAGCAACCTGACTACGGTGTCATCTGCGTACTCACCTCTGAAACCGACGCGCACGCGCGCAGAGACGGCTGGCCCGATGACTATTGAGAACCTTGTGTAATATAATAGCTTACATATAATACACTTGGTTTCGACTTCCAATAAAACTCAGCTCAAGCTCAATCACACCAAGGAACCACAAGCAAATTGAATACGGCACCAACGACGACAAGTAACCTACTCCAGCCCAATGCGAGTCTCGGCGATGAACCGCCACACCTCCTGGGGGTCGCGGCTCCAGAATAACTCGGCCCCGCGTGTCTGCTGCAAAACAACAACGGCGCAATCCCTGGGGCAAAGTCAGCGCGATCGCAGGGGAGAATGCACGGAGCGTACCTGTCACGAAACATGCAGCTGTGGCCGCTCACAGCGTACAGCCGGGGCTCCCTCTTCAAGCTCTCAGCGGGCAGTACACTTGGGCCGGGGTCAAGGTCTGTGTACTCGGGAGCTGAGGTGCCGGTAATGGCCGCGTCCTCGCAGTGGGTGCGCTTGAGGTGGCTGTTCCCGTCCATGCTCGCAGCAAGATACGCGGGCAGGCGAGATGAGTCGGCGGGAGGCGGCGGGGAATCACCAGCGGGAGGCGGCGGGGGATCGCCAACGGCGATTGGCGGGTTGGGCGCGCTGCGCAAATGAGATGCACCAGCCCCCAGCCCCAGCACGCGCTCGAACTGGAGACGCGCACGTTGGGGGCTGAGAGGGACAAGCGGCGGCTTGGTTGCCGCCAGATATGCGAGCCCCTCTTGCAGCTCGATGCGGCCTTTGTCCTCTGCCTCGATGCGGGTGTTCTCGGCGACGAGGAAGGCGTTGTGCTCCTCGTTTCGTCGGCGCTGGGCTGCGTTGAGGCCAGGCTTCCTCGGTGACGCGGGTGCCCGCTGTTTCGGTGCGGCAGGCGTCTGGGGTTCGTGATTATGGTACTCCGTGCAGTCGAGGGTCCAGAGGTCATGGAACCTCGACCATGTGTAGGCGGTGAAGGTGCGAGCGCCTGGGTACCGCTTCAGAGCGCGCGCCAGCGACTCTCTATTGCAATGAGTAAAGACTTAATGCAAATGACCAACAACGCACTGGGAAGTCACCACTCCTTTCCACTCGTCGTGCACAACCGCAAAGTATCCGCCCGTGTGCGTGTCTTGGTCCTCGTGGCCAGGATCAGGGGCGTAGACGGGCGTGCAGAGGAGAACTCCGGTTTCGTAAGGCGGAGCACCGAAAGGCATCAGGCAAAGCAAAGAGGAAGGCGGCGGTGAAGGAGGAGAGAAAGAGAAAGAGTGACTCATCACAAATGGTCACTTCGAGATTAGATTACGATTACATTTTTCTTGTACTCAAAGACTTCGTCCTCCTCATCGCCGTTCACATCGACAAAACAAAAACCTTTATAATTATAGGGGGGTGCAAAAATATGGACTACATGGACAATGGAGGTATGCAAACTTATTTTTTTAACCCTCAAAATGGCCGCCATGCTCCTTCAGCTGCGTGCTTTCGGGGCAGATGCAAGAGCACCCAGGACAGTCCTCCCCGCCGCACAAAATGCAGGTGGGGAAGAAATGTCCCTCGCCGTCGGCATGCTCGATCCAGTTCGTGGAAACCGGGCACATGCACATGCACCCGGGGCAACCCTCGCACTCGCATTCGGGGCACACCCGTGGGGCAACGATGCGGGTGCGAGCAGTTGTTCCGCCTTCGTAGATGGGCGGGGTGGCAGCACGCGTGCGACACCGGCTTGAGGTGGCACCGTCTGACAATGTGCCGTCATCGGAGTCGCTGCCAGCTCGGGGAAGAGCTGCGCGACGGTGCGAGCTCAGGTCTTGAGGAGGGGGACAACGGCGTGCCTCGGGAAGGCCATGCGCCCGGCGCACCGCGTTGGTTGCGAGGACCCTGCGAATGTACTTAGCAATTTCAAGAATTGAATGATTTATGAAGCGGGCCTCACTTCTTTTGACGCCGGATGGTTTCCTGGCATTCCTGTTCTCTGAGTTCGGCCTTGCGCTGCCTGTAAGGAGTGAGAGGATGGAGGCATTGAGTTTTGAATTGCACGTACTTGTCTCGATAACGCGCAGAGTCCTCTGCAATCCTCTCGCGGTGCCGCCTCCTGTCTTTCCAAGCCATTTCTGCAATTTTAGTGCGGTGTCTGGAAGGGATGAGAAATGCGGGGGTGTGTATTGGGCCATACTTGCTTGGCCATGCGAACTCGTGCCCGCTCCCGACGTGCTGCCAGGTTTTCTGCGGGACTCAGTGCCCGTAGCAGGACGAGATTTAAGTCACTTACTTTGCTTCATAGCGCCTACGAGAGTCTTGGCGACGTGCTTCTCTGATGTCGGGGTCCAAGGGTGGATGGCCCGCACACCTAAGCCTCCCAAATTTCCCCTCTAGTTAAAGAGGGGTAACCTGGGGGTTACCCCTCTTTAACTATAGAGGATTTTAGCCGTTTTGCCTATGATGCATCAAAGGCTGTGGCAAAGACGCGATAAAGTCGCAATATCTCTGAGGTCCAGCAGCACATGGGAGCTAGGTCAACCTAGCTGCACCAAAGTCACAACAAAGGCACAATAAAGCTGCATATATACATCACCTTATATGGAGATGTGATGGTGGATATAAGCTGCAATAAAGCTGCAATAAAGTCGTGATAAAGTCCCAACAAATGTGACTGGTTGGTCAAGACCCGTGGGTGACAGTAGCTGCAATAAAGCTGTGGTAAAGCTGTGATAAAGTCACAACAAATGTGGCCAGTTACTTAAGGCATGTAGGGGACGGTAGCTGCAATAAAGCTGATGTAAAGCTGCAATAAAGTCACAATAAATATGGTGCTCCCTGTAGAGTTCGGGAACCACATATGCTGCAATAAAGCTGCTTTTCATGAGATTCACGGGATACTCAAGCTCCAATAAAGTCACAATAAAGTATGATTTGACCGAAAAATCTCAAGGTACTAAATTCAATATAACACAAATACAAACTAATCGTCATCTCCAAGAGGCTCGGTTCTATCATCAATCGAAACCATGGAAACCTGGTATAGGAACCTGGAAAGTGTCTCTTCATGAGCCTCAATACCCTCGTCATCTGATTCATCTGGTCTAGTCAGCTCCTCCTCGTCATCGTTACCATCTTCCATTTCATCAACATCTCTGGCATCACCCAATATTTCCACCGCAATCCCAGGTGCGATGCTCCCCGTGAATCCCTTCAATTTGGCGAGCCTTCGGAAGTTGTCCCTATGGTTGTCATCAAATCGTCCTCTCTGTTCCCTGTAAAGCTTCATTTGGACAGCAAGAAGGAGATCCTCTTCAGCTTGCTCTGGAGTCTTCCCCTCTGTCGAACGGAGGGACAATTCCCGTCCCCGAAGAAAATGCCCCTCATCACGGATCCATGTCATCGTCCGACGTATTTCGATGTTGAGCCGGACAAGCTCCTCCCGGGCACGCTCAATCTTGAAGTAGGTGTCCATAGCCAGTCTGTACGCCGGCCTGGTCCATGGTCGGGACTGAACCTCTGCTCTAGTGTCACGCAGAATATCAAAATCGGCCAAAAAGGTGTACTCGACAACCTGCTCCCAGGTCAGGCTGGCCAGTGGAGGGTCAAGGGCTATGGCAGCCGCATTGTATCGATCGATAGCATTACGAACAGCTTTTGACCTGGCTTGGAGTGCCTTCGCGATGTGTCTCCGAAGCTTGTATCCTATCTCATTATTAGCCAAAGTAATGTGATAATGAAGCTAAAAACCCTTGCCTGTTTGCGACTGATTTATCTTTGTCAGCTCAAAAATACGCTCCACGACCAACAATTCAACTGCGTCCAGGGCCTTCTGATATTTCTTCTGCTTGACCTGCTGCACAGTAGCGGTCCACTGCGGGGACTCCGAAGTCCAGCGGTCGGAGATTCCCAGCTTCTCCTCCAACTCTTGAACAGCTTCAAGATCTCGATCTACCTTTTCTCTGGCATGACGTCTCGCTAGCTCCGCTTTAGATACCCCAGGCGTATAAGGAGCATCGCCGGCTTGGGCTTTCCTCGCTTCACCAGCCACCACCGCATATTTTACACTGAAACCCAGATTGGTCACATCACTACCCCGCAACAAAAGAGGGAGCGTACCGGCTTGCATCCAGATTTACCAGCTTCTGAACATACTCCATTTCCAACGTTTCAGACTGATCCTTTGACCCTGCCTTCAATCCAAGCAAAAATGTCTTCTCTTCCTCCAGCCAAATACGGAAAACACTGTAGTCGGCAATTCCCTCCTCCCGCATCCACACACGAAGTGCGTCTTCCTTTTTTAGAATGTCGATGGCTTGCTTGTAGTTGTTTGTGATGAACTTGCCTGGACAGTGGATCAGAGTAGAGCAAAAGGGAGCAGAGCCACTTACTTAGATTCGCATAGGTGTGAAAACTGTCATAGTGCTTTACATAAGACGTGATTTCTTGCTGCCGATGGAAGCGGCTTGCATATCGACATGACTTGGCAAGCCCGTTGGACCCTGAGAAGAATCGCTCGCAGCCTTCCAAGTCCTCACATCCCAGACCCAGGACGTAGGTGGCTAGGTTGCAGAGTTGGCACAGACGATTGTGCGCATGGCCGTGGAAAGCGCCCACAAGGCATCGGAAGTTGCACTGCCTTGCGCGAGCCGCAAGCGGACTGTTTTTGATTGTCGTCTGGAAGTCACATCCCACGTCATATCCATTACCAATGTTGTCTCCGAGGTGCTCGATAAGACTGTCGACAACGGCGAGAGGGTATTTCGCCCTTTACAATGTCAGAAAAACAAGGCCAATGAGTGGAGACTTGACTTACAATTCTCCACTCTTTATCATGTCCACAATCATGAGCACAAACCCGTGGCGACACAAGCACAAGAAGATCCCGGTTTCATCGAATATACCCCACATCTTGGCAGTGATATCCTCGACCATATTCTTCCACCGATCGGCGCACGGGTTGGGCTCATCACTCTAGATTCTTTATGAGAACGATCTCGGGCAATGATTCAGGACATACCGGTACCTCAATTGCCTCCTTTGGCATCATCTCTGCAATACGCTGCTTAGACCACTCGTTGACCTTCTCCCGGTCACGATAATAGTTCTCGCCCGCATCCCGATTATCGGTATATTCTTTCGACTTTCCCAGCACAAACTCCGCACCCGTTCCAGTATCCCCATCCGAGTGGACCTTGCAACGACGAAGGACACGCTTCAAGGAGTTGTTACCATCCATAGCGACCAAAATATCGTAGATGAGCTTTGCCTCGCCCTTGAGTTTGTACATGCAAGCCGGACATGCGTGCTTCAGCCTCCACGAAAACGAGTCACGACCGAGGGATTTCAGAACCGTCTTCTCTGAATTTCTGCGAAGATCCAAATACAAGTCGTAACAGATCGCAAATTGTTTCCGCAGGTACGGTAGATAAGGCGTCTGGGAAATGTAAGAGAGGCTGAACGTATGAGAAATATCACATACCCCATGCAGATCACAAAGTGTCTTGACAAATGACTGGATGGCAAGCTGGGGGCATCTCGCATGAGCAACCCGATATACCTCCAGCACTTTTACAGTGATTGCAACAGAGGGCCTAAATGGTGCGCATGGGATCAGGCCCTCCATAATGAGGGCTGGGGCTATGCCGCCTCCTTGTGGATCCAGAGAGACGTCCCTTTTGTCGGTACCTAGCAGACGATTAAATCTATCACCCGATTCACAACAAAGATAACATACCAAACATATCCACCACCGTGATGGTCCATACCTCGGCTGAAGTGGACCTTTCACGACCAGTTTCGACAGACTCGCACCAACGCATGTATGCCTTCAGCATCTCCGGCATTTGAGCAACGAATTGCTGGTTCAATCTATCCGTACGATCTCGTCGAGTACGCCAGTCCCACCGCCGACTACAGAAATCAGCTCCAGGATGCAAGAAAGTGAAAGAACGTACTCAACAATTATCTCTTCCTCCATCTCTTCCTCAATCGACTGGCGAAGCTCACCACCGGCGTGGCTGAGCTCAATTCTCTCTGAGCCCTCCATGATAGCATCAATGTTCACCGAGGTCGAAGGGTCCACATCCATGCTCATATCTTCCCAATCATCGTCTGCTGCCAAATGCTGAAGTCGAATAAATTCTTGCTTTGCCTCTGGATTCATCGCTATAAGCTCTAATCAGCCTTCATGAAAGAGACATATAGCTCCTTGAAAAAACACCCTTTAGTTGCTCTTTGAGTTCTTCCTTTCCGCGCAATCGATGCTCTTCCAGGCTTTTGCCCTGCAGAATTTTACTGTATACTGCTGGAGGCGCAGACGAGTTGGGTCGCTGCTGAGAAGTGCCAAGCATCCGAATTTTCCCTCTAGAAATTCCAGATCTATGCATCTTGACTTGATTTTTCTGGCAGTAGATGGAGTGGATCGAACGAGGTTAACGCGTGTTTGGCCAAAAGGGGCACAACATTGACGGCTGGTAACATAATGTGACTTCATGTGACTTCATGTGACTTCATGTGACAATGTGACTGTTCCCGTTGCTGCACCGTCATCACCATTTTCCTACTGCCTTGCCCCTCCCTTCCCATCGCATATTGTGGCCTATATACACATCAGTTGATGCTCTAGAGTCCCTAGGGAGCTTTAAATGTCTGGTAAGCACACCATTTCATTGTACTAGCCCACCTTCTTTCTCTACCCTCTGGACGCGTTTTGTGAAGAGATCCGACCTTGGAACTCGGAACAATTTGTCCTATGCGAAGAGATCCGACCCTGGAACTCGGTTGCAGAAGATGACGCGTTCAATTGGGCAGGAAAATGAATGGGATAATTTTTATCCTGTTTTTACTACCCATTTTTTTTCATCTGTTCTGTCGACATGTTCTCACTTACTCTACCACAGGACGTCGCCACCTCCGGTCTGGCAAAGAATTCTCTCCATTTGATCTTGCACTCAGCCTCTCTGTCGACTTCGACACCACTGCCTGTCTGCAGTGGAGAATATCGGAAGCTGAGGCTGACCAGGAGTATGATGATGAAATCGTGCCTATTCCTTTTGAGCTTCCTGAATCCCCTGTGCCACATGCTCCGGTTGAGCTCCCTACGCCTTCTGCTCCAGTGTACTCGCCTCTTCCCAGCTCTCTGTCGTCCAAGGAACGGAACAAGCTCAAATCACGCCAACGGCGGGACAAGAAGCGTTCAGCTGCTCAGCTCGCATCCCAAAACCCCTCTCGAAAGGCGGTCCATGTCAAACGCGTTTCCGAAGCGAAGCCCAGCTACCTCGAGATTGTATACGACGCCAACGGCCTCCCTCATTCGATCCCTGCCTGGATTGGTAGCCGAACTGCACCGGAACTCCAATTCGTCTTTGATCATGCTCCAGCATCTCAGGGCGGTCATAATGGAATAGGGGGACGGCTGTACACTCAGTCTGAAGTCGACGCACTCACCGGGACACGTGGCTTCAAATATATCGGGTGGCTTGGGATGTTTGTACGATTCCTTTTATATTAATTCTCCATTGATCATCTTTCCAGGTTAACAATCGCCATTTTGGATTCACGTCGGCGGGTGATAGCTCTCCTTGGAGGGATGCCCAAAGATACCGAAGAGTGGGCGAAGGTCACAAAGCGAGCATCGGATTTGATGGAAGACCGGGAGAGTCGGATCCGGCTTTCTGAGGACAAACTTCACCATCGACGGGCTCAAGAAGGAGAATCGTACCCACCGTTAAGTCGAGGTCTATCCCATGGTGGTGGTCAAACGGTATGATTATACCGCTTTCTTCTTATCCTCTAGCTCACCGCCTTGTCTAGGAACCTGGTGAACTCCACCAGAATGCGACCAACACCCAGCTCACCGATGAACTCCTCCAAGATCCCGATATCCAACGAATGATAGGTTTCACAACATGTGCGTGTTTTCCATAATCCAATTTTCTTAGCCGACGAATATTCCCAGTGCTGTTCTCGCTCTACGCCCCGAAACTTTATTCCCTCTACGAGCGTACTCGGAAGGCGCTTGAGCAGTGGCGACCCAACTTGCGATGGACTTTCGAGAACACCGTCTTCGCTGCAATCACCTTCAATTTTGGGCCACGCGCATTTACCCGCCGACACCTCGACTTCGCCAATCTGTCTTGGGGATGGTGTTCTATCACCCCCCTCGGATCGTTTGACCCAGACTTCGGGGGGCATTTGATCCTCTGGGATCTTCGACTTGTGATACGCTTTCCCGCCGGATCGACCGTCTTCATTCCATCAGCAATCATTCAGCACTCGAATGTTCCTATTCGGAGCCATGAAACACGCTCCTCATTTACCCAGTATACTGCTGGTGGGCTCTTTCGGTGGGTCAGGAATGGCTTTAGGACGAACGAAGACTTTGAGAATGAGGCATCGGTGGCCTGAGAAGGCGTTGCGGGCGGCGGAGGCTGAGACGCGGTGGGAAGATGGCATGGACATGTTCAGTACAATAGATGAGCTGTAATAGATGCCGGGTAGTCCACTGCAACGAATCTCATAGACTGTTTGGAATGTTACTTTGTGGAACGCGCCGACTTGTACAAGACGAAAATTGTCCAAATTAGGAAATACGGACTGTCGGACCGGACCACCGACCGCACAGGAAATTAGACCGATGACGAACACGCCTTTGATGGCACAAAGAAATATTCCTCTTCGAAGCTGTTCCAAGCCAGACCATGGCAGTTTTTTTTATAGCACTCTACCAAGACCTTCAAAACACATTTAAAAAATCTGGGTCAGTACTATATCTCAAAAATAATATTGACCCGAATCTTGCTTGAACGAACGCCCTGGTCAATTTCCTTAATGGGACTGGACCATCTTTTGCTCTTAACCACGACCATGTCAAACTCAAACAAGTCCGTCGACTCAAATCCGCATCAGCCCAAGTCCAAAAGAGATAAGCAAGCCAGAAACGCGCAAGCAGCAGCCACCTACAGAGCAAAGTAAGTAATATAGTCGTGTTGGATTAAACTCATTGAACTCGGATTTTGGAAGAAATCTAGAGGCTACACGCGAGAAGGCAAAGCTTAGAATGCAGAAGTAGACATTCCTGATACTTTGTCCACCCGTTTACTCAACCTCATATCTTTGCAGGCGTCGAGCAGAGATTCGCCGCTCCGAGGACATGGTTAGGGAAGCGGCTGCAAAAAGAAGGGATGGTGATGCTGACTACAAAGACATGCAAGTACCCTTGGGCCCATAATTTTACCAGAGACTTACAGATTCACAGGAAGAGAATGAGGTATCGATACCGGTATAATTTCATGGATACAATCTAATCTATTCCAGGACCTATCTAGAGCGTCACGGAGAGATTGCATATGTAAACCATGTGCTGCCGTTGAGAAAGGAATCGGGAAAAAAACACTTACCAGGCATCCTGTCCGAGGGCAGGAAATGGTGCCGGTCGCGTGAGGGGATCACAACACTAGCGGCGTCGAAGAAATCGATCAGGCATGCAGAAAAGGAGGCCAACATGTAGTTCAATACCTAGATGGATATCCTGGGAATGGAATGCCTTATTGAACTTGCTTGAGGCCTGTGTGCGAGAAAGAAGACTGAGGGCGCCCAAATGTGTGATTCCGCGCATCACGGAATGTGATGTAACATCCGTGACATCGCACTTCGTGCACGGAACACGATCCGTCTTTTTCCACCATGAACTATGATCTCCCTTGGTTCGAAGATGGGAATTTCACCAACGACGCCGGCCACGATAAGCACCCCAACAGGCACTGGTATATTGTGGAAGGCATGGGTCTTTTTGCCAGTCTGTAAGTCGTTTTTTGGGCCCCAGAAACCGCTTTTACATTTATTGCATCAGGACCTATGCACGCCTTCATGCTCCTAACACACCAGAGCTGATCACTTCCCACATGACCCGTGCCCACGCCAACGCACATTGGCAGCGGATTTGTAGGGAGAGGGATGCTCGTGCTGACGAGGACTTGCGCGCCAACCGCCTCCGTGATGCCGACAGAGAACGCGTCGATCGGGCGCACGAGCGTATCGAGCAGCGCCAGCTGGCAGACCAAATTCTGGCTCGTGACCTGCGTGCGATTCACGAGGAGGCTGAGCGGCGTCAAGAGTACCATGCGGCAGGTGATGCCAACTTCGACCGCTTGCAGGTATGTTTCCGTTTCCGTTTTCGTTGCTGTTTTTTTATTCTGTGTACAAAACTGACTCACCATGTATAGGATGAGGTCTCTTCCCCTAGCGCGCCCGCTTCACCCCATCCCACTGGACGTCGGAAACGCCACCGTCCCGCACGTGGACGGCGCCAAGCTGCTGGGAGGGAGATCGTTCCCAAGGACGAGATTGTTCCTGATTCTGAGGAGGAGCTCGTAAGTTCTTTTTTCTTCTTTGTTATTTTGGTTTTTTTAACAAAACGAGGCGGGTACCTGATTCATCGGACGACAACGCCGAGCGTGAGTCCATCGCGCCGCTGCGTCAAGACCCAGCCACGCTTCCCTCACATCAAGAGTGAGGGAGGCACCGGTCGCAAGTCCCCTGCACCCCGTGCCAAGACCGAGAAGGGTCCCACCCGGGTCAAAACCAAGGATGGTCCCATCCGTTTCAAGCCGCAGGCGGGCGCCGCCCGTGAGTCCCACCCGCCCCGTGTCAAGACCCAAGTCGGTCCTGATCGCGTCAAGCGCGAGGCGGGCACCGGTCCTGTTCAGGTCAAGCACGAGGCGGGTGCCAGTCCCGTTCACATCAAGCGCAAGGCGGGTGCTGCTCGTGCGTCCCACCCGTTCCCTGTCGAGACCGAGGTCAGTCCCGTTCGCATCAAGCGCGAGGCGGGCACCGGTCCCGTTCAGGTCAAGCATGAGGTGGGCGCCGGTCCCGTTTGTATCAAGCACGAGGCTGGCGCCGCTTTTGATTCCGACGCACTGGTACGTTTTTGCCCCAACAAGCCCCGCCAGTTTGTTAATTGGTATGCTTTTTCAGCCAAAGTCGACTCCGGTTCATGCGGTGATGCCACCCCGCCGCAGCGCACGTGTGGGACGGGACCCACTCCCTGCCCTCAGCGACGAGGACCTCGCGTATCCTCAATCCAGCCGCCCATCTCCCCCGCGTGCCGGGAAGCCTGCCCCTTTGTTTGATAGCGATGAAGACCCCGCCGCCAGCACGCCTGCCTCCAAAATCACCTATGTGAACTCCAAGCGGTCTATTCGCCCAACCCCTGCTCTGCCTTCACCGCCCCCTCAGCTTGCCGTTTCGGCAACACCACCAGCAGCTATGACTCCACTGGCAGCCACTTCCCCCAATCGCAAACGTACGGCCAGCACCGAAGCCCCCCTGCAGGTTGTGGTCATCTCCGACTCATCTGGCGAGGCTAGCCCGATCTCACGTTCTGTGAGCTCGGTGTCCTCGTTAATCTTCTCGATGTCCTCATCTCCCTCATCTCCCTCCACGTCTTCCGCTCAGCTCGGCAAGCGCCAGAAAGTCGTCATGCCAACCGGCCCTCTGATGGAATCGGCGAGCGCAGCTCCTGGAGCATCCTCTGCTCCACCCAAGATTTTCGTTAACCAGCAGACGCGGGCGACCTACAGAAGCTAGTAAGTTCAGTCCTTCTACGTCGTAGGGAACATGCTGAACGTTTCTTTTCTGTAGCAAGGTTGCCCTGGAGGCGATGGGGGAAGATGAATGTGTAGTGCCTATGGATCCGGAGGAGGCGGTGCGGATGATTTCGGGGCTCGGTGGGTACTAGTAGTTGAGTCTGGGGATTTTTGGGGTGGTTTTTTGTGCGTTGATTGGTAGATTCACAAGACCCAATTCATGTGTTCAGCAGATTCACGAGACCCAATTCATGTGTTCAGCGCACTTGCTTTTTGCCTGTAGTTTTGTCGACATTTTGAATGAATCGATTTGATTGGTGTTTTCCTGTGTTTATTGTTGAGACCGAAGCTGCCAGAATTGTCTTTTCGTCTTTTCGTCTAAGTCTTGTCTCTCCCCTGCTTGATCCGCTCTCTTAGAGTCTGCTGGTGTCGTGCCCTGCAAACTCAACCTCTGGCTAGGCATCTATCGAGCTCTTGTTAAACTGGGGTCTTGGCTGCTGCGCTGAATATTGGTGGCTTGCTGACTTGAGGTCAGCACTTGCAAGACGTGTTTGGACGTGGCAACTGACATCACCTGGGCTAAAATAATAGACCCAAAATATCTGAACAAAATGTCGTCCTCAAACGGAGCCACTCAAGAAGATTTGCGTATGGTAATTTTGTTTTTCCAAATTTGTCTTGTTACGAGCATGACACTGACAAAGGTCTCAAATAGGAGTTGGTGAATGCGACTGGTGCTGCCCCAGGTGACAGTGGTGGCAACGGTGCTGCTGTGGCTTCGAGTGGTGGTGCTGCTGCTGCCCCAGGCGGTAGTGTTGCTTCTGCCCCAGACGGTAGCGCTGCGACTGGTTCCAAGGCACCACCCGCTGGCAACAGTGGCGGGGGCGGTGTGGGTGCTGCTCCTGGTGCTGCTTCTGGTGGAGGTGGGGCTGGTACTGCTCCGGGTGGTCGTGGGGCTGGCACTGCTCCAGGCGGCCGTGGGGCTGGTGCTGCTCTACCCGGTGGGGCTGGTGCTGTTCCAGGCAGCGCTGCCGCTGCTGGTAGTGGTGTCGAGGTGCCACTTGCTGATGCCATAGAGCCAGACGACGGTGATAGTAACTGGGTTGACGAGGACGCTTTGGCTGGCCTTGTGAGCACTCACCGCAGCCGCAACCCACTTGCACCTCTTATCCGTGCTCGCTCAAAGGCCAAACGTGTCCGGGGGCCCAACATGAAGGCCACCGAGCGTAAGAGGCGTGAGAGTAAAATTCAGAAGGGGAGAGCGCTTGCGGAGGATCTCCTGAAAGTGCAGGAGAATCGGGAGACGGTGGCAGAAGAGCTTGCGGAGACCCATGGGATGCACATCAAAGAGGTGAAGAGGAGGATGAACTTCAGCTCGGCGTTCAAGCAGAGGAGGAAGACCAGTGCATATAATGCGACCGTTGCTTTAGTGATGCAGGAGCTTAACGAAGGTAAATGTTTTCCAGATCCTCGGCCAGATACTGAGTATTCACCCCTTTAGATCTTCCTGCCGGTAGCAAATATCGAGCGACAGCTGTACGTCAGATGATGAAAGATGACCCGTCCTTGGGGGAGAAATATATGGCCGAGGAGATCGAAGAAAAGCGTGAGGAGCTCGAGCGGAAGAAGCTGCTGCGGTCGGTGGGCGTTCGTGCAAGCTCAAAAGCTGCTGCACTGGACGCCAAGTGGGTGCTGGAGAACTTGACACGAGAGGTATGGGTATTCGGATCACTTGAGCCTGTTGCTTGGCTAATTGAGGTGTCAAGATCACCGACCTCGCTGAAAGAGCCAACATGGTCGGTTTTGCGATGTTCGTGCGGGGGGATCTCCACGACCAAGGGATTCCCACGTCGATCGAGTCCCGTGGTGCCCTCAATTTCTTCCGTGATGTCTTCCACAAAAGTCCCGATGACGTGATGGCATTGTTGGAGATGTGGGCAGTGACGAAAAATAAAGGTAACAACAACTTTTTTCAGAGGCGCAGGACTGACTCGTTGATAGATGGGGACGTTACCACCAGCTTGGGAGAGCTGCAGAAGAGTTGTGGGGCCATGATTCTCAGTGGACTTCGTGAGTCCACACATCCGTGCGCACAAGTATTTTCCTCATAAATTCTGATTCAGGGATGATTACCGGGAAGCCAAACATTGCTATGAACTACGAAAACTACATCAAAGTCTTGGTCCAGGGGAGAGGCGTCGGTCTCCTCGTTTGGCCCAAGGAGGTTGAATTCAAGCGCATGGGCAAGCAGTCGTCGCTGGGGCCTCTGAGAATCCTGTATGATCATTTGAAGGATGGAAGGACGAAATGGGTGAAGTTGTCGAGGAGGCAGGAGGAAAAAATTGTCGAGGAGTTTGAAGAGATGGTTCGTGAGGGAAAGCGCAAGGAGAAAATTCGGGGACGAAGGAGCGACCTGGGTGGCACCCATCAGGTCCGAAATCCGAGGAAACGAGTCCACCGCCGCGGTGAGGACTCTGATGCAGACCAGGGCAAGGATAACGATGTCGACATCCACGAGGACGACAACAGCGACGACGACAACGACGAGGACCCTGCCACTTCTAGGAAGCACACCTCTTCCATCACGACCAAGAAACCTGTCGCACTGAAGCCAACAAAATCGACATCCACCAAGAAGCCTACTGCTCCGAAAAAATCCTCCTCCACTGCCTCGGGTGCCAGGACTGGTCGAAGCGAGGTGCTGGAGACCTCTCTGACGAGCCACCAGCAAAGAAACAACGGACTGGCAAGGACAACTCGAGGAAAGAAAAACGCAAGTCTCACCCGGAGGACGAGGGGGAGGAGAGGCCGAGGAAGAAGAAGAAGCCCGCCGAGTTGAAAAGATTGGAGAAGCAGATGGAGAAGGGCAGGGAGAAGGCGGAGGAGAATTGAGCGAGACCCAAGCCTCGACCGATTGTCAAGGGAAAGAGGGGTGGTCCTCCTGGAGTTAGAGAGTAGTTATTTTGGACTCGCTGCACGCAGTTTTGCCGTTTTTGCAATTTAGATGAATTTCCTTTTTTGGACGTGGGACTTGGAGTTTTTTTCTTGCATTAATTGAAGCTTTATTGCAGCTTTGGGGTACAATTTTCAAGTCAAGTCATACTTTACTGCGACTTTATTAGAGCTTGAGTGTCCTGCGAATCTCATGAAAAGCAGCTTTATTGCAGCATATGTGGTTCCCGAACTCTACAGGGAGCACCATATTTATTGTGACTTTATTGCAGCTTTACATCAGCTTTATTGCAGCTACCGTCCCCTACATGCCTTAAGTAACTGGCCACATTTGTTGTGACTTTATCACAGCTTTACCACAGCTTTATTGCAGCTACTGTCACCCACGGGTCTTGACCAACCAGTCACATTTGTTGGGACTTTATCACGACTTTATTGCAGCTTTATTGCAGCTTATATCCACCATCACATCTCCATATAAGGTGATGTATATATGCAGCTTTATTGTGCCTTTGTTGTGACTTTGGTGCAGCTAGGTTGACCTAGCTCCCATGTGCTGCTGGACCTCAGAGATATTGCGACTTTATCGCGTCTTTGCCACAGCCTTTGATGCATCATAGGCAAAACGGCTAAAATCCTCTATAGTTAAAGAGGGGTAACCCCCAGGTTACCCCTCTTTAACTAGAGGGGAAATTTGGGAGGCTTAGGTGGGCCCGCAGGCATTCTGTGAGAGACGATGAGGTTTGTGGCAGGTAGTGGGAAGAGAAGCGTGCGGCGTATCAAAATCATAAACGGATTCCACTTGTAATATCAGTTTCCGTCTTTTATTCTCAGAATGAAATAATCATACCTCGTCTCTCAAGATTCCTAGCCTCTTGAGAATTTGAGGGCCCGCTGAATGACGAGCTGGTAACCTGAATGTGAGTTTAGAACGGTCAAGGGCTGGCTTCGTATTATTTTATTATTATATTTCTGGATCAAAAAATCAGAAAGTTATACAAGGCCATGAATGGCGGTATTCAAGGAGCTCGCCAATTTTGAGGCACAGGGCTGCAGCCCGCATGGATGAAATCTGAGTAGAAGTCAGTTTCCGACGTAAATCAGTTCGCGACCGAAATCGACTGACCTACAGGCTATGCCGAGTCTGCTCCCTTATTCAACTGTGCGCGATGGGTCAATGGTTTGTCATTCATCTAATAGTTCATCGACGGTGCTAAAATACGAAAGACCCTCCTCCCAGCGCGATTCCCTCTTCGCCAATACCCGCGAGTATTCTGCAGGATCTTCCCTTTGTAGTTGCTCGTCGGTCCTTCCACCGTTGTCCATCCACCTGAATAGACCTCCGGCGGTAAATTGCGTGAAAGAAACGCGCTCGTGCCCGTCTTCGACAGGTGTGTTAGAATGAGCAAGGGTGGCAGATGGGAGGAGTATGAGGGCACCGGGCGGAAATTCCACGACGAGCTTCAGGTCCCACAAGACCAGATGCCCGCCCTTCGTCGCGTCAAACGTCCCTAGAGACTGGATCGCGCACCAACCGAATGGCAGGTTGCAAACGTCCCGGTGTCTGAACGTCCAGACGCTGGGCCCAAAGTTGAATGCCGCGCATGAAAAAACAGACTTGGGGAATGGCCGATGGAGGTCGGGGAGGCGGTTTCGGACGCGCGCATTGTTGTTGACGTAGTAGCGGTGAAGTCGAGGGGCCCACAGGCTGAAAGCAACTGCGTTGCGGGACGTTAGGATTGAAGATCAAAGATGAATGAAGAACTTACAGCTCGCAAAGTTTGCAAGGCGAGCGATGTCCGAGTTGTGAAGTAGTCTGTCCACCACCGAGGTATACTCCTTGTTGTCGAGCCACGTCGGAATCTTCTGGCCTTTGCCGTACGCCAGCCCAACGTTGATGGCGGCAAAAAGGCCGCGTCGGTGGTGGCGCATTGCCGCGGGGAACTGGGTGTTTGATCCCTCCGTTTTGATGGTGTCGTACGCGCGAGAAACGGCGGCGCGCCACTCGGAATCATCTGGTTGGCCAGCAAGAACCGCAAATATGCGGCCAGCGTTGTCTACAAGAGGGCGGGCGGTTCTGGGGAGACGTTGGTGTGCTGGGGGGGGGATGAAAGGGCGCTGCTTACATTCCATTCCAGCGTACAAGCTGAAAACCAAGCGCAATCAACTCGGCCAGAGAACGGCGCTTCTTGCCGCCGTACTTCTCAGCTTTGTCCTCGACCTTGGCGGCGTACGCTCCGCGGGCGGTGGGGAGAGCGCTGGCATTGAATGAAGGCGCGCGAAGGGGCTCTGCCGGCTGGACATGCTCGCGAAAGGTGGAAGCGCGAGGCGTAAAGCCGTCCATTTCAATCTTGCGCGCGCGTTTAAGAGCTCGGCGGCGGTGGTTGCCTTTCTGCGGGGGTCCGGCGGCAATGACGTCTTCGAAGCTGGGCGATGCGCGACGCTTTTTGGCTGCAGGCGGCGGTGGCAAGTCATCGACGTCGTTCCAGGGATCTTGGGGCGGCCAGTCCTCGTCGATGTCGTTCCAGGGATCTCGGGGCGGCCATTCTTTGTCGATGTCGTCAAGGGTGTCGTGCGGTTCGAGGTCTTCTTGGTCATCGCTCTCAGCAGCGATGGCGCGCGACAGAAGGGGGCCCAAATCGAATTCGGTGGCTTGAAGAGAGCTGATGGATGGGGCCCAAGCAGCAAAAACCGTGCCGCTGCGCGTCTATTGTTCAATCAAAAAAAAAGAATGGTGTCGGCGATTTAAAGCAGACCTTGCGCGAGTACGGGGTCCACAGCATCACGTCCTGGAGGCCAAAAAACGCGTCAGTAAATGGATTACAGTGGTGGCAGGCACTCTTCTGCAGCAATTTTCATCACTGGCTTCCATCCAGAGTCCCAGGTTTGAGCCTTCAAGGACAGAAGCCAGCTAGAAAATTTCCAGAGAAGAATGCCATAGGAAAACGTACCGCGTTCACTTGTGGGCGTTTATGGGCGGTTGGTGGTTTGTTGAGAGAGTGACTAAAGTCATGTGCTTTGGTCACATCACTCTTTCGCGACCACCTGCCTCAAATCAATGCCTGCCGGAATTCCTCTCAGTGCACAACGCCGCGCGCAGAACCTCAAGAGCGCAGCATCGCTCTCGAGGAGCATCCACATTACCAGAGCTTCAAGGAACGTTGAAGGAGGCCAACGCCGCACCCAAACACTTACCCTCAGCGCGAACCAAGTCCGCTTGTTGGAGGAACGAGAGGCGCGGAAGGAAGCGCGGCGGAGATCTAGTGTGTCATTCGACATCTATCTCAAATTTTACCTCACAAGTTCTTTGCAGCCATGTCGCGCGAAGAGCGCGACCAGCATGACACTCTGATGGATATGGCCGACCCCTTGGACGACGACGATGGTGGCTATGAGGGCGATGTGCTCCGAGGAAATGCTGCAGCAGACATGAGCCATGCCGGCGAGTGGATCAATGACGACGAGGCCGACCAGGCAGACGAGGACCTAGTGAAAATGCTGCAAGAGCATCAAAGGTACGTCTTGAAAATTTCATGAATTGCTGCTGACCCTTTGTTTTAGCAAAACGTCTTCTCGGCGGCCTCGGGATCGTCGCAATCGGATAGACCCGGACGCAAACCTAGTCGACGCGTTTGCGGCCCAGCTCGACGCAGAGGAGGGCGTCGGCGGCGAGTACGTGCAGCCTGAAACCTCGGTGGTAGAGGACACGCAGCGCGTATTGGTGGTCAATTTATTCAGTACATCTTCATTTTTCTTCCCCTGCTTGACTTGACTGAATTAATTTGCAGAGGCGTCGTATAAAGATGTGCCGATCGTGCGGGGGGACGCGTTCATGGCCTCCGCGTACGTACGCCAAGGCCTGATGCCTTCAACGCCTCTCCACCCCACCGTTGTCATAACCGTCCGCGCCCTGGAGCTGTTTCGCGTGATCCAGCTCCGGTGTCCTCGTCTCGGCGTGCAGGCCTTCGTCCGAGGTCTTTGTGACATTCACTCTGTCGCCCCCCGCCCGTATCTGGCCTCGCAGTTCTCCACCGCCGTCGACGCCTACCTCTCTATCCGCGCCGAGGTCGATCAACGCGTCAAGCTCGTTCTGGGACGAGACGCGCCCAATTGGCGCTTGAAGAACTCTTGTCCAGCTTGCCTGTACAAGCTGGAGGGCGAGCCGCAACTCCCGCGTGCCTTCATCTCCACGATGGACGGCAATAACTCCCTCAAGCGCTTCTGGCGGCGGGAGCGCGTGCACGTCTTGGTGGATGGTGCGCCGGTCTCGGGCGCATCGAAGCAGCGGCCCAGCAATCGCCAGCTCCCAGACGAGCCGCAGTATGTCTCCGTTCCGGGCGCGTCGAAGGAGCGGCGCGACAATCGCCAGGCGCCGGGGGACCACTACCTCTCTCGAGCTGAGGTCGATGAGTGGGCGAAGGATGAGGTGGACGAGGTGATGAGGGGCTTTGTGCCGGGCGCTGGTGAAGATGAAGACGAGGGGGCTGGTTGTGAGGAGCGCTGGGAGAACATGAAAGAGGACGTCACAGCTCGCGCGTGGGGGATGTACGATGAGACAGGGATCTTCCCCGCTCTCTGCCGCCATGGGTTCGTGCTGGTCGTCGTCGACATGGTGCAAAGCGGCGAATTGTAAGCAGTTTCTTGTTCCTCGTTTGCTCCGGCTGACTCGCCCTGCGCGCAGGTCGAAATACGGGTTCGCAGTCCTCAACCACCTGATCTCCGTGCTTGGGGAGGTCACCATGGGGCACGACATTGGATGCAAGACGGCGAAAATGGTGAAAGCTCACCCCCGATTGGGTCCGCTCGCCGCCAAAAACAACTTCAAGTCGGTCGTCGGGGCTTTCCATGGCCTGGGGCACGGTCGCCTCTGCTCCGTATGCAACATGTCGATGTACGTGAATGGAATGGGCTTGGAGGACTGTGAAAATTGCGAAAGCTATTTCTCGAAGTCCAACGCGCTCGCCTCCATAACGCGCTACTCGACTGTGTTCCATCGCCAGCAGGCTATCGTGAACTACATGAAACATACCGATCTTTGCGACGCGTATCAGGGGCTCAGTAAGTTGGGCCACTTGCTCTTTGTAAAATCCTGACGGCGTTCGCAGCGATAGTCATTGGCAATAAGTATCGACGAGCACTGAAGATGAAGCGGGGCCTTCCCGCCCTGCAAGAAGCCATGCGTTCCCTCAACGTCCCAACACGCGATGTGTTCGAGGCCTGGCTGGAAAAAGAGAAGCAGTTCCTTCGCCTCTTGACGAAAGAACCACTGCAAGAAACACAAGAGATGGAGTACTACCAGAAATTGGTCAACTTCTACGCCTCCGAGTACGTGGACTTAACTGCAGCTGCAAGCAGGTGGCTAACAGTATTCAGAGAGCGCCTTCGTACCATGCAACACGTTGAGGCGTTTGTCGCGGAACCTACCGCCTCCAACTATGCCGAGTCGATGAAGCAGACGCGGCGTCTCGAGACGCAATGACGCCATGCCTACGAACTTGTATCCAAGAGCCTCGCCCCCGTGCAGGACTTGGAGCTACGCCTAGGGATCACAAGCCGCTGGGTCGCGGGGGATGAGGACTGGATCAAGGCAGCGGAAATGGTGGGCAAACGTCGCTACCAACGGGCGCTCGACCAGTTGCAGGGACTGATTGTGGCGCAGATGTTTGAGCTCTGCAAGATGAACATGTCGGGGACAGGTAAGCAGTGCGACCCCCATTAAATAAAAGAACTGAATCACGATACAGGTTACAAACTGCGCAAGCATATAGCGAAGTCGCTCCAGGTGCGGTCCAGAGCTGTGAAGACAGCTCTGGAAAGATACAATGCTGCCGCCGCCGCCATGAATCCTCCCAAACCCCGGCTCGCATAGGAGAAGGTGGTGGAGTACGCCTTCTTGGCGGAATTCGATCTTCTGCGTGAGGGCCGGGAGGACATCTGCGCCGAGCCATGGGCTCTCCCTGCTGGACGCGCCGCAATGGACCAGCACTTCAAGATGGTCCGCGCCGAGGAGGAGATCCAGAGGCTCGACGTTGAGATCCCCCGCCTCATCACCTACATGTCTGACGAGCGCGCGTTTCTGGCTTACCAAGAGCACCGCCTACGGGAGGAGGGAAAGGACGCCCTGGCGCATCAAGTCCGCGTGCATCGCATTGAGTATGGTCATTTCGACGACCTGCACATGCAGCGGCTCTGGAAATTGTCCAAGGAGCCGGGTTTCACGGCCTCCCTGGCCCGCGGCGTCGGCGTCTCGATGGAGAGGCGAGTTCCGGACTCCCACCACGCATCAGAAGAGATGGGTGGCGACGTTGACATGCCGGATCCACTGCAAGCACCCCGACGCGCGCTTGAGGAGGAGGACGAGGATGAGGACGAAGAGGATGAGGGCGACATGGACGCGATCGTGGAGGCTTTCGACAACATCGTGCGCATAACGCATGATGCGACTGCCGCTGCTTCATCTGAGTAGATAGTATGGACTTGTATTTTGTGTAACACGGCATGTACTTTCGATTTTTCTTCAATCCGAGGCGTGCGTTTGGTTCTGGATAACTTCAGGAAGGCCTCTGAATTTTTTCGCGAATTTCCATGTATTTTTTATAGAGTTGTGCTCAGAGGCGGCGGCGCTGTCAAGACAGTTGATGGCGGTTGATGGCGCGGGACCTGGCACTTGATGGCGCGCCGCCAGTGATCGCACCGCTGGCCGTGTGATGGTAGATAAAAGATCTATTGTGCTTAGATATACAGATAACAGGTAGATTGTGGAGGGAATTGTCTGTAATTAAGCCGTGCGCGAAAACTCACCGAAAAGTGCGCATCTTAGCGTGCACTTGATGCAAATGATGCACGCTAGTTTGCATCATTTCTTGGGCGTTACAGGTGTCCAGGACTCTGCACAAGATATATACTTTCCTTGAAGGACAACAGGATGGGAACAAGATCAAGCATCTGTTCCGCAAAAATGAAATGCAGAAATTGTTCAGGGATTGTCATGCAGGATTGGACCAGGCTGTGGAAGTCTTTGAGGTGTGTAATATATATATGCTGGTGAGACATTGAACGACTGCTCTTAGGTTACCACCAGGCCTCTGTGGGTGAATGAGATTGATGTGATGAAGAAAACAGCCCAGCTCATGCACGAGGAATTGTTTGAGCTGATTCAGACCCTGTCTGATAGCAGTACCAACTCAAACAGATCATCGGTAGGTGAACAGTTCACAACCAGTACATCCCACTAATTGGGGGGTCAGGTTTATCAGGGTGGGAATGAATCGAAAAATAGGTAAAAGCTCGGTTGTGTAACTGACTGAGTTTCTAAATCTTTCCCTTATAGTTCAACCTCATTTTCAATGTTGCCTTCAAAGCCCAAGATCTTCTATGGTCGGCAATCAGAGGTGGAGACCATCATGAAAATGCTCAACCAGGAGTCACCCAGAATAGCCATTCTTGGAGGAGGTGGAATGGGCAAGACAAGCCTTGCACAAGCAATCCTGCACTATCCACAGACCTTGGAAAAATTCCAACACAGGTTTCTTGTCAGTGCAGAAGCTGCAACCACCAGCATTGAACTTGCAGCCCTCATTGGACTACATGTTGGGGTGAACCCAGGAATCGATCTCACAAGACCTGTTGTCCAGTACTTGTCACAAAAGCCATCTTGTCTTCTGATTCTGGACAATCTGGAGACAGTGTGGGAACCAATGCAGTCCCGAGGTGGAATTGAAGAATTCCTTTCCCTCCTTACAGAGGTGAAACACCTTGCACTCTTGGTATGTTTAGCCCTGGTTCTATTTTTGCTTCACTGATTTCTACCAGATCACAATGCGAGGAGCTGAGAGGCCCAGCAAGGTCCACTGGACTCACCCATTCTTATTGCCACTGCAACCTCTGTCAACTGAAGCTGCACAGCAAACCTTTATGGATATTACAGATAATGCCTATATAAAAGAGGACATGGAGCAAATTCTCCAATTTACAGATAATATACCCCTCGCAGTGGACCTCATTGCTCATTTGGCCGACTATGAGGGGCTTTCCAATGTGTTGGCTAGATGGCAAACTGAAAGAACATCTCTGCTGACTCTGGGGTATGACCGAAAATCCAATATGGATGTGTCAATCAGTCTTTCTCTCTCCAGTCCCAGGATCACATCAGAGAGCAAGAAATTGTTGAGCCTTCTCTCAATCCTCCCTGATGGACTCTCTGATGGTGACCTGGTCCAATACAAACTTCCAATCTGCAATATTCTCAGTTGCAAAAGTGCATTGCTGGCCACATCACTAGCATACCAAGACAGCAACAGGCGGCTTCGGTCACTGATGCCCATGCGAGAACATGTCCAAAAGTTCCTGCCCCCATCCCTAGCCCTTGTACAATGTCTTCGCAAGCGGTTCTATGCACTTTTGGAGCTATATCAGAAGTATAATGGAGAGCAGCTGGGGCCTGTGATCAATCAAATTACATTGAATCTGGCAAATTTCCATCAAGTCCTCCAACAGGGGTTATACAACCATACTCCGGATCTGGGGACTACCATCCACAGCATATCATCCCTGAACTCATTCTACAGACTCACTGGACGAGGTTATACAGGGTTGCTGGATAGCACTCTACCTGCCTTACCTGGACTGGATGACCTCCAACTGCAGCTACATTTCATCACCGAAGTTCTCAAGTCATCTGCCTATTACCCCAGCCATGATAGCGAGCAATTCATAATGCAGGCACTAAATATGATTGAACATATCAACAACCCTCTTCTTGAGTGTAAGTACACTTCTTCTGTAAGCCACTATCTGTCTCATATGGTTACATCTTAGGCAAATTCTATCATGCAGCAGGGATTTATTGTCACCTTTGCAGATCAGATATACGTCAAGCTATGCAATTCTACAATAAGGCACTGGACTTGTCAAGCTCGTGTCGAGATACCAATGAGCAGTGTACTGTTTTGCTAAGCATTGCTGAGCTCAAATATAAGACTGGAGATTACTGCGCAGCTCAGGCACATATAGCTGAGGCACTGCAGCTATCAAAATCAGCCTCAAATCTGTTTCAGGAAGCAAATGCACTGTATATTGGAGCTCGATGCTCCACAGATCTAGGGAACTTCTTGCAGGCTATAGAGACCCTACAAAGAGGCAGACTAATTCTCGGTATTTGTGGCCTGTCTGGCGGGGATCTTGACCAGGGAATGGCAATCCAGCAGGGGGAGATCCATTTTCTTAAATCAGAATATGCCTCAAGCCAGAAGCATCAACAGTCAAGTAGTTGTGTCAGGGGAACCTCACCTTTTCACCCTAGCTCCCATCTCCACCCTCATCCCCCACAGGTCAAACCCCAGCGCTCACACTGGCATATAGCCTGTGACCAGGCCCGGGACCACTGCCGATCGGTCCGATCATTGTGGCTGTGAGAGCTGGCCCGACACAGCATTCCCCGGCTTCCACCGATGACGTAATCATGACGTACACCTCGCTTAAATATACGGAAAAGCCGTACTTTTAGCAGAGCCGTACGTCATAGCTTGATCCCGGAGTTTGGACACGTGCTACTTGCTAGTTTAGTTTTTAGAGCTGCACCTGGCGTGGGAATCCCCATCCTTTCTTCTCTTGGATTCCCCGCTAGGTGCGTAGTATTTCCACTCTTGTATTCTAGTACCTATATTTATACTTTGGATTCCCCGCTAGTTTCCGCGCCCCGCGCTGAGCTTAAGGTTGCCCTTACAGCAGAAGAAAGGATCTAAGGGATCAACTGGTCAAGATTGGGAAGTTTGGTGCAGGCACGGATTCGGACCACTACTCCAGTGCTCCGTCCTCCCCCACTTCCAATCTCGACCCCTCCTCCGTTCCGATGGACCAGCCGCCTGCCCCTGACTCCGCGCAACCCGAGATCCCGAGTGTTCACGCTCCGCATCCGGATTCCGGAGCCATGGCCCGGCTCGCTGCTGTCGAAGGCTCCCTCGAGAGCATCCAAAGCACGCTCCGCCAGCTATTGCTGAGCACCCAAAATCCGCCGCCTGCCCCCGCCCCTGCCGTTCCGGCTCCGGCGCCGGGTCCAGATTTCTCGGCCCCTCACCCAGCTCCAAAAACGGTCCTTCGACCGAACCCCCCGGCCGTTTTCGACGGTGACCGGACGCAAGGGAAGATGTTCCTCTACTCTGTCCTCACGTACTACAAGCTGGTCCCGGAAGCTTTCATGGCAGACGGGTTCGTCTCACAGGAAAAACTCGTCCGGTTCGCCATGTCCTTCATGTCGAAGGACGCGGCTGCCCGATGGGCGGAACGGCGCACATCCGCCGTACCATTCCCATTCCCCACCTGGGCCCAGTTCGAGGCTGAGTTCCGGCTCCGGTTCATCGAGGAGAACGAACAGGACCAAGCCCTCGCCAAGCTTGAGTCCCGCTCGTATTTCCAGGGCTCCCGCGACATCTACCGGTATACGGACGATTTCGAGGAACTGGCCGTAACGGCCGGTTACTCGGACGCTCTCGTCCGGGTCACCAAGTATCGCTCCGGGCTTGACCCGAAGATCAACGTCGCGATCACAACGTCCGGGACCGCCCCTGACCTCACCGACTACGACGGCTGGCGCGCGCGCGCCTTCCGCCAGTACGAGGCATTCGGCCGAGCCGGATCCGGAAACCCTCCGGTTCGGCTCCCAGCCGCTTTACCTCGGCCGCGTGGAACGGGAATTCTCCCGGTTGCGCCCCCCGCGCGCGCTACGGTCTTGTTCGCCCCGGCTCCCGGACCCGCGCTCCCAGCGGTCGTTCCAATGGATGTTGACCGGACCCGAGCGCGCGCTTTCCCACGCTCATGCTTCCGGTGTGGTGCGGCCGGACACATCGCCCGGGACTGCCCGGTTACGTCCGACGTCCGGCACACGGACGTTCTCGACGAGGTCGTTCGTCAACTCGGGGACGACCTCCTCGACGAGCTGTTTGCCCGGCTCTCCACCTCCGCCTCGCTTCCGGCCGAGTCGGCGGACGGAGATGAGATGGAACCGGCGGGTTTTCCCCGCCCGGCCGAGTGAGCGGTGCGCCCTCGGTCGCGTCCCCTAATCGCTACGCCCTCCTGTATTCAGATAATGCCAATACATTTGAGTCCGAGGCAGTAGTGAGAGGCGCACCCCCCGTCCCTGTCTCCGTCCGAGTAACCGAGACTCTTCCTCTCGTCCTAGAGAAGGAAACCCGCATTGCCCCCGAGCCGGGAACGAGGGCAGTGACGGAGGCCCCTGTCCCCGAGCCGGGAACGAGGACAGGCTTGCTTCGGCGCGTTCGTCGCCCGAAGTGGGAACAGCGACTTCCCCGGCAGTACGTCATCGACTCTGTCGAAGGCCGAAACTCCCTGCACATCCCGTTGGACCTGCAGTCCGTCGAGACCGCCGCCCCGAATGTCGGTGAAGGCTCTGGTCAACTGTGGAGCGACCGGAGACTTCATCGATTCGGAGTACGTCATCTCCCGCAACCTTCCGGTCCGCCCTCTTTCGCAGCCCATCCCAGTTCTCAACGTGGACGGCAGCCCGAACCAAGCGGGTGGCATCACCGGCGTAGTCGACATGGTGGTTGACTACAAGGGGCACTCCGAGCGCATCCAGCTCGCCGTGACTCGGCTCGGGAAACAGCACGTCATCCTCGGTTACTCCTGGCTCCAGAAACACAACCCGGAGATCAACTGGGAGACCAAGGAGGTTCGCATGACGCGCTGCCCGACTGGATGCCGCACCTGCCGAGAAGAGCTGCGGGCTGTCCGGAGGAACGGGAAGCTCGCCGCCTCGATCCTCCGGCAGCTCCGTGAAGGTCCGACCCCTTCCATCTGCGCTGTCGACTCGGAAGAGTGGTCCGGGGACGATGGGTACGACCCGGCCGACGACGACGACCTTCCGGACCTTACCCCGGACTTGGAAGATGATGACGACGACGAGCTCGAAGAGGGTGATCGCATCCTCTACACTGTGTTCGCCCCAGCCGAAGAGATTCGCGCCGGAAGCACCGTCTCGCAGCGTCTCGCAGAGGCTCACGCGAGGAATTCCGAACCGGCCGGAACCGAAGTCCCAGCCTGGGCTGCGGATTTCGCGGACGTCTTCGCCCGGGAGTCCTTTAACTCTCTCCCGGACAGGCGGACATGGGATCATGCCATCGAACTCGTCCCGGACGCGAAACCAGCCAACTGCAAGGTCTACCCGATCTCCCCGCTCGAGCAGAAGGAGCTCGATGCCTTCATCTCGGAGGGATTGAGTACCGGCCGCATCCGCCCGTCGAAGTCTCCGATGGCATCCCCAGTCTTCTTCATTAAGAAGAAGGACGGTGCTCTCCGGTTCGTCCAGGACTACCGGGCGCTCAATGCGATGACCGTGAAGAACCGGTACCCGCTCCCTTTAATCAACGATCTCATTAACCGGTTGAAAGGAGCTCGGTTCTTCACGAAACTCGACGTCCGGTGGGGTTTCAACAATGTCCGGATCCGGGAAGGTGATGAATGGAAGGCCGCATTCCGTACGAACCGGGGGCTCTTTGAGCCGCTGGTGATGTATTTTGGCCTTACCAACTCCCCGGCCACATTCCAGACGATGATGAACGACATCTTCCAGGACCTGATTCTGTCCGGAGATGTCATGGTCTACCTGGATGACATCCTCATCGCGCATTCCGACCTCACCCGTCACCGCGAAATCGTCCGAGAGGTGCTCCGTCGGCTCCGGGAACACCGCCTTTTCCTCCGGCCGGAGAAGTGCGAGTTTGAGAAGTCCGCAATCGAGTACCTCGGCGTTATCATCTCGCACAACCACGTCGAGATGGACCCCGTCAAGGTCGCCGGTGTCGCCGCTTGGCCCACACCCGAGAACAAGAAGGACGTGCAGCAGTTCCTCGGCTTCACGAACTTCTACCGGAGGTTCATCCGGGCATTCTCGGACGTCGCTCGGCCGCTTTTCGACCTGACGAAAAAGGGTGTGGCCTGGACCTGGACCGCCGCCTCGGCCGCCGCGTTCCAAGCCCTCAAGGACGCGGTGACCGCGGAGCCCGTCTTGGTCCTCCCGGACGAATCTCGGCCGTACCGGTTAGAGGCGGACAGTTCGGATCGGGCAACCGGAGCCGTTCTGTCGCAACAGGGCACGGATGGAAAGTGGCGCCCTGTCGCCTTCTACTCCAAAAGCTTGAACGACGTCCAACGGAACTATGTGATCCACGACAAGGAGATGCTTGCAATCGTTCGAGCTCTAGAGGAGTGGCGGCACTTCCTCGAAGGCGCGCAGCACCCGGTCGAGATCTGGACGGACCACAAGAATTTGGAGTACTTCCAGAAGTCCCAGAAGCTGAATCGGCGGCAGGCCAGGTGGTCCCTGTACCTGTCCCGGTTCGACTTCGCCCTGTTCCACCAGCCGGGTCGCCTCATGGGTCGTCCAGATGCGCTCTCCCGCCGCCCAGACCACGGCGCCAGATCCGAGAACTCGGACGTTACGCTTCTTCGGCCGGAGCTTTTCCAGATCCGGGCGATGGAAGGGATCGCAGTCGACGGACCCGAGATTCCTCTCCTGCGCGATGTCCGGAAGGCGTTCGCGACCGAGCCGGAACTCGAGGACCCCGTGGCGCTTGTCGCTCGGGAGCTCCTCAAGAACCGGAAGGCTCCTTCTCCCCGCTCGGCCGAATGGCAGATCTCGGACGGATTGCTCCTGTTTCGCGGTAAGATTGTCGTACCGCGGAATAAGGACCTTCGCCGCCGGATTATGGAGCAGCACCACGACACGCGGGTCGCTGGACACGCTGGCCGCTTCAAGACGTTGGAGTTAATCTCCCGGAACTACTGGTGGCCCCAGTTGTCCCGACACGTCGGTCAGTACGTCGGCACCTGCGACGCGTGCAACCGGACAAAGGCGCTTCGGCGGCTTCCCCACGGTGAGCTTCATCCGACCGAGATTCCGGCCGAGCGCTGGGACACCGTCTCAGTGGACTTCATAGTCGAGCTTCCAGAGGCGCACGGGTTCGACGCGGTTATGGTTGTCGTTGACGTCCTCGGTAAGCGGGCCCACTTCAACGAGTGCCACACTAGCCTCGGAGCAGTCGGAGCTGCCCGGTTGTACTACCGGAATGTGTGGAGGCACCACGGAACCCCCCGGAAGTACATTTCCGACCGCGGCCCACAGTTCATCGCTGAGTTCACCCGGGAGCTGTGGCGCCTCATTGGTATTGAACCCGCTACCTCCACCGCTTACCACCCGCAGACCGATGGCCAGACCGAGCGCGTCAACCAGGAGCTCGAACAGTTCATCCGTATCTTCACGAGCTACAGACAGGATGACTGGGATGAGCTCCTACCGGCGGCCGAATTCGCCTACAACAACCACGTCCACTCCTCGACGCAGCAGGTGCCGTTTATGACGGACACCGGCCGGCTCCCTCGGATGGGGTTTGAGCCTAATGGCATGCGCTCGGCTGACGAATCGGTCAACGAGTTCCGTGACCGGATCGCTGCTGGGGTGTCCGAAGCCAAGGCTGCGCTCGTCAAAGCCAAAGACGAGTTTCAAGCTGTACTACGATCGCAGACGCGTGCCCCGCGCCGGAGATCCAGGTAGGCGACCGAGTCTGGGTGGACGCGTCCGACATCAAAACGACGCGCCCGTCGCCCAAGTTCTCGGACAAGCGGCTCGGACCCTTCAAGGTCGTGCAGGTTGTGGGAAAAGGCGCGTACAAGCTCGAGCTCCCCCCGCGCTACTCCCAGCTCCACCCGGTCTTCCCGGTGGTGAAGCTCGAGCTTGCGAAGCCGGACCCGTTCCCCGGACGCCCCCGGAACGACGAGCCCCCTCCTGTCCTTCGGACGGATGGAGACGAGAGGTGGGAGGTCGACGAGATCCTTGAGGCACGGGTCCGGTACGGCAGCCTCTGGTACATGGTGCGCTGGAAAGGTTATGGTCCGGAGCACAATAAGTGGGTAAAGCACTCTGACGTCTTCGCCAAGGACGCCATCAATGCCTACTACCGCCGCTATCCCAACGCTCCCCGCCGGATAGCCTCGGCCGCCTTCGACTCGCTATCCTTCCGGAGGCGCGATAGGACCATCCGCTTTATACGTCGGGACACCGTATTCCAAGGGGGGGGTGATGTCAGGGGAACCTCACCTTTTCACCCTAGCTCCCATCTCCACCTTCATCCCCCACAGGTCAAACCCCAGCGCTCACACTGGCATATAGCCTGTGACCAGGCCCGGGACCACTGCCGATCGGTCCGATCATTGTGGCTGTGAGAGCTGGCCCGACACAGCATTCCCCGGCTTCCACCGATGACGTAATCATGACGTACACCTCGCTTAAATATACGGAAAAGCCGTACTTTTAGCAGAGCCGTACGTCATAGCTTGATCCCGGAGTTTGGACACGTGCTACTTGTTAGTTTAGTTTTTAGAGCTGCACCTGGCGTGGGAATCCCCATCCTTTCTTCTCTTTGGATTCCCCGCTAGGTGCGTAGTATTTCCACTCTTGTATTCTAGTACCTATATTTATACTTTGGATTCCCCGCTAGTTTTCCGCGCCCCGCGCTGAGCTTAAGGTTGCCCTTACAAGCTCCAGCTCAGTCGCGAACGCCTTCCGGACATCCTGCAGGAGGGGGATCTCGGGTCACTCAACCGCAATCCCCTCCATCGCCCGGATCCGGAAGAGCTCCAGCCGAAGGAGCGTAACGTCCGAGTTCTCAGATCAGGCCCTGTGGTCTGGGCGGCGGGAGAGGGAGAGCACTGAAACGGTGCACTTCTTATATGACTAGGAATAGCTAATTGATAGGTATTGTGAACAAACACCCAAAACAACCAACCACAACCAATCTACCTCCAAAGATCTAAGTGCTTCTCTTTGTGAGTTTGGGTCTGGGCCGTAGTATGCGACCAGCAGGTTTGAACAAACACAAGTTTGATTTATAGGCTTCCAACAACACACTCTACAACGTACTAGCAATATGCAACCGCCAACAACAACACTGCTAGGAACCCAGGGATGGTCCAGGGGTGTGTTATATGGGGTGGATACAAGATGGCTGGACCGCTAGGTCGAGAACACCAGGGCAGAGTATGTAGGTTTGTGAAAATCCTCGCTAAGGGCAGCCCCAAAGACTACTGAGGCTAACAACAAATGGACTTCAATCCTCAGACGGCAAGACTCTCCTTGACCGCCGACCTATTCCTTAACCAAGAACAGGAACCTTTCCGCTTTTATCGGCACTAGTTCACTACAAGCGTCCAGCTAGCGACCCAACACACTACGACAGAGCTTCCGTCTATATCGGGGTGAAGGCGAAGTAACTGACAAGTTATAGCCAAACTAGAGGTGGGGGCACCGAGTCCGTCTTCTTCTTAGTGGGCTCAAGTCAACACACAATCCATCTAGCAAGCGATCCAACACACTACGACAGAGCTTCCGTCTTGTCGGGGTGAAGGCAAAGTCACCACCAAGGAAAGTAAAGGTACAGTCTCTACATCTTCTTCCACCCTAGTCTGTCCTGCGCTCCCTTTTATACTACTAGGTGTGAGTTACATGTAAAAGCGAGCTGAATAATACAATAAGCAATATTAGATGATAAGAAATACGGTCAGCCAATGAGACGACTGCCGTTTGGTTTTGGGACTGGTCTGGTATATGCCAGGTCAGCCTTGCTGACCGGCTAATGTTCAACCGTGGGTATATCAATGGATCCTCAGCCCTCCGTCTATGCCGAGTACCCCTTCCGGACCAACCGGCGATGTAGCCGGTGATCTAGGTCATCTCTACTCCATCAGAGCGTCGATCTATTACATCTAGGCAACGCAGTGTTGCGCCCGACATCAAATGGTCATAGCTCGTTGGTCAGAACGTCGATCTGCCCTCCGGTCATCGGTACAGGCTGTGTGATTGTCCCTAGCTCCGTTCCAATAGCCAACTGGCTATTCCCCTTTGCCCTAGCTGCCCAGATTGGGTGCTAGCCGCGTGCTACCTCATCTTGTATGTCGTGGTATGTCTTTGTCAAAGCCCTAGCCGGTCACTAGTAGGGTTATTCCGCCTAATGCCGTCTAGTCGCTTATCTAGAGATTAGATAGTACCACCGGTTACCGTGCCGAGCTTCCGAGGTCAAGGCGTAGCTCCCTAGCTGTATGTCCATCGTAGATATCCGTCTGCTAGACCCTCGCTAGCTCCGTCCCAAGTCATCTCTGGACTACTAGAATCTCCTAGGTCATGTCTCATGAATGTATAGGCAGTGGTTTAATCCCTGGTTGTTTGTACACTCAGCTAGCAGCTAGCGCGTCACACTAGTGCAGCCTTGTGCTACAGTCAGCAGTTAGGGCTCGCTCTGACTCTCCTTTATATCACCTAACAAGTGGTCTGCGTACTAGCTGGTATGCTAGTAACAACAGAAGTGTTAGTTGCTTCCCGTTGTATAAATACTGGTCATAGGAAATCGCAAAATTAGCCCTAGATGCCGCGCATTTATGTTACACCATTTCAGCGCATCCGGGCGGCCCATGAGGCGACCTGGCTGGTGGAACAGGGCGAAGTCGAACCAGGACAAGTACAGGGCCACCTGGCCTGCCGCCGGTTCAGCTTCTGGGACTTCTGGAAGTACTCCAAGTCCTTGTGGTCCGTCCAGATCTCAACCGGGTGCTGTGTGCCTTCGAGGAAGTGCTGCCACTCCTCTGAAGCTTGAATGATCGCAAGCATCTCCTTGTCGTGGATCACATAGTTCCGTTGGATGTCGTTCAAGCTCTTGGAGTAGAAGGCGATGGGGTGCCACTTTCCATCCGTGCCCTGTTGCGACAGAATGGCTCCGGTTGCCTGGTCCGAACTATCCGCTTCTAACCAGTACGGTCGAGAGTCGTCCGGGAGGACTAAGATGGGCTCCGCAGCCACCATGTCCTTGAGGGCTTGGAATGCGGCAGCCAAGGCAGCGGTCCAGGTCCAGGCCACACCCTTTTTTGTCAGGTCGAAAAGCGGCCGAGTGACGTGCAAGAACACCTGGATGAATCTCCAGTAGAAGTTCGTGAAGCCGAGGAACTGCTGCACGTCCTTGTTCTCAGGCGTGGGCCAAGCGGCGACACTGGCGACCTTGACGGGGTCCATCTCGACGTGGTTGTGCGAGATGATGACACCAAGGTACTCAATCGTGGACTTCTTGAACTCGCACTTCTCCGGTTGGAGGAAAAGGCGGTGTTCCCGGAGCCACCTCTCGGTAGGCGAAACCTTATATACTGATTGGTAACTACCCAGTAGCACATGTCCAGATGTATCTACAATGATCGCGGGCCTGATCGCACAGCATGTGCCAGCGAGAGTGGACGGGTGTCTCGGGTGGTTTGGCAGTCGGATAGAAGGGCACAGAAGTATCCGGAGCTCCGGGCGGAAAACCATCCGAAGTATCCGGAGCCGGTCCAGATGGAAAAGCGCCCGAAGTGGCCAAAGCATCCGGATCGGGTCTGGATGGAAAACCGTCCGAAGTGGGGGTTCCCCTGACAAGGGTGGTGGCGTGTCCGTTGTGACGTGCCGGAAGCAGTGATGGGCTGCAGTGAAGAGAAGAGGGGTGGCATAGGTGAAAGGGGTGTGCATATGCATAATTGGAACACACCAGGGGGTCTTGAAGGTGGTTGGGCCCTCTACGCGGGGTAACCACATCGAGGGCCTCAGAAATAAGTGTCTTGGTTTGAGTGGCAACACCAGTGCCAATGCCTCAGGCTCTCATCCACCTCAAATTCTGGTCCAAATGAGCGGATATGCAGACGGATGCTAACAGTAGTGTCCTGTCAGTGGAGGATGAGAATATCGAGAGCGGTGAGATGATGCAGGGGTGCCACTCAGATGCTTGTTGTGGTTTGTGATCAAGAGGCTTCCTTCCCAATTTAGACATCGCCTGCTACTCAACAAAAATGACCCCGAGGAACTGTTGCCTCGGAAAGCATTTGTGTTATTAACCAGATGTTCTCATATAAAACCCAAGTATTGAAGAGCAAATAGTCCTTGATTCTTCGGTACTATGGGACTAATTAAATCATAATGGTGCCTTCCTAGTACGTGTACTCCTCCGAACTCCCAGTGGTGTCGGCACAGGACTATATTTCCTGTGACGCTTCGGGGCTGGTCCTTCGTCGAACACATCTTTGCCGATAAAAACACACTTTTTCTGTGGCTCTGCTTGTAGAAGATCCGATGGGGACAAGATCGGTTGGCCTTTGTGCACAATGTGGATGGCAGGCATTGAAGCAGCTGCCTCCGAGTCCGAATGCATGGCCCAGTGATGGAAAACCAAACTAGATGTGGAATCATAGGCTGTATGGGCCGCTTTAAGAGTCACTTATATTCGGTAGGAGTCATTATGCGGACCCGTAAGGTCCCCCAATAGATATAAATAGCCTGTAGATTAGCTAGAGTAGGCAGTTCTATTACAATAGAGAATTTTACCGACTCAACTCCGTCGCCTCAAGTAAGACTCTCGGCAATCGGAATTCTCGTGATTGTGACCTTCCTTCAAGAAACCCCGCAACTTCACACGATACCCCTGTGGACATCCTACACCCCACTTAGCAGTCTGACAGGCGCAGTGAATCTGACAGCAGGCGGAGATATACCGTGATCAATGGATGGATCCTTACCAGCGCCATCAAGATCCAGCCAGTTTGGGTTGGTGAGAACCAATGTATCCCGCACATTTCCTCTCGGCCCTTTTTCCTGTAACTTCTACAAGGTGGACCTCCACTTCGCTCTGGAATAAGAATGCAAGAAGAAGAAAACCACAAATAGCAATATATTGATGTAGCACGAAAGACAACCCGGCCAAACCCGACACAAATGCACTGACATTCACCAACTTTAAAGCACGAAGAATCACTGTGTTCCCACCCCATGTAGACAGAGGGTCTGTCTACCCCCGTAGACGAAGGGTAGACGGACCACTGTGTCTACGTGTATCTACACCATTAGTCTACCTATATCTACATTGGTCACTCACCTAGACCGACGTAGACGCACATAGGCAGACATATACATATGTAAGGTATAACAAAAAGATGGCTGCATCATGAAGTTGAGTGAAGTGGGTCTACGTGCGTCTACAGCGTAGACGCAGGTAGACCCACGTAGCCGACGGGTAGATGCGGTGCATCTACCCGACGTAGCCGAACGTAGCCGAACATCAATCAACGGCGCCGAAGGGCCATGATCTACACGGCGTAGACGTAGGTAGCCGAAGATCGCCGCATGTCGGCACATGTCAATCAACGTAGACGTGGGTAGGTCTACATAGGGTGGGAACGCAGTGATTAATATGACTGCCGTACTTCACTACAGTGGAACATTGAACATAGGAATACCACATATTGGGAACAAATAACAAACTGGAGGAGGAGTTCAGTCAGCAGAATTAAATCCCGTTGCATCTCGACCTTGAAAAATGGCGAGCAGCAGTCAGAATGATTTGCACTGCATCAAATGCTTGAAAGATTTGCGTAGTAGAAAAGTAGAGGAACCGAGCACGAAAAGTGGTTTTCCTGGATTTCACATAGTCATGGCGCAAAAACAGCCTAAAATTGAATCTGGAAGGCAGGAGGAGACCCGTGAGTAGCCAGCAGTTCGAGGGACGGGTGGTGAAGCAGCCAGAATCATGTACGAGCGGGAAATGGAAATTGATGCCTCCGACCAGTAGTTTGAAGAATAAAATTTAGCACCCGCTACAATCCCAGCCAGAGCCAACAGAGCAGTTGTGACTCAACTCAGAACAGAGAAGATCCCCAGTAGCAGACAGAAGCGTTGAGGGACCAAGGCAGGAACTGTCCCCAGAAGAATGTTGCAATCCCGGTAATTTGAGGCGTGAGAGAAATGGGGGAAAGGTTGCCATTCCGAACCAAGGAAGTGGGCCAGCAAACATGAGAGCTTCCTCGATCCACGAAGTACCCAAAATACACGCATCAGCTTTCAAAGCACCGTAGAATGGACATTTGGAAGTCAGCGAGATGGCGTATGGAAACAGTGACAGACGTGGTGGGTTTTGATGGACAAGTTCGGAGTGCACCTTCGAAACGATTTCTGATTTCTGCTGCAAGCTGTAGTGTGTACAAAGATCCGGAATCCCGGGGAAGATACACCCCACGATACGTGGTCAAAGATAATTGACTCCAATACCGACTCGCATCCCATGAGCAGGTGGAGGTAAGAAGATAAATTACATTCCTCCATCGGATTCACTGGCTGACAGCATACATATGAATATTATACGAGGCAGAGGGAGGGAAAGAGGGAGCAGAAAAGAAGGGGGAGCAAGGTGTGGAGATGCGGAGCGCGCCGGGCGAGGGAACAGATGTGGGGGGGAGGGAAAGCGAGGTGCAGGGCGCATCTGGAGTTGACCGCTCGCAAGGCAAAAGGTGCAAGTGCTGCATGCGCTCGAGCGCGAGCCACACCAGCGCATACGTTCATACACCATCGTCGTCGATATCGGGGGTAAGGCGCAAGTCCGCACGCGCTCGAGCGCGAGCCACACCAGCGTATACGTCCATACGCCATCGTCGATATCAGGGGTTCTAAGCGACTGCACGACAAGAAAGGGAAGAGGGCAGTAAGACCGGGCGGCGAACGAAGTAGGAGGGAGGGAGCGAGGGAGCGAAGGAGAGGAAGGAATGAAGATGGTTGAGGCCCATGCAATCGTAGGTCTGGGATTGAGGAGGATAGCCGCAGTCGGGAGGCAGCTGTAATTTGCACACCAAGTCCGTGGATCCCAAGCGCAAGGCCTTCTTGCGGGAGGTGCCGGGCAGAGGGCGCTGCGTTGTTTCGGACCGGCTGGGTGACTATCGCGCGAAGCGTGGCTGCATGGAGCGCGGCCAGTCGTGTGCGCGCGCGGTCGGACAGCTGACCTAGTGTCTTGAAGTAGCACCGTTTTCAGAGATCGTGAGTCGTCAGAGACGTTCAGAGTCGAGCAGCGCAGGACGGGTATTTAGATGAGAAGGGAGGAGGGCGAAAGACGAGGGGAGGGTGGGGTGGTTTGTGTGCGCCTGGTGGGTTGCGAGATGATACACAGAGCGTGCGCCGAGAATATTGGGGGCAGATCCGGGCTGGCAGAGTAAGGCACCGCGTGCGCACGGGTCTGCATGGGCGGCACGCCAGGAAAGACAGACATGCGCCGGTATTGATTGATCAGCACGGTTACGCGGTGGGTTGGCAACGAGTGAGACGGTATGAGACAGAGGAGAAAGCAGGAACGACTGAAGCCGGAGATGGCGAAGGTGAGAGAGGAGGAGAAGAGGAGAAGGTGAGAACGGGAAGGAATGGGTTAGGTGAAGGCAGGGACCGAGCGGGGGGCACACGTGCTTGACGTGGTCATAAGCGAGAGGTCGGTAGTTGCAACTCAAGTTGAATTGATAGCCAGTGCGTGGCATCGGCGCGAGAGGTATCGAGCCGCAGCGCCGTGTCCTGAGCTCAAGACGGCTTTCCAGAGTCGGTGGGCAAGCAGACAGGAGGAAGGGGATTTGAGCGTGGACTCGGAACAGCGGGAAGAATGCCCCTGCGACGCACTCGCTAGCCCTTGTCCATTTGCGCGCGAGTCGGGTTGTAAGTAAGTACTTGAAGTCTTGAAGGCGACGAAGTTTGGGACTTGCTGGGTTGGTGGCGATTCGGCGAAGCTTGAAACATATCGGTGTGTTCGAGGAATTCGGGACTTGTAGGGGTGTTGAGGTCGTACAGTGCTTGTGCGTATTGAGAAACCTCTTGGATACGGAAACCAGTGGAAACCTCGGTGAAGTTGCTGCCACGTGCACGGCAACAACACGGCTATCAACCCAAAACGGGAAATACTTGCCTTTCTCTATGTCATGACTGCTAGCACTCACAACGCTTGAAACTGCCCGCCGAAGTCGACCCTCGCAGCAGCCGGCGATGAGCCATTTGATTTCACCCGCGGACGACGAACTGTAACTCTTCTACCCGTTTCCTACGATCATAGCTTCCCAAATGAAGCACAAAGGGCCAGTATAGCACATATACACCTTTGCGGTACATGCAAGTCTAACGGAATTTCGGAGCACTTCACTTTGCCTTCTGGGTCCTGTGTGGCGGTGGTGGGGAATAAGGTGGATTTGGTGCAGGAGCTGGCGGGTGGGGAGGGAGGGGAGGCAGTCGTCACACCCGCGCAGGGCGCGCTTCGTGCGCGCGCTCATCCCGCGGTAGACCAGTGACTGTCTGTCTATGGAGGCAAGCCTGTCGTGTGTATCGACAGGCTTGCCTTCATACACAGGCTGGATTCGAGCCTAGTCCCGCGGCCGGATACACCCTCGCCGTCGCCTCGGTCCGCCGCGGCACTCACTCTGGACGACGCAGACCCAGACCCAGACTCGGACTCGGACGAAGCAGACGCCGACACCGACGACCCCCTCGCGTCCTCAGAACTCACCGCACGCCCTGCCTCGGCCCCACCCTCGCCGCCCTCCCCCATCTCCATCCTCCGCCCCCCCGCACCCACACCGCAAAACCCCCTCCTACTCCTCCCAGGTCGCCTTCTCCCTCGGCGGCGGTCTCGCGTCCTCTCTCGGCCGCTCGCGGTCGCATTTCCGCATACGCGGCTCCCGCGCGTCCACCGCCACCTCCACACTCACCGCGCACCACACGCCGAGCAGCTCCGTCGGCGCGAGCGAGCACTGGCACAGCGCCGAGTCGTCCTTCCGCGACTCTACATCCGCGGCTCAGCTGCATGGACGTGGGCACGCGCACGCGGAGTCGGCGCCGGACTTGCATGCGGCGGCGGAGAGTCTGTCCCGCCACGCGCAGCGGTCCGCACCCGCAGCGGCAGCAAACGCCCACGCGACGCACGCGAGCCTCGGGAAGGGACTGCCCACCACCTCCCTCCGCGCGGGCACGGCAGATTCACGGCGCGTCTCGGATGCGATGATCACGCCCGCCAGCGCGCGCATATCCGCGGCGAGCTCGGCCGCCTCTTCCACCGACCGCCTCCACCCCGCGCCCGCGCCCGAGGCTGAGTCCGATTCGCCGTGTGCCGCGAGGTCGAACGGGTTCCCCGGGGGGTGGGGCAGCGTGCGCAGTGCGCACGGGTGGGGAAAGGCGGCGTCGACGTCGGCGCTGGTCGACGCGGACGGCAACAGACGGTCCCCGCCTCCGCTCGCTACGGGAGGAGTAACAGGCGACGCGGGACCCTCGAGCAGCGCGCTCTCCCCCCTGCCGTACCCGCAACACTTCCCGTGGGGCGCGCGCGTGCTGGGGAGTTTCCGGACCGTCCCGAACTCGACGGGTGATAATGAACCCGATAATCGGGCAAGCGGCGCGTTCGCCCCGCCCGGCGCGTGGGGGAGCTTCCGCCAGACTGCGGCAAAGCCAAAGCCGACGACGGCGGTGGCGAGTGTGGGGGCGGGGCGGAGTGTGGAGAGTTTAGGTTTAGGTTCGGGGGCGGTGGACCTGGCGTCCCCGGTGGAGCCGGCGTTCCCTGCGCACGCCAACGGCAATGTCGTCCCCAACGGAACGGCGGATCCCGACGCGAGTGCGAGGACGAGTATGAGTGCTAGTACGAGGACGAGGACGAGTCGAATGAACGGCTCCGATTCGGCGCACAGCGGCTCCACCTCCGCCGCCGTCGAGTCCCCGACGAAGTGGCTCACCGAACCCGACATCCCGGCCTCCGGCGTCGGCGCGGCGCACTTTCGCGTCTCGGCGCGCACGGGCGAGGGCGTGCAGGACGTGTTTGGGTGGGTGGCAAGGCGGCTGGTGGAGCCGGCCCGGAATCTTGACTCGGCTGAAGACGGGGAAAGTGGGATGGGGATGGGGCGGGACTCGTGGGCTGGACGGGAGGGGTGGGAGAATTCGCATTCACGGGGGACAGCGAAGGGGAAGGGGAAGGGCGGGGGGACGGTGGGGCAGCGTGAGTCTCACGGGGGCGGGCAGTGGGGCGGAGGCGCGGTTGAGGGGCGTGGGTAAGGGGGAGGGGGGAAGGTGTTGCTAATATACCAGCCAGGTTGGGTGGATCTATCGGTCGAGCGGGGGAGGTAATTTAATCGGGCATTTATTTACTTACTTATGGATATGTTTATACCAGATGGAAGAAGGAATGCAATATATATACGACGTTCAAACGTTCAGACTTCTCTCCACTTCTCAACTTTCCCCGGCGTGTGGGCAATTCGACCGCGGCCAAAAACAACCCAGTTTGAAGGCCTCAGTACGCTCCAAATAATCGGGCGTGGTGTTGGACACCGCGGGCGTTCTGTCCTCTGTTTGCACGTCAGAAATACAATGGCACGAAAACGGGGTTCGATTCCCCGCGCCCGAATGTCGGCCACTCAGACTGTTTTTTTTCTTTGGGCTATGCGCAAGTGGCTGAATTTTCGTCGCTGGATCCCGGAGTTCTGAACGCACCAAATAGCTCGGGTGTGGTGTTGGACACCACGGGCGTTCTGTACGAAAGGATGATAGACTCGGAGTTGATGAGGCCCGCATACGGGTTTCGATTCCCCGCGTCCGAACGTGGACTGTACCAACCAGCTTTTTGGTCTGGCCGCCGCGCAGATGGACATGGGCTGGATAGCCTACTTATGTGTACTGAGCTTTCAGCTTAAATTACTGGAACAAGGCCGATGTTCAGCCGCAGTTGAATCAATGCGAGACCGTCTTTAAGTCTCGTCAGATTATGAACTATACATGCGGACAGAGATGTCTACAAGCTCTCGCAAGGTTCGATCATTGAGGCAGGTGTGTTGTCTTTATACGCTTTGTGGGTCTATATTCACTGCCATAATCGTCTGCCCTCTTTCGCTTCTTTGAAGACACCAAGGACACGGTAGCAAGCTCGGGTATGATAAAGGATGGAATTTGTAGTGAGAGGTCAGGCCAAGACGCAGAGCGGTCCAGTTCTTTGATGCAGAGCAAGCCCAGGCTTCCCGGTCTGGCGGAGCTAATGGAGCTAGCGGAGAGCCAGATAGGGTGATAGCGGACTTCATGCTCGGCGAGGCTGTTAGCGCGTGAGGAGGCCGCGGAGTTTAGGCCGCTATTATTGGAGCCCTGGTGGGATGCGGATAACGCGGGCCACGGGGTGTCGTGTATGTCAGGCAGGTGGTCGACACCTGAACAAAGAAAAATTAGCTATCCGCTGAACCCGAGGCTGCAACGCCTAGCGCACCCGAGCTGCTTTGTTCCTTGAGGCGCGAACAAGCATTTTGGTGACGCCGAAAGTCTTTAAAACCAATAAGATTGTCCCCGCAGTAGCATTGAAAAAGATCTGTGGTATCATCTGAATGTATGTGATCAGCTCAGATAACCACTTGCACCTCATGGGAGGACAAGGGATCCAACCACTCACAGATGCCGTAGCTGGATTCCAGCTTTCCTCTTCCTTCTCCAGTTTGAGACTTTCTAGGTCGGACCACTTGACTACAGATTGTGCATCTTTCCGCATTCCGTGGTCGGGAGTGGGACATTATGGCGCTGTTGTCAAGTGTGGTTCCGAGGAAGACTTCTTCCCGACGATAACCTGGACAACTATGCCAATATCCTACATCTTCTGGGACATCGTACTGTCGAATAGAATACGTGGTTGCAGTCCGGAGACTGAAGAGGAAGCGATCAGTTGCTTGTGAGATCTCGCTTAAATTGGTATTTTTTTTGCGTGGTTTCCAAACGAGTTCTCTTCTGCCAGCACGGTCTATACGTTCATCGATATTGCTGGAGTTTGGTTGGTGTGGACGGGCGAGCATACGTCTCGTACTGGGATTGACAACAACTGGTGCAGTAGATGCTTCACTTTCATGGAATTCGTCACCTGGATGGAAGGCATTATTACGCGGAGAGAATTTGCCACGAAAATACTCACGATAAAGCAGTTGATTAGCTTCCGTGAAAGCCTAAATAGGATGAGGCCAGAAATGGTGGATTGCGATGCCACTCACCCTTCGACAGAGATGATTCAAAAGATCAAGTGGGGAATTGGATCCAACGTCCGTCGTTATCGTATTTGCGTTAAACTTTTCTTTCGGATTCAAAGATATTTTCACTTGGTCATCCGTACCAATGAAAAGGTCAAGGTCCTGCACTTATAGCTGAGCAGATGATCTAGGGGCACAACGAGGCTGACGGACTTTTGACTCCAGACATTCCAAACGTTGGCCATTGGTTTCGAGATAGCATAACCCTGACTGAAGGGAGGTCAGTATAATGGATACCAACCGCCTAATTTCAACGAACTGCAATTCCATGAACCTAATAAGCAACACTTGTTAATCACGAGTGATATCTGATGTGGCATTACCCAACTGACCAAAGACGCGCCGACAATGAGACATTGTCTCAGTTCTTCGCGGAGAACAGAAGCCACTTTATGCTCTGTAGATTCTTTTATGGCTGTACGAAATGCAGATCAAAAGCAATTCAATGTATTGTCGGCAAAGGTTCATACCATCGTGGAAGACAAGGAAGGAAAGCGGAGATATTCGTGGGGAGCATCCTAGAAGCTGGAGAAAGTTCGGGTGCCTGTAGGGCGCGTGCCGATTATTACTAGGCTTGAATAAAGATAGAAGGTTTGATACCATAAATATCTAGATTGTGCTGCGGATGCGTCTCGTTTCTATGATGAACTTAGAAGAGCGAGAAATGAAGGACTACCAGCACTGACCTCTAATGCCTGGGAATCATGAAACACCTTTACCACTACCGCACGGCCATCTAGCTGCGCAGCATGGATGCGATGGTCGTCACGGCACACCAATTCTTTCTGGAGCCGGATCGTCTCTGGCCTAATAATCTGTACCAGTCTTCGTTGAGATGGGGAGAAACAGGACAAGATGATCATCGCGCACCGGGAGCCCCACAACATCGTCCTCAAGCATGTAATGACTGGAATTCGTGCGCAGACGTTGGGTGCGATTATCGTTGACGAGGGTGCTTCCATTGGCATGAATCACGAAATTACTGCAATTGTGAAAAAATGGATTTCTAATGTGGGGTATGAGCCCGACTAGTTCCAAAAGGGTGGATGCAACCCACGCGTTGCTGAGACTCATCTTCTGTTGAGTCGCTGAAGACAGAACAATTTCAAAGGATGTGGGAGGGAGAAGAGAGTCGTATCATTCCCTACGCGAAGAAATCGTGTGGAAATTGTACAGCAGTGACGAAAGGAAAGCTGTGCCGCCTTCGGAGGCACTGCACCAAAGGCGCCAAATGTGACAATTGTGGAGATGTCTCGGCAGCGTACAGCTGTGCGGTGAACAGCGTTTCGCCCGGTGCTAAGTTACAAGTAGCGATAGTGGCGAGGAAATTGGTGGTCGCCGGTGCTAAACAGTCACTGATTTTGGACCAAGAGTCCAAGACACATGCCAAAAGGTCAGTACCAAATTAACCGTTCTTTAAGCAAATGGTTCTGGTGTCATTGCGTCTGTTTGGCCTTTTCTCCATTTATACAAACCCATTCGTCCTGCTCTGCTGTTCCTCTTGGTCAAATGCTTCTGGTCTCTCACAGCCGTCCCAAGAAGAGAGACGTCGATCAGCATTCCTCCGCTTTTTCCCCATCCAAACCTCTCTCCGAGATTCGCTACACCCGTCCCTGCCTATCTGCCTGGGCAACACGGCTCGTCGGCGATCATATCTATCATCAAGTCGGCAAACTCGCACGCAAAAGTCGTACCGATACTCGCAATCGTCGTCATCTTAGAGCAACCACCAATAAGCGCACCAATAGCAAGGATGTTATTGAATGGGAGGATGTCGCATTTTCGGTCGAAGAACTCGCAGCTCTTTACCGACAAGAGGACGAGTTTGTGTGGTATCTCACGGAATGCTTTGCGGCTTCGCGCAAGGGTGGTAAAGTGGTCGTTAAGAAAATACGGCCCCATCCTATTGTATTCAATCCATTTACCACGATCTATTTCATGTTTGACTTATTTTTTTTTTCAGATCCAAGTCGGCGCCATTAGTTCCTTCATTACGAGTCGCAACCGATATGCTAGCGGCGACCTCGGACTGCCGCTTGGATTGTGGCTTTTCGCCTGTCAAGCTCACATCGATGTGAAGCGAGTGCTTTGCCGATTTGGATACAGCGTTAGCGAGAGCACGGCTCGCAATGCACTGAACTCGTTGACCAACGCAGATGTCAGCGCGTTGCAAGAACAGGTACGGGACGCTACGGCGCGGGGTGAAGTGGAATTCGGCAAGATTTCGGATAATGTGCAGAGGTACGAGCGTGTTTTCGAGCACGGGCTGGGGAAGGAGAATGTTCTGAAGCATGGAACGGCATGCACTGCGTTTGGCCTCGACGATTGCAACCCCGGCGCATTCTATGCCGCCGATCACGTCGCTCGCGTCATCAAACAAGAACGCCAGAATATGACAGTTGAAACCATCTACAGCAGCATAGATTGGGAACACATCGACAACGTCACGGACCTTCATTTTGTTCGAAATCTTGTGAATTACTCCCCACATCTGAAACCTCGCTCCTCCCAAGTCTCTGCTCTATTCCGTACCGCCTACACAAAGCATCGGCTTGAGCCCCGAAAGACGCGTCTCCAACCTCTCAGCACCAATGCCGAGCAGCAGACTTGACATTCAAACCATTCGCGAACGCGATGGTTGCAATGACAACCTGGCACTCCGGATCCTCATCCAGCAACCGCAAGATCTCCTGGTTCTCCTCGGCGTCTCGAAGCGAATGATACATCTTCAGTCGTCGCAGCCGATGCGGTCCGGGTGGAAGCGATTTCCATAGGTACAGAAATACACGGAGAACGTCGTCGATGGTGCGACAATGGACAACAGCTTTACGGCCGGAGTTCAAGTAATCAAGGAGCTGTGGAAAGATCTTGCCTCCGATGCTGTGCTGAAGAGGCTCCATGATGAACTGCGTATTTGGGTGTTCGTTCGAGCTGCGAAACACGTAGAAATTGTCGCCTAGCATTCCCAGACTCGAGAGCACAGATTTAGTTGCAGCGCCGGGCTGAAGCGTCGCTGAGAGGGCAAAGATGGATATGGAAGATGGTAGACAACTGCGGAAGAAGCGGCCAATGTGCTTGAAGAGTTTACGGAAGTCAGCGCCCCATTCGTTGATCAGATGGGCTTCGTCGACAGAGCCATAGACAATGTTGACGCGGTAGGTGTCGGATGCGGTGATTTCGCGCCATGCCTTGTCGCGTAGATGTTCTGGGTCGACGCAGATGACATTCCAAGTCTTGCACTCCATGATCTCTTTCACAAGGTTCCGCCCGGTCATCCGCGCTTCAGTGACTGTCTCGTGACAGTATGCAAGCGCCAAAACACCGAGTTTCTTCAATTCCAGGACCTGGAGAAGCTTGGAATAAGATCAATAGATGAGAAAGAATTATACAATGTTGGCAGCCAGGCCCTCGTCGGTGTAATCACAATTCCTTGTGGGAGCGCGCAAATCGGGAGATCCGGATATAGATGGGAATTTCGTGCCATTTCGCGTAGTATGAGAATAGGAACCGAAAAAAGCGCGGACTTTCCACCACCAGTCGCCATACAGCAAAGAACATCCTGTCCATCCAGGATGCGCGCGACGAGGTCGTGCTGAGCAGGATAGAGGCCATTTTCCCACTGCGGGATGAGTTTCTTGACAATAGTGGTGATGGTACGATGTCCATGCGTGCTGCGCCAGGAATAATGAGATGCCATGGGCAGGGGTTGCGAGTTTGAGAGGCCAGGAAAGTGGAGAGCAGTGGCGACGCGCTTGCGACGCGGTCAGAAGGTCGTGGGAACGAATTGAAAGTCCGACGATTATATAATAACGACACTAAGCATACACGATCGCGCGGTCAACTACAGACTAAGCTGAGCCCCGAGTCTTCAAATAGATTTAACGAAGTCTATTTTCAGTGTGGGATTCTTCCCCGTCATCGTAGAATCGTACATTGTTGATTATGGTCGTCGGAAAAGAGGGACCGAGCCAGTCGAAGCAACTCGCATTCACCGCGATGGTAATGATTCAGCCTTTCCATGTATGGATGGGAGCTGTATATCGTTGCTGTTGCGGCGGTACCGCGGGGGAAGCTCGACCACTTCTTCGGCATTCGTGATTACTGTGATGGGCGCATATCCAGCATCGTGATGCAGAACATATGCCCGACTGGGTGGTGGAACGGATGCCGACGAGCGGACAGGGGGTGCCAGCTGTGAGGACGATCGGACAGGTGAGAGGATTTGTGAAGAGGGAACACTTGGCGATATGATCTGAGAGGTACGGCGTTCCGTGACTGTTGTCCCTGACTGGATCGCAGTCGGTTGGGAGTGCCCGCTCGTTTGTCGCGTCTCAGCGGAGTTGAGTGATTTGATTCGCGCGATTGTCGGTTCATGGTTCGGTTTGTAGTCGAATGCTTCGATCTTGGGGTGCTCCCGACGCTTTCGATTGCGGTCGCGGAAATACAGGAAGGCTCCGAGGGCCCCAATGATTCCGGCTGCAAATGCACCACCTAGACCGGCACCAACCGCGATACGATGCACCTTGGAGGATGGGCTGTAGACAGATGTCAGCGTTGCGTAATACACAAGCCGGACCTGGCTGACATGGTCCCAGGAGCCACTGCAGATTACGTCGTGTCAGATCGTCGAGCTTAGGTAAAAAACCCTGCAGAAAAGGGAACGAACAACTCACAACAATCACTTGGACCCATACCTCCTGCATGTAATGGGCCGTAAGACCACAATTGGCCGTCTGCGCTGGCTAGTGATAAGAAAAACGGAATTGACCACGACTGTCAAAAGTTAATGCCGGTCAAAGCCTGAAGTAGGAGGTCATACCAGAGACACCGTCCAATCTATTGTTTCCATCGAAATGGATGTAACATTATATGGTGGGTGTAACGCGGGAGCCACCTGCGAGCTCAATATTAGGTCTCGCTCCACATTCATATTTGAAGTAATTATACAGTGAGGGTGAACGGAGGCTTTCCGGACTTGGGAGTCACAGAGAGGTCGGTGCACTGATGAGGAGGCCTTAGGGACCAAAGATTCAAGTCAAACGGTGGCGCACCTGGTTAATCCATCCATATTGTGACATAGGTCCGTCTTGTACCGTGGCCTCGACGTCCAACAGAGCTGGGAATGTGATGTTCTGGCAGCTGTATTACCAGTGAGCATCGTTCTGGATATATGAGGTGAAGCTTACGTGGGGTTCGCCACGGTCGAATTTTGTATGACGGTATACATGGCTTGGCATCCACCAGGAACTCCATTTTTATCCCACTGTATAGACTTGAGTTCACGTTCGATCGATAAGCAGGGAACCCACCATGCAAATTTGATACTTGAGGGGTATACTTCATAAGCGAGGCAAGAGGAACCAATCAATGAAAACAATTGTACCTGGGTCCCAGGCGCGAAGGGCACCACCCAATCCTATCGGAAAATCAACCAGAGATTGCGGTCGGGAGATGCTTCCATACAAATGAGAGGTCAGACCCCATCGCAATAGTGAACGGCGTGAGGAATGTGCTGCTCTCATTCAGTGCGATACTCGAATTATAACAATGGAATGTGGACGTACGAGGTATAGACGACCATAGAATATGGTGCAAACGGATTTGGTCTACAACGGATCAAGACGAGCTTGGAAGGCGAAAACATATGCGTACCCAGTTGCTCCCTCTGATTGCCCCTTTCGATGAGAAATTCACAAAAACGGATTGAACTCACGCCGACTCCATTTAATGTGAATGGTTTCACACTGCTCTGAAGATTTTCTGTTAGCTACAGCAAAAGGAGCGAAATGAGTACGGACCCGTTATTGGTATGGGTACAGGTTGCGTTGCAATGTTATAATCGAAGAGAAAGCCCTGGAGAGGTGAGTTCAGAGGACAGACCAACGGTTCATGTAGATAGCGCACCTGTTGCAGAAATGGGACATACTCGGCAGAGCCAGTGGCCACCAGACTTCCCAGAATCAGGAAGTCCAGCCACATGAAAATGAACACAGAACGCCACATCGCACACTGGGAACGAGAGGAGAAAGGAAAAGAATGCATATGGAAAGTATGAAAGGCGATGTCCAGGTGGGTGATGGGAGCGTCCAAAGCCTTAGTTTTGTTGGGCTCGCTGGATGCCTGCTGCCGAATGCGACTGCGGCGAGCCTTTCCCGTTGCCTCGAGTCGGAGGCTGAAGTACTTCAAGATATCAGCATCCTTACACTTATATACATTTCAAGACCCCCCCGAAGAAGAAACCTCCGGGCGCCGTGGAAGGCTAGATGCGACATGCGCGGCCGAGGTCAGATATGACAGATTGTAGGAAATTTCTATTTTTGCTCACAAGGCGGCATAAGTAAGATTCATTTCTTGTTCATCGGATCCAGGGGTACAATCAGAGGTTTGAGGCTACCAGAAGAAAGTCCTAGGTGTCTTAGATCGAGGAGTTGCATCACGGAAAGATGCAAGCGGGATGATAACAGATGGTGGCAGAAGCGATGCTTCTGTCTCACTGAACGAATTTACAGTGTTTATATGTAGTCCCTATATATTTGCCCAGCTCCATATCAGAGCGACTGATACGGCTGTTGATACTCCCCGTGCACGCGATTTCGCCGCGCTCGGCGATGCTCAGACTTCCTCCCGGTGCCTGAAGCGTAGCGAGGGCATATCTTGTACATACAAGTATAACCCGTTCAATCGGGACCCACGGTGCGTGGCGTGAGATATATATGGTGGGAGATTATCCGCCGATTATGAGGGACTAATGGCATGATTGAGGTTCGTAGGTCTCTGTAGATCCCGCTAGATCCGCACACTTGAGGCGGATGAGCATTGAGTATTGGATGATTCTTGATCTGATCCTGAGATTTTCAACTCACAGAGGATTGAATCATTCATCTGCACAAACTGTTGGTTGCGGAATAGTTCGCTGATTTATAGATCGTCACCCCTTTATTAAAATTACGTGTGTCTGTCCGAAGCCATTTTGAACTCCCCCATCTTTGCCATCAGCTCCGGCAGAAACCGCAGGATCAGTTGCCTCGACCAAAATGGGGGGCCGCTTCACGGCCCCCCGCGCTATTGTATATCTCAACCTATTGTGGGCTAATGCCTCTCTCAAATAGGACCAATCCCACTTTTGAGAGTCCGTAAAAAGTAACTTGTGTGAACTTACTTGTACTTTACTTCCCCTTTCGGCACACATGCCGCAAGTTAACTTAAGCGGCCAATTAATTAACCGTTCTTTAAGCAAATGGCCCGCGATTCTTTGAATCTGTTTGTCATTTGCTCCTTTTGCTCAAACCCATTGGGCTCTCTCTGTTCTTCAGCCTTACTTTGGTTCCTTCCGCTCACACGGTCTGGTCATCGGTTTGTTCATCTGACCTGGGTGCAGCCCATGCCGTGCGCCACGCAACGCAACAGCAATTCCGTCTCAGGTCTCGCCCGATCTCTGCACCTGTGCTCTGCTCGGAGATCTCACCTCGCTCAAGAAGGCAGAGATCACAGTTCTATAAGTCTTCCCTCGCTCACCGGAAATGCGTATCCTTTCCGTATTTGGTTGGACAGTCAGTTTTTTTGACAGATCCTGCGGATGTTTATCGCTCTCACAAATACTAGCAAGACTTCTGACGCTCGCCATCCTTCCTCTCCCCCTTCCTTCCACTTTCTTCGTATCCGCTCCCGCCACTTTAAGCTTGGACGACCAACGCAGCAAGTTTCAAATTCGAAAATGTTCAAGCTCCTTAGCATGAAAGCCCAATTCAACCTCAATCCAAGCTCGCACTCGCTGGTCTCTCTCTCAAGTGTTGGCAAGATCAGGCCTGACAACTTCTGCAAATATCATTCTGGCAACGTCTGTGAACATCAATACACCAATCTCCTTTCAAAACTCCGTCAAAATCTTGAACGCTGCTGCCTGCCGATGCCTCTCCAACTCGCCCAACGCCGTGCTACCCTGATCACTCTCTATAGGTCTCACCCCGCAAGCACGTCACGGTGGAGATTGAATAACAGGCGACTCGAGCGGCGTTAGTGTACGGTTAATGTAAGTGTTTTATCTACGCATGGTTCAATGCTGTCAAAGAATAATTCACTGCTGCCGGTATAGGGCTTCTTCAGCCTCAAAGCCTCAATGAAGAACTAGGCGAGACGCCACTCTATGGCTCCTCAATCACCTTTGCACCCTTCTCAAGTTGCTATTCTGAACGCTTCTCGTGACATACTGATACATTGTGTAGATGCACTCAGTGAGAGTACTCTCGAGTCCACGCTCCTGCTGCCATGTACGATCTCCCCGCGGGCCTTTTTCTTGATCCCCGCCTCCATTCCCTAATTACATTCTCTCTCTCGAGCACAAAGTACTTTACTGCCAGTCTTTACTTGATTCCTTTTGCGCATTTTTCTTTCTTCGTACGTTGTCCGAATTGATTGTTTTTTCTCACCCCGAATGAGTTGCCGGAGCGAGGCAGCGGCGCATCTTGTAATTGTTTGTCTGGGCCGTATTTAGGTACATCCCTGGATATACCTTACCTCATATATTAAGCAGATGCCTCGAATCAGATTGCACCTCTTTGTTCCACCGAAATTACCCCAATCGCTATCTCAGCTGACCCTCTGCATCAAAATATAGCCTAGACGCCCCGGCGCTTACCGAATCCAACATCCCCGATCAGCCGCTCAAGGCCCTTGTAAATGGGAGGCTGTCGACTAAAGCGCTCCTTTTGTTCTACCCCCATAATCGCCGCCGCTCCACTCTCACTGCTGCCCTCCATTCTCCGTTCTGTTCCACGCAGCATGTGTCGTGGATCATGCCCTCTGAGCCGTCCCAGGCCCACCAAATTACTCGTATATTATCGAGGTTCTATGGATCAGTATGTCCCTGTTTGTTTTCGCACGCCACTGGGCACTCGCAATTTCCCTGACTTCTCAGATGAGTATCAGTACTTATTTTTGTATGGATTCTTGCCGTCACACTCAGAGCAGTAACAAGTTCGCAGGTCTGAATGCCTCGAATTGCATTCCATGTTCTCCCGCCATATTTCTCCCTACCTTTGCTATTTATTCAAGTTGAACTAGATTGAACTCGAATTCAAATTACGCAGGCGCCAGCCGCAAGGCTAGATTTAATTTTTGGGGTGCCAGTGCTATGACGTGTTCTCCAATTATGAACAGGCCACATGTCCACATGTCTGTCAATTGCCACGCTCAAGGCCCGCTCAAAAGCGCCGCCTCCATTCACACACCACTTCGTTTCTTCCCCCCATCACCGTCTGACTTCTCTTTCGCCCCCGCGCGGTTACGGTCAAATTCCCATATAAGGGTCCTTATATGGGTGAAACCGAATGGGGCTTCACACCTGTTGGGGGATGTGAACTTCTATTTACATAAATTTTGATTTCACTGTTCAAGGACGGTTTTGCCTCGTTCTCGCTCAGTTTTAAACATTTCGCTTAGTTCTAAGTTGGAGGTTGAGCGTAATAACAAGCGCTACATTATATCAGCGACTCAAATTTATTCGAAAGGCTTCATACATTCAATTTGGCATACAAAAGAAAATGTCTCCTATTTAATTTGGATTGCCCTTCAACCCGACAAACTCCAAGTACCACCACCACATGGAAGCTCCGGGTGTACTAAGCTCCTTCCCTCACAATTTGGTTGGTTGCAGTCCATGCAAGAATTATTGGTGGTAACAGAGAGAGTTATCAGTGTGTTATCAGATTGACAGGTTATTTGTCTACCTCCTGCAATTCAAATACAGAGTCACTGTCCGCCCATTGGGCACCAAAGAAAGTCAACCTCAAAAGCATAGTCTTTGTTACAGACCAGAAACGGATGATGAACAAGTAAGTATCCGTATATGGTCTGTTAGTAATCACGACCCCATCAGAAAGACACCAACTGATTTTTGAACACCACGTCGTGGTGTGTACCCTTCAGTGGTAAATCTAGGAAATATTTGGAGACATAGAAAACTTGAAAATAGTCAGGGTCTTCACTCATCTCTAAGCAGCTCATCGAGGGCCTGCAACAATGTATGATCAACTTGCCAAGACAAATTTTTTGATCAAATTTCAGGCTGATCTCATATTGAGATACTGGCCCTCTGTATCGCTTGACTGTCACTGTAAGAAATAATTCTATATGCCTCCTGTATGCATATGAATATTATCTGATTTATTCAGTGCCTTCCAGCTGCGGTAAAAAGGAAAGAACACCTGGCAGCACAGCCACGCAATTGCGTAATCAGTCGGTGTCTTTCTGAGAGGGGTGTGATTGCTATAAGACTATCAAAAGCACTAGAACAGCTGGTGTACAGTAGTGAGTAAAATCTGAACCCTCCTCTTTCCTTTTTGGGTGCATTTTTGTAATTCTTTTTGGGAGCAACAAACACCGTAACCGAGCCTTTGCCTCTGCTTGGCCATCCTTGCCCGAAGCCCTCCCCAGATCCAATCAAGACCAATGCCAAGCTGTTACCCAGTCGTGTGACGGTCCTGTCAATGTCGATGCCGCTTGTCTATTTACAGCCATCGTCCTGGTCGGCAAAATCCTCCAAATATTTCCTCTTAACCACCATCAGCTTTCAATGTCGAGGATCAAGGATCAAGATATCCCCTTTCTCAACCTCATCGCTGGTGGTCATCTCCAAGTCACTTCAAGATCTCCAGCTACGTCCATTCACGTGCTGCAGGTTGCCCCTTTTCTCTTCTAGCTCACGGACTTCTTTCAGGCTTGTCCCTATTATCAGCGACTGCCTACCGGGCCGAACTAGGTAGTGGGGCACTTGCAGAATGCAAGGTGTTGTGATGTAGAATCCTGAGACATAGTGACTATCGGATGGAATACGACCTATGAGGACACCATATGTCAAATTTGGAGGCAGAATGACGCGGCAATCAAAAACTGTGGGAGGTTTTTCATTAAGATGACAGCGTGTGAACACCATTTCTTATCTCTGAATGGCCTTCCGGCTTGTCTTTTGCTTATTTTCTCTGTCAATTCTTCACCGATTTCCAAGCTTTGGGGGTCGTTTTATTCCCCTGATTTGGACGAATGACTTGAGCCTATGCAACATGCCCCAATGCCTTTCCTTCGTATCCTGGACTCATCAAGAACATCTCGACCTGATCCCGAGCGGCACAATTGGGCCACCTCTATAGCAATTGACCAGCCTTTGCTATAGACCCGGAACTTGGTAGTTATATTCAAAACAGATCATTAGGTTTTCTGCCGCATTGATTTGGCCTTTAATCAGGCGACTTCACGTTCATGGTAGGCTATCACCCCAAACTACCCAATTTCTTTGGCAGATATGGATGGATTTTTTTCGAAGGGTTATAGGTATGCTGGGGACATCTTTTGCAATGAGGTGTGTTCTAATACGTCCTATAAAGTCATTTGGGCCATAATTTGCGGCATTGTGACCGTCTGTGATGGATATCACCAGCCATTTAATCCAGACTGCAATCTCATGTGTCTTCGACGCTGAGAAAGGCAAAAGGTTATGGCCCTCATACACCTCAGATTTACGGTTTGACCGTACACAATAATATAGTTTGATCCATTGAGTGATTTGAGATGCACTGGGGTGAATAGTACGGATGCGAACAAACAATTGGGCCAACACAACTGGCTTTTATACATTTTACAGAGAAGTAAAGGACATAGACAGAATGAATAGGAACAGTAAAGGGTGAGAGCCTGAGTAGTAAATGGCCAATGGTGTATTCAACAACAAGTTTTTAGTCCTGGGGGCCTAAAGTTCTGCTACAGGAGACAGGTTGGAGCAGGTTGAACAGGGGTTCTTATATCAATGCAGTGGTGGTCTTTTCGACGTCCTGTGTCTCTTAATCTTTTCTTCTGTGTGTCTGCAAATCTGTCTGATATATTGCCCGTATATCTGGGGGATAGTTACTGGCTAATACAGAGTACACAGCTGGCTTTTATACATTTAGAGAGAAGTAAAGGAGATAGACAGAATGAATAGGAACAGTGAAGGGTAGGAGCCTGAGTAGTGAATGGCCAATGGCGTAGAAGGCATTCTCAACCATGGGTATTATGATCTGCTACCGGGGGTATTTAAGCATCACTGCTTAATCAAGGCATCGCGGGGCCCACAAACAACATGGGCGATATTAATCATCCTCTCTGATGATCTGAGGCACCTCTGTGGGGTCATGATTAGGTGTTCAAGTACTTTGTTGTGCTTGATTTACGAACAGAGCCTTGCGCGATGGATCAGGTGATTCGGGTTTAACAGTAACCGGTTACCCCGGCTATGGTTGAACTTCGCTTATCAACTATCCGATCATTGTTGCCATCCTGATTTGGTTACTTGAACCAGGCCAGGACAGGTAACTTGCATATCTCCACAACCACTTGGCGGTTTGGGCTGATTAAGGTACTGGCTCAAAGCCAGTACCTGTGTCTACCTAAAGCTGAAGGTCCTCAATGGGGACAGGAGGATAGAAGATGGGACTGTCTATACAATCGAACAGGAAGCAGTCACACCGGACACACTCAAGCATTAAGGGGTCGACACACGAGGATCCTATATATTTACCCACACGTGATTAACTACGGACACCTTACTCATATCCCAGCGAGTAAAATAATCATCGTATTGTAAGCGTAATTATACAGTATATAAGGAGGAGGTTTTGGCAAGGATAGGCACTGGACTTTATGTCCCTAAGAGCAGTAGCCTTTACCGGGTATTGCTTGATAAACAACGGAGATTCGGGACTTGTCACCCAGGACTGACTTCGTTAAGAAGTTTTGTTTCGTCTGCACAAGTAACTCAATATCAATTGTTGACTCGGGATCTTGGGATTGGGAACTGTTAAGAAGCTAGAGAGAGCTTATTAGGATTGAGAACACGGCACCGCACTACAGTAGCCTTGGAAGGTCCATTATTTGGGATTTGGAGAACACGGCACCTTGTTAAGGATTGGGATTGTTGGCTCAAGCTTCTAAAGCTTTTAGACTCGATTTGTTGGCTTAGGCACTCGTTTGGCATTGCTCAAAGAGGTCTAATACTCTAAATCAAAACCTTGCGCTTTGGACTAGACCTCTTAAAACAGGCTTGTTCCTCGCAACCTTTGTTGGATTATCTGTGCTCCTTGAACCTTCTTAAAGCGTTAAAAAGACCCGTACTCAGCGGCACAGTCTAAACCATTCAAGGAGAAAGTAGTTAGGATTTGGTTAGGAGTTGCATTTTTGCCTTAAACAAGCAACTCGCATTCTGCCCATTGGGTCTTGATTAAACTAGTACTGCTGTTATAGACACCGAGTAAGCATTTCAATGCATATCGTGTTCTGATCAGATGATCACTGGAAGGGGCTGGGAACATCACATCTTGATGGTTCCACGTCGTCCTGGGCATTCCAGATAAAGGATGGTCACTAAGTGAGGGTCTGATCACTTGGACCTACACTCATTGGCTCATGGAACAAGTACCCATACTGGGAAGTACTTCAAATGCGGTATCCCTGAAGAGCTATGGACTAGGAGCTTCTGTTCCAGATGTTCCGGTAGATGGGAAGGCACGGGCATTGGGAGGAACAGCATATACAGTCAAGATCAACATAGGGGATCGGTTGTGATGGCTTGGGCACAGTCTGACCGATCATACATATGCACAGGATCGCACCAGAATGGCATGCTCAACATGGGCAGCCAATGGAAGGACTCAGATACCCATTCTTACGATGGATACACGGAAGTCGGACGGATAAACAGATTTATAGGCTTCTGATAAATTAAAGCAATCACAGTCAATCACAATCAGTTCCCATACCGCAGCATTAAGGAGTGTTAATGCTGATACTCCTGGACTCCTCTGTGTCCATTTCCATGGTGTCAGAGGACTTAGGAGACCTGATGTTCGGGTTTCCTAATCCTGAATGTCATCGTATCCAGTGGTTCAAACCCCAATTGGTTTGCAACCAGTCATGTACTTTGTGTATGCTTCTGTGTCAGCCGTGGCGTGTCCGGGGACTAGGATCTGTCTGTATGGGTTCCTAGTCCCTAATGTCTTCTGTATCCCATGGCACAGACTCCCCAAGTCTGTGGCTTTTAGAATCCGTAGCCGGGTTTCAACCGTGAGAATGTCACGTGGTGGCGTCATGAGAGTCCCATGCTGCTAAGATGTGTCTGTATCCATATGGATGCGTTGCGCGAAAAGTAGAACCCAGGTGATTCATGACATCATCCCCCCCCTCTTCAAGGTTGTTGTCCTCAACGGCCCGTAGCTCCCCGTCCCCTTCTTCCCAATTTCTTCTCCAAGGTGAGTTTTATCCTCCAAAAATTTCCTGCGTCATGGGACTTATTGTCACTGCCCATCAATTATTACCCGCAAAGGTGTCCTTCAGTCTTCTTCGTTCGGGAACCCGCAATCCCGATTTTCCAGTGTTCTCCCTCCGTGGTGGTCCCGTTGATAAGCCAGTAATTGGGTCATGGTTAGATACACGTAATTTTGTGTGTTTCTGATTGTGCTCATTGCTGAAACTGTTGTCTATGCAACAGTAGTGGTTCCTGGTAGCTGTTTGGTGAACCACAGAGAAACGGGTGGATGTTCTAAGGAATTAGAACGTCCATTGGCTAGCCTCACCCTGAAAACCATAAGGGAAATGTGTAGCCAATTAATAAGTCAAGGAACTTCTTTTGACTTGTTTCCAATGTCCACTTAAGCCACGGAAACAGGTCAAAGGAACGGGAGTTGGGCAATGTGTTGTGCTGTGTTGAGACGCTAAGGGAGAGGTGCTTGGTCACGAGTGTTTCGGTTGCCAGAGTTGCCGGTTTCCATTGGATGCGGATACACCAAAACAGGTGGTCGGCTATTCTGAGGATCCGGATCACAACTCTAAAGGTGGTCCAAGGTTCTTTCCCAAGAACCCTTTCTGGGAAACCCTAGAGAAACGGGTATCTACTGAGACCTACAAAGGAGTATTATCAAGTTCCGTACTTGGAACCAAGGGGAGAGTTGAGTTGAAGCAGAAACAGGTCGAACGAGTGCAGTGCCGATCTATCAGTCATTGACACACCCTCTGAATAATACAGGGGTGCTGCTGATGAGGCAGGAACATGGTGTGCTCGCAGTTGGGAACCAATGGGAGGTGACGCTCAGAAGAACAACTGACGGAAACATGGTCAAAGAGGCGGATAAACAGACTTTTGACTCTCGGTGATCAACACACCCTCTGAATAATACAGGGGTGCTGCTGACGGATTCCTGCCTCATAATTGGCAAGGGAACATGGTGTGCTCGCAGTTGGGAACCAATGGGAGGCGACGCTCGGAAGAACAACCGATGGAAACACAGTTAAAGAGGCAGATAAATGGACTTTTGACTCATTGGGATTGTGTTTTTGGGCTTTGTAACAGTGTCTTGGCGGTTGTATAAGTATCCGAGGGTGTTTCTACGATGGACACAGCATCTTCCCCCGAACTAGTAGGCTATACACTTGCACATTGGGTTGATCTGGGATCCTCGGCGAACGCACTCATATAGAGTAGCACTATTAGTCGAAATCTTAATTGTTTCTGAATCATATATTATTCTGGAAATGCACTTGGGCTCTGCCTGGAAGCTGTTAGGAACTCTGTGAATCTGTTTGAACTGGGACTGTTGAAAGAAATGTTATTGTTGTTGTTTGCAGAGCGGGTTTCAGAAAGTACTGTCTAGGGAAAACTTTGGAAACGTGACTGCTGTGCGCTGCTCAGAAAGTACCTCTTTAGGGAAAGCTCTGTGAACGCTCTTGGCCTATAAACTAGGGGCCTTACTTGAGTCTATGGGACTACTTTAAACTTGTTTCTCTGTCGTTTGGACACACACACACACACACACACATGCTGCGACGCTATAAATCTACTTTGTTTGGAAATAATGTTTCCACTGTGTCCAGAAACACTTTCTATGCAGTTTGCTCTTTATCTCTTTGAGATACGAAACCTCTCCCTACAACCTTTACAAGGCCCTGTACTAGGGGCTGTAACTCGTCAGGATCTCTGGAAACATGCATATATTGCCATTTGATTTGTTTGTTGGTTGTTGGAACAGTCTCTGGACTGTTTCTGTGCCGCTCTCGAGTCAAGTGGGGTTATTTGTGTGTTTCTTATATAGGTTCTGAGCACATCAATCACCGTTATCCAGATTTTAAACACCACACCATGGTCATAGGGCTTATTGTCACTGCGTATTGGTTATTGTCGTGCCAGCATCCCCATTGCCTTTGGTGCTCGACTCCCCATGTCGTGATATTCCCTCCCCTCTGTGGTTTGACCCTATGTTTCCCTCTGGTGCCATGGGTTGTTACAACCTGCCAACCATCCCTATCCTTGTTTGGTTATTTCGGCAAGGCTTCTTGATTGCCGGCGGCGTTTCATTGCCATGTCATCGAGGCGAGGCTCCATTTGATCTACTTCCAAAAGTAGACCTCGCTTAGTGCTTCTTTTCTCGAAACACATTTAAGCTTTCTCCTTGAAACATGGCTTCTGGGCTTTGAACCTAATCAGAGCCCAGAGTCCTCTGTCTCGGATTGCTCCGCAGCACGACTCATTTTCCCTTCCACCATCATGCCCTATGCTCTGCATAGCTTCGCCCTTGCATGGAACCGTGGGTTCCACTCTCTCCTGCACTCTGTGTCGTCTCTCTACCACCCTCTAGACTGGGACCAGCAGAACACAAACGGAACCCATCTTTCTCTCGGGTATGGTGCGGAAAGCTTCTGTCGCCCGTACCAGTTCTTCCACGAGTGTGCAGACGGGGCATCCATCATACTGGTGTTTGGATTTGACAGAGTAGACTCTGGAGTGTCGGGTCCGGAACCTGTCTGCCAAATCAACTGCCTCCTTCATCTTTGGCTGACGACCTTCGCTGCCAATGGTTCCCGCACCTTCTTCCGGGTTCTTTTGGACTCGGTGAAGAAGAGGGTTTTACCCTAGGTGTAGCTCGAGATGGGGATGAAAGTAGAAAGGAAATTGTAGGTAGGTAGGGTACCCAAGTGTACATTTTGTAGTGTAATAGAGAAACATATGTTTGGGAGAGGAGTACATAGTAAGCGTAAATCGTCCGAGCAAGGTGAGGTTATGCACCCGTAGATTTGTAGGCAAATCACAGTCGACGATAAGGTAATGGTTGGGGGTCCAGAATGTAGGTGTTCTGTACCTAGTGGCGTATACGGTGTTTGGTTTTGGTGCTGGATAGAAAGCTGTGGAATACTCTGCATGAAGTACGAGCTAGTAGTCTGCGTGAAGCATGACTATAAAAAGCTTTGACAGCTGGAACCGATCCAATTGGAATGGTGTTCGTGAGAGAGACTCGAGTCCAATATGTAACGTCGTGAAGGAGAACGAGACATAAGATGTCTAGTTGATGTGTCTTGAATGTGTCGTGGCACCCGCTGTGGTGGTAAGAGGCAAACAAGAAGGTGCTGGCATTGATCCGTAAAAAATTTACATAACACATCACCCGACGCGCCCGTACTCGAAGGCCGTCGGGGCTGCACTAAATAATAAAAACATAGGTAAGTAGCCCATGTCGAGGCAATAGCCAGAGTTCCTCCCGACTGATTTATCCATCCACCCAGGGTATGCTAATGATAGCAATGACTCAATCAGGACATGCATAGGAAGTGAGGTGACCGCCCACCAACGGTCTCAATGCCGGCTGCCACGACATCCTTCCTTGCTGGATCTACTACCCCTGGACTTCCGAATTCACCAACTGTTCGGTCCCCTGTCAATGAAAGGATACATAGTTGTAAGTAAAATAAAACATCAAATTATTTCACCCTAGAACCAATCTAAAAATGAAGACGCCCGAGCGTAACACTTGGGGATGTCGAGTGGAAAATGATATGGATGATGCTCAGGAAGTGCCCGAGGCTTGCCTTGGGTTCGCATTGGCAAAGACTTGCCTGTGAGTTTGCAGGTAGAATATGAGATGAGGGTATTCGGACTTGAAGTCTGAATAGCGCCGGCTAAGCGCCCATCGTCCAAAGAATGAAGTCCCTATAAAATCAAGTACAAAATGTGTTCATCAGTAAGCTATACAATAAGGGAAAAACAAAAGAGGATAGAAAATCGAAAAGTCGCATGGTATAGGTGGTTGTTCCAAGAAAAAGCGGAAACAAGGACATTGTTGGTATAGGCATCTAGATGCCCCAACATCGCATTTCCATGCTTCGGCCATCCATCCCCTCCACATTGGTGCTTCCACCAATTCGTTATCAACTGTCACCTCGACTCCCCATCTTCAATTTCTGACCCCGAATCACGGACTATCCTCGAGTCTGGTCCCGGGATGAAATCACACACCAACACTTCCTGGCGTGCACCTGGTTGTCGTTTTGGTGTGCTGAGGAGCGAGGCCCGGCCAACTGGCCCGTCCGGTTCTATTGGCTTCATTGTGAAGACCAACCCACAATGCCCAGTGTCTTTGACGAATTGTTGGATTGAATGGTCCTATTCTTTGAAACCTCGTTTGACGAGTATTGCCAATCTCATCAGGACCCTCTACATGAAAACCGTCGTCAGTGCCAACTCTTCAAATTTGTGGTATGTCACTGTCTTCCCAATTGCCCTCGCAATTTCCTTGTCTGACTTGCAACCCAGCTGCACATGGAGCGCGTCCTCTTCTGGCTCAGTCACATGGGTTTCGGGGTCGTGTAGTCAGAATGGTACGACCAACTTCTGGTTTGACTGTTCCCCGAGATCTTCCCCAATATACTCCCAGTGACTCGCCAGGCAGAGCTGACCTGCCTTCGGTCATGCCTTGTCAAATTCCGCTGTCCAGACTCAGGCCCCTGGTCGGGTCCCACACCTTTCGAGGTGCCCACGGGCATCACCCACATCTGCCTCATCCCGGCAAATGAACCTGATATTTGTTCCGGGTTCCAGCATTCTCCAGACTCGTCCATTCCCTCAGCGCGGTGCGGTGGTGCGATTTTCCACCACCAGGATCCTCAAATACCTTGATGGTGCGTAACCCGATTAAGTCGAGAGTTCGGCGGGTTACTGACCCCCCTCCACAGTGCTTGCTTCTTCGGATGGACAATAGGCCCCTCCCGAGGAAACCACCACTCCGGGACGCATATTGGTGGGGAATGAGCTGGACTTGGAGATTATGGCTGTCGGCTTGCCACCCAGTGATTTCATAGGTGCAACTCTCCCCATGCCGCCACCACCGCCTTCTCCTACCCCAGCGCCTTCCCCACCCGTCGCGCACTCTCCCCCTCTGCCCCCAATCACGGTATTGGAGGCGGACAAGCCTTTGCCTGCACCTCCCTCCACTCCACCTCCTGCACCTTCTAGCAAGAAGCGGCCCAGGACTCGACGAGAGAAATGGGCACATAGCCCCGTGGAGGCAGACAACAGCCAGTGGCAACCCAAGGGTCGAAAACCACCTACCATACATATTCCCTTGGCTCGTGCACGTTCCGACGCAGGGTGGGATCCTGCCCAGCATCCCAAGTTGTTCTCGTTGGAGGGATTCCACCCAAAGGGAGCTGTAATCCGCACCCTGTTTCCACCATGCAAACGGTGCAACAACAATAGTTGCCTGTGCACTCTTGAGGCGGGGCATCCCCTGGCCACCAAAGCACCTCGATGTTGTTCGCCTTGCAAAGCGGTGCACATCACCTGTCACAGTTGGACCAGGTTCTCTGTTGCACAAGGAGGGTGACGATGAGGTTTTGCGCAGTTTCCAGGTGTTACTCTGGGAACACCTCAGGGGGGGGGGGGGTTCTTATTCCCCCATGTATCCCAACCCTTGGTGGTCGGACTTAACACAGACCCATCCGTATTTGTTTCATTTTCCTGGGTTGATCCTCACTAATGGCTTCTCTCTTTCCCCAGGACTCTCAACCACATATCGGGAGTTCCTTCTACTTTGTTCTGGGCCTCGCACACCAAGCGCCTTGATGTCTCATTGTCCTGCCCCAGTGTCCAGCCACTGTTGCAGTCCTGCCATCGTTGTTTCGTCAGGTTCCAAAGCAGAATCCTCAGAGGGTGAGACCCCCGCCCCAAGAAGCGCAAAACATCGCACTCTCGGAACACCTGATCCACACCTTGTCCCGAAGTGGTCGAGGTGACGGATGAAGACAATGCTCCCACGATAGTCGACGACCCCCGGAATTACGAACTCGAGAATGAAGATACGCCAATGTCATCACTGGAGTCGTCCATCACAGCGGACGACCACAACTACAACCCCGAACTAGAGCCTGTGCTGGCTGCTGTCCCACCTGAGCAGTAAGCATCTTCCTCTTGCAGGATGTTGGACGATCCGCCCTTTTTTGGTGCTCGCTTCCTCGGGTTTTGTCTTTGACCCGTCACCGAGATGGCATCTGCCTCTCACTCATCTTTCATGGAGAAGATCGTGTGGCAGGCCACCGAGGATGCCAGGGATGAGGAGCAGTTGGAAAGCGCGCTGCTAACGATGTCCGAGGTCTTTGGGCAGGTGGGACAGCTTCTTGGTCAACAATGTTGCAGGGACAAGGGGAAGGAGCGCCAAGTAGCATATCACAATTTTTTTTTGTATTTTCATTTTTTATTTCCAAATCCAGACGAAAATGTAGTGTTGTTCCATTTTGTGTGCCAAGATTAGATTTCATTAAGGATCTTTGCCAAGAGTTTTTTCAACAAGTAGATGAGAGTGGGGGGTACTGTACCGGCCTGTAGGGAGGCGACGGCGAGATGACCATGACACTGACCAGTAGCTGGGGGCGACGCGATGCGACCAAAGGTGACCATGACCGTTGCAAAAGTCGGCGACAAGGAACTTATTTTCAGGCTGTTTCAGATAGTTTGTACTACATTTCTGAGGAAGGTCTCGGCAGAATGTGTGGGACAGTCCTAAAATTGACATGTTTTTCGCCTCTGTAGGCCCCAGATATTATTGTATTTTATTTTTCGAAATTGTCACGGCATTTCTTTGGTGACAGAGCCCATCGTGACCGTGACCCGCCCCGACGGCGGCAATGTGACGGGCCCTCCGTGACCGTGACCATCGCCTCCCTGCAGGCCGGTACAGTATGGGTATGAGTATAGCCTGTTCCAACAGCCACGGGTTCCTGTCATGCCTCTTTCTTCAGAGTCGTCCCCGTACTGTAAGGGATCATATACATATTTTAGTTACTCTTTAGCTACAAGTCACATGTACGGTCGTCACCTGATCTTATCTATCTCTTATCACAAACCACCACACAAACCCGCTCAAAGCGCCTTTCCAGCCCTCTTTGAGGCTCTGATAGAGGCACAAGCGGTTGTATTGCCTTGCCTGGCACACGCACTAGGCACCAGGCGACTATAATCCTACACAATTCCCCTTTTCACACTACATTTACGTCCTTATCACGACAGGTCACGACGGCCTATAATCTGCTCAGTTCTCTGGAATATCCGGAGTTCGAAGGAGTCTACCGCACGGGAGCACGGAATATCCGGCTCTTGGTAGTCTCTTGAAGAGTATAGACAGTAGTCCACCACTCAAGTAATGCTCGATCCCGCCAGGACAAGCGTACGGCGTTCTACCGGTTGTGAGTGCTCCTCGAGCCTTACAAAGTGGACGAATCCGGAACGTCGTCCCCTCCTGGCTGGATCCCCTTGGATCGAGTTCTGTAATGCCCCAAACCACTATGGACTGGATCTGGTCCGAATATACCACATCACCCGATCCCGCGGCGGGCATGCAATCCCTTAATCAAACGTGCTCCGCGCTCACCAAGCACGTTCTCCTCCCCTCACACATTGTCCTGTCCGGCGGCGGCTTCACACTGCTGCCCGAGCTCGCTGAAATCCTCACGGATGTCATTCACCCACTCGGACAATTACTCAATCTTGCCATGCAAGACTCTGAACTCCCCAGCATTCAGCCTTTTTGTCATACCGAATTACAGATCTTAATCTGTACTACGGGGTTGGAAATCGCTACCCAAAATCAGATTGTATGGAGTTGGATACATCTCGTCGACAAGGTGTACATTGCCATGGTCGACTTGAAACGTCTCTGCTCTGGTCGTCCTATCCACGTCCTGGGTCGCAAACACCCCTCCACAATGCCCCAGATTCTCGCAGCACTACCGTCCACGCTCCACGGTAAACTCCCGGTCACTTTCCTCCACTCCTACGGCATCACGGCACCAGCCGTTGTGGCTCCTACTGTCAAGTCTGTTAGTCTGGCAACGATGGATGTAGTACTGGGGGACGTACCTTGCATTTCCTCTTCGTGGACGGTCGCCGCATCCGACGCGCCTCCGTCCAGCACCCAGGACAGAAGTAACGAACAGCTATGCACCAGCGCGAAGCCTCAACGGGGGCAAGATTGTGCGCGATCGCCCCCGCGAGGCCTCAACTCCGTGTCCCAGCGAACTGCAGCCATCATTCGCAAGAAGACGTTGGAAGACGAGGACGTTGTGGACCACGGCAATGACTTGGATGCTTCACATATTGGACAATTCGCTCTGGAACCCGAGCTTTTTGTTAGGATGGACAAGACGGTAACAGAGATGCAGTCAATGCTCACCCGCACATCGTCCATCGCCGGCAGGAACTCTTCCTTCCTCATCGTCCCGGCCCGCGTCATGATGAGCACGCTCCGAGGCACAGCTAACCTCCTAGCGCTGCACATCATGTGGGATGGGCTCATCGAACGGATGCTTATCGCGCAAGACATCCTTGAGCTGTACTGCTTGGGTGGTGACTCGACTGACCCTGTGCGCCAAGCGTGCGACGCGGCGGCACTCCGGCAACGGCAAGCTCTTGACAAGGAACTCGCTCTACGCGAACATCGAGCAGCGGAGGCACGGTTGTGCCGCGAGCGTCCCGAAGCCACGCAAGCAGTAGCCATCGCGGTCTCACCTCCGGAGAGGTCCCCGCTACCACCTGCTGCGAGCGCACCCATCGCCGTGAAACCGTCTCAAGCATCGGGACGTACGCCTACGCCTGCGGCGCTCGCTGCGGTACCAGTCACGGTGAAGGATCTCGCGCCTACGCTCATACTCGCGCTTTCTACCCAACCTACTGCAAAGGTCATCAGCACATGGCACACCCAAGCTTCCGGACACGCACCTGCTCGAGCGGTACCAGCCGCGGTCAAAGATCCTCCGCTCGCACGCGCGGTTGACGGAGTGGACTCGCTTGCTCCTCCTCGTGGCTCCGACGGAGTCGTGGTCGAGCATGGGGGGCTAAAGAGTACACATGAGCAATGTGTTGCATCAAATAGAGAGGAACCGCGCACCTTGCATCTGCTCGCATGCACAAGCAACGTGACACGGCCTGCTACAGTCGACAGACAAGTAAGCGATGCTGCTCGTGCGCCCAGGTACGACGAGCCTCACGAGGCAGCACATGCGCCGGCCATGGCGGCCACGCCAGCGGCGGTGAAAGACCCCCTCTCGGTTCACCATGCGAGCTGTTGCTCGCGTCGACTGGCGCGTCCGCGGCCGCTGAGGACGAAGGTAGGGGCACGGACAAGAAACAGCGAGAGAGACGATCAACCAATGAGTGCGCGCCGGAATACATACAGCTGAAGTCCAGGTATGGGCGTAGCGGAGTCTGCGTCACGGACACCGTCAAGCAGTTCGAGTCGATGACGGTGCGGTTCTCATGCGCAAAGTCCTCTGGGCCCTCTAACAGGACGGGCTCACTCGCCGAGACCGAATCGTCGGATACGAGGCGCCGCGGTCCTCCATTACACGCGTGCTCCAGATCATGCACGGTGTCCGCCCACGCCATCTTTTCCCCGTTGCTGGCAACAGCAGCCGCTGCGCCTACATCTTCCAGACTGCCGTCCGTGGTCGAGTCGGCGACGGTCGGAGGGATACCCCTTGCATCAGAGATTCAGCCTCAAAAACTCACCTTTGATCTACTGCGCATTAGTGTCGAGCCCAAGGTCGAGTTTGGGGGGCGAATGGAAAGGCCAACCGGTATAGATTCAATAGGATGCGTAAAGTACAACGTATTGTATCCGTCTCCCGCTCCCGTCCTCGCAGTTGGCGTGCGCACGGTCGAGCTCGGGGGGCGGGCGGATATCCCTGCGCTCGTTCAGCAGGACATTACTGCAGCGGCTGAAACACATACCTTACACGTGCTCGACAACCCGAGCAGCTGCGGCATTCTGGATCTTGCGTGTACGACCTCCACTTCTATCCTCCCTCTGTCCACCTCGGTTCTCTCCTTCGTCACGGCCAGCCTGGGTATCGCGCTCGTCTGCGCGACCGTATGGACAGGAACGATTACGTACCTCGAGCTCCTCGAGGTCGGCAACGCCGCTCCGTACCAGTTATGGGAGCGGGAAGGGATAGGCACCTGTGCTTTAAATCAATAACCCAGGCACAGGCGCACGACATACGCATCTGAATTTATTTCAGACTTCTCAAATTATTCTTGTGGATTTCTTGGACTTACCTGGAAATTCATCCGGTCCACTCGACGTCACGGCTCCTCGACCTCGTTGACGGCTCGATTCGGAGCGTCGCGAGACACCCATATACCAAGCTACGGATTTCTTGCATCAGTTTCTATCGATCTTGTATCATTTCTTCTTTTCAGACTCACCTTTGGCCCCTTGGATTCTATGCTTCTCCGTGCCTCGGGGAACCATCCGGCTGCTGGGGTTCGCTGCGCACGCTGGCGCAAGACTTAGGTCGACGGAGTGGGAGGAAGAGAGGAAGACACCGATCATTCCGATGGGATCACACTGCCTCCATCATGATCGGTGGCGATCTTCCTCTCTCCTTCTTTCCCTTCCGGTCCTACTTCGCCCAAATTCTTTTGAATTCGGCCTCAAGATTCTGTACACCTAGCGCCACCTTCACCTCAAGGCTTTATCACCATCGGGACGCAACCCCGGGCTCTCTCTACCTTGGCAACGCGACGCAATTGGATCCGCAGACGCCTCGGAGATGGGGACGCGACGCAAGCAAGTTGGACGGGTTTTGGCGACAAAAGGGAGGGGGGTCCAAGTGCACGTGCGATGACCCCGCGAGGCGAGCCTACTCAAATTTTTCCTTGGATTTTCGTGCTTTCACCAATCCCTTTTACTTTTTTCCTCCACTCATGACTTCTCGCGCGCTCCCCCGTTCGTGCAAGCCCCCAGGAAAGCCGCAGCGCCATCTTCAGCGTACCAAGACCTTGTTGTGGAACCTGGGGCTCCTTGGCTCCGAGCGCAAGCCCAGCTAAACAGGGTTTTGGCACCGCAAAAGAGCGCGGAACTGTCCCGGGGGTAAAATCGCACGCGATTACCCCCGCGAGGCGAGTCTTCTCTATTTTTCTTTCGAACTTCCTTCTTTTCACTTCTCTATCTTCTCTTGCATCCGCGCGGCATCGCACCTCAAGATTGCCACCCGTTCCGCGTAAGCCCTCAAGGACCGAGGCTGCTTCGTTCCTGGTCTGCGTCATGCGCTCTGGCTTCGATCTCGGCGCGGGTACACCACGCTTTGCGCACCACAATTGCGCCGCCCGCCTATGCCGCTGGACGCTGCGGTGTCGTAACATCTCGTCCCAATTCACAAGAAACCACCACTGCATCTGGCGCTCTTCTCGCTGTGCTACCTACAGCCGTTCTCAGCGACGCAGGCATCCGCGCGATGCTCCCGACCTCAGCGGCGACGTGCGACGCCTCATGCGCTGGCCCACCGCATCTCGCAGCCCCTCGGGTGCCGTCTCACCCCAGTGTCCAGCTCGGCCGCTCGCGTACGCTCGTTGTGCGCCGCCCTTGCGCGTGTCAGGACTCGGGGGTCAGGCCGTCGCACGGAAGCGCGAGCCTTCGACGGGGGCTACATTGTATGCGATCGCCCCCGCAAGGCGCGTCCAATTCATTTTTCTCTGAATTCTTCGCATTTTCACGTTTCGTTTTGATCCTTCCCGGCTCGCCCGTGTTGATACTACACTACACCCGCACATTGCCGCGTGACGACTGCTCAAGCCTCCGAACACGCAGCGCCCTGCATCTCTTGGACATCGCATGAGATCGCGCCGCGCCCCGCATCCGGCCGACTCGGACCTGCACCGCATCTGCACGCTACTTCTGTCCTCGGCGCAGGTACGGTGTTTGCATTCGCTGCACGATCTGTCGGCACGGGGCTTCCGCGCTCGGTACTCGTCTACACCAGCCGTCGGCCCTCTACGTGCGCCACGGCCCTGTGGGGCTTTCATCTACAACGGTTTGCGGCCCGTTGTGAGTGCCCCGTCCCCCGCGAAGGCGATGGCAGCAAAGTGCGATGGTCTCCCACAGAGCACGCGATCGCCCCCGCGAGATTCGTTACCCATCTGCGTAAGCCCTTGAAGAGGCGGCTTCCCGATCAGCCCTTACCTAAACCAATGGGCCCACCCGCCCCATACCCCTGCTCTTGGACTTATTCTGGAGCTCGGAATGATATATGGATGGGTTCCGAAAGTAGCCCGTCTCGCTCGACCACTGCAACGGACTACTTCCGTGGGGGGCAGGGTAGGGTATGGTATGGCATGATATGGGAGCGAAGCAACCACGAAGCGGAGTAGGATGGGTTACGGTGTGGTATGGGATTGGGAGCGAAGCGACCACTGCACGGAGTGGATTCAGAGAGGGAACGGAGCCAGAGATGGAGTGGATGCAGGGCAGCCCATGGAGTCGGAGGTGAGGGCCTTTGATGGAGGAACGCAGGGCAAATTTTTTCCCACCATTCCCTCCCTTTCACATGTGCTTTTCCTTGCAGCTCAAGAGTGGGGGGCTCTGTAAGGGATCATATACATATTTTAGTTACTCTTTAGCTACAAGTCACATGTACGGTCGTCACCTGATCTTATCTATCTCTTATCACAAACCACCACACAAACCCGCTCAAAGCGCCTTTCCAGCCCTCTTTGAGGCTCTGATAGAGGCACAAGCGGTTGTATTGCCTTGCCTGGCACACGCACTAGGCACCAGGCGACTATAATCCTACACAATTCCCCTTTTCACACTACATTTACGTCCTTATCACGACAGGTCACGACGGCCTATAATCTGCTCAGTTCTCTGGAATATCCGGAGTTCGAAGGAGTCTACCGCACGGGAGCACGGAATATCCGGCTCTTGGTAGTCTCTTGAAGAGTATAGACAGTAGTCCACCACTCAAGTAATGCTCGATCCCGCCAGGACAAGCGTACGGCGTTCTCCCGGTTGTGAGTACTCCTCGAGCCTTACACGTACCACCTCTACCCACGTATTGGTGGTTTGGGTTCTAGAGTTGGTACCCAGCCTATATTCATAAGGTGGAATAGACCCTGATTCTTCATCCACTATTTGGCCCGGGAGGCCTGAGGTCTCGGGAGAGGGAACGGGATGGTTCCTGCTCCTGCGTGGATGTGCCAATTCCGTAATGAGGACATCGTCCATGTATACGGAGAGAGTGGCCCCGCTATCCAGGTTGGTTACCGTAGGGTATAGTCGCCCCCTGTCGGTGTGAATCAATACCCCTGGGTTCCGATCTGGATGTCCAACTCTCTGAGTGGCCTCTCTCCTCCTGCCGGGTTCATCTCGTCTCTCTGTGGCACGGGTCCTCCTCCTTCCTTCCTCTCGACTGAGCCCAGTCGGAGGCCTCGTAATCTTCACCAGCCAGGCTCCAACACATTCCGTTAAACACCGGAGTTTTCTCATCCAGGGGGAATGTGGTCCGTGCCTTGGAATCCACCTGTACCCGCCCGAGGGTAGAGCAACCCATTCTTCTTGGGTCGCCCATACTAGGGCGATGCACAGCGCAGCCATTCCTGTGATCACACCCCCCCCCCACAAGAGTAGGGTTCCAACCCACTCTCCAACACCCGGTCCAGTCGTGCTTCCAGCAACCATAATATTTGTAGGTGCCATCTTCTCGTTCCAAGCGTATATTAGTCTGTTGGGGCTGGCAGAAAAGATTCTACCTTCTGTCAGCAACGGCCTCTGGGTCGGCTAAACAGCAAGTAACCTGATGAGAACCCCAGCCAGGATAAACTGGATAGACGCTAGTAGCTGGTGTGTTCCCCAAGCAGTAGGACCAACTGTACTGTGTCCTCCCTAGGAGGCCATATGTCATGGGTTGGGATGCAAGGTGGAACCCGGAAGGAGTCAAAGAGGGCGTGGTATTCACTCAGGTATACAACCCAGGGTGTGGATACAACCTGTAGTACAATGTCGAGGAAGCGGGGCAGGATGGAGACAATGCCTATGTCAAGCCAAGGTAGAAGCCTCAGATTAGATGAGGTAAAATCTACTGTACATGGAGATTCTACCGAGCTTATATAGGCTTCTAATAAATTAAAGCAATTGTGATCAGTGTCAGCAATGGCCTCTGGGTCGGCTAAACAGCGAGTAACCCGACGAGAACCCCAACCAGGATAAACCCGATAGACGCTAATAGCTCGTGTGTTCCCCGAGCAGTAGGACCAGTCGTACGGCGTCCTCCCTAGGAGGCCGTATGTTGTAGGTCGGGATGCGAGGTGGAACCCAGAACGAGTCGAAGAGGGTGTGATATCCACTCAGGTATACAACCCGTAGTACGATGTGGAGGAAGCGGGGCAGGGTGGAGACAATGCCTATGTCAAGCCAAGGTAGAAGCCTGAGATTAGACGAGGTAGAATCTACTGTACATGGAGATTCCACCATGCTTATATAGGCTTCTAATAAATTAAATTGATCGCGGTCAATCACGATCAGTTCCTATACCGTAGCATTAAGGAGCATTAATGCTGATGCTCCTGGACTCCTCTGTGTTGGTTTCCGTGGCGTGGTTGGACCTATGGCATCGGTGGACCTAGGAGACCTAATGTTCGGGTTTCCTAGTCCTAAGTGTCATCGTATCCAGTGGTTCAAACCCCGATCGGGTTTTCAACCACTCCTGTACTTCGTGTACACTTCCCTGTCATATGTGGTGCGTCCGGGGACTAGGGTCTGGCTGTACGGGTTCCTAGTCCCTAATGTCTTCTGTATCCCGTGGCACAGACTCCCCGAGTCTGCGGCTTTAGAATCCAAGGTCGGGTTTCAACTGTGAGAAGGTCATGTGGTGGCGTCATGAGAGTCCCGTGCCGCTAAGACGTGTCTGTATCCATACAGATGCATCGCGCGAAAAAGTAGAACCCTGGGGATTCATGACAATCAGTTCCTGTACCGCAGCATTAAGGAGTGTTAATGCTGATACTCCTGGACTCCTCTGTGTCTGTTTCCGTGGCATCGGAGGACTTAGGAGACCCGATGTTCAGGTTTCCTGATCCTGAATGTCATTGTATCCAGTGGTTCAAACCCCAATTGGTTTGCAACCAGTCGTGTACTTCATGTACGCTTCTGTGTCAGCCGTGGTGCATCCAGGGACTAGGATCTGTCTGTACGGGTTCCTAGTCCCTAACGCCTTCTGTATCCCGTGGCACAGACTACCCTGAGTCTGCGGCCTTAGAATCCATGGCTGGGTTTCAACTGTGAGAAGGTCACGTGGTGGTGTTGACAGACCTGGTATTGGGGCACCCGGGCATTTATTCAAATCTGCTCAAGTTGCAACATACTATAATGTGGTACACTACATTATGATGTCATCTCCCAAGGGCTAATGCTGGCCTGAGCAGTTAGCTAAGAGGGATATAATGTGTCTCGAACCATTAGAAAGGCACTGAACAACAATCCTGGTAATGGTTTGATGTGAGAACTTGCTAATGGAGCAATCACGGAAAGTGCCTTACCATCCTGGAAACGGATTGGGGCTACTGCACATCCCTGACCAAAGGTGTATTACGAGGGATTATCCTTCTGAACCAGAGGGATCATTGTTGCACATCATCTGACATCTTCAGGACTGCCAAGAGAAGGCTGGACTTGGTCGATCCACCAATTGACTAAGAAACCATACTCGGGTACTGGGAAGCAACAGGTATCATGGTTTTCAGAAAAATCACTTAAGAGGGTCAAAGTGGGACCAATTGAAGTGAATGGTTACCAAGGAGGGTAACAATGGGCTGATGGCAGCTGCTCGGCCACTTTGCGGCCTCGCATCCCCTTCCTCTGGTGTGAACTGGAACTGTAACAGAGATGAATTGTGCCTGCAAACTCTAATCAAAATTAATTCAACTCAGGGACTGAGCATTCAAGACGACCCATTTTACTGGACTTGCCGAGGCTGTACACATTGAGTGATGATGGGATTTTACGCAGCTGTGGCAGGCACAGCATGAGTGGAAACTGAGAGCTCGACGAAAAAGGTTAGAGCTGATGGCGGAGTTTAAAAAGCCTTCGGACACCCTTGATTTTAAAAAGACGGTGAATAAGTATCTAGGTAAGTGATTGGTTCAGTATGATTGTGGCGCCAGAAAGACCAGAAATCAAGGTTGAGGGGCGCCAGGAGCAGAGCAATCCATGTTGCGAGCAGTCAGAGGTAACCGGCAATATTGGTAAGCACCTTATAGGCAAATATAGATGAATGGTTTGAAGAACAAACTCAAGTGGATGCCCGTGCCAATCTAAGCGAGAGCCAACAGAGGTTCACAGTCCACCCAGAAATAAAGAAGATCCCCGTAGCAGAGAGACACTGACAGATCTGGAGATGAATTGTTGCCGGAAGAATGTTTGCAATTCCAGTAATTTCGGGTGCAAGGGAAATGGGGGGGAAGATGGCCAGGGTAGACGCAGGGAAATGAAGCCTGTTATATCTGCGAAATATGCCGGAGGTAAGCTGCACCGCAGGCTGCCACACAGCAGGAATTGACCGCATTCTTTCAACACCAAACTGCGCGTTGATCAAACTGGATCACTACCGGCTTGGTCCTTACCCAGTAGAATGCACTGTTGGAACTCGTGCCTACAAGCTGCGCCTTCCTTCTTACCTTTCCCGTCTCCACCCTGTCTTTCATGTTTTTCTTCTAGAACCCTATGATGACCCGTCCGATTTCCACCCGCACTCCGATCCCCGGCCTTTCGAGCTGGCACCAGATGATGATCCTGCGACTCAGGTAGCCGCCACCCTCGACGCTCGCAAGACTGGTAGGCGATACAAATATCTTGTTCGCTTCAACGGTGCTTCCGAGGATGAGGACACTTGGGTTTCTCTTCCTGACATTCCTTGTACTGCTGACAAGATGCGGAAGCGGTTCCACCGCCGTCACTCGCGAGCACCTCTCCCTCAGCGCGTCATTTTGGATGAGACATACCCGGTGAATGATCCACCCCCCCCCCCCCCCCCCCCCCTCGACTCCAATTCTGTTGTTTCCCTTCCTGCAGATCCTCCACCTCCAACTATTGCCGCTATTCCTACAACCACTCACCGCACACCAACTCTTCCACCCATGCGCGAGAACCTGTGCTCCAACTACGTCGCCCCAACCGTCACCACCACCCGTGCTGGAGATGCTTCTCGCCCTGCCGACCGCTATGACCCAGTCAACGTCCCCAAGACACGCACGCGCCGTTCTGCAAATATTTCCGCGCTCGTCCTTCCTCTGGCGCTAGAAGGGGGATAATGTAACGGCGCTGGTCATCCTGGCTCCTCGCATAACCCTCTCCGACATCAGAGGTATGTGAAGCACAGGGAATCGGCGGAAGTAGATATATTTATTCATGGACAATTATACACTCAGGGATTCGGTTACTAAAGTATATTAAACCTGCCATGTAATTCCCTGTCTTCGTCTTCTCAACACCAGTTGCTTGCCCGTTCCACTCTCTCTGCTTAAGTTCTCTCCTCATCTTCGCTCCCGGAACAACCTGCACCGTAACACCTTGCGTGTGGAAGCCTTCATTTTCCAGTGCCAGGGCAAATTGAGTACATCCATCCTTGAAACTCCGCTTGCCGATTGCCAGTGCCGTAAGTGGGTTTTCTAGTTAACCTTTTCTCTGGATTTCTGCAAAATTTCCTTATATGAGGGGGTTTCTGTTGAAGTTTAGATGTGAGAAAATATAATTCAATGGTTAAACTACGACAAGAGTATAAGTATTTATACTGTAAAGAAAATGTTCTAGTGAGTTCTGCCCGAAGATTAATAAGTAGCTGAGTAAGTAAATGAGTAAAACAAGGAATAAGAAACTGGGAGCGGAATGTTCGAGTCGCTCGGCGCATCAGCGTCGGGCTTAGTAAGCACCTCGGCGATGCCTCGGCGTTTGCAATCTCAACAGTTTCCGGGTGAAATCGAATGGGTGTTCCGCTGGGTTTCGCCACCTTACGGACATGCACCAGCGCTACTGAGCTCTTTTTCTCCTTGGTGTGTTCCGCCCATCGCGGAGATAAACAAATCATGATACAACACCTCACAGATGTGCACCCGCCCTTGTCACAGTGCACAATAGTGTCCATCCCATTCCCGATGTTTGAGAACACACAACAAAAAAATCCCGCGAACCATGGCCCAGCCTCGAATCAAACAGGTACTTCACTGTAGTTCTTGGGGCTTGTCACCCGTGGCAGATGCGCACCAGCACCACTGAGCCTTGTTTATGTTTACACTTTGTGAACCGCAATCTGAGCCCCTAACTCGCGGCGGCAGCCGAATTGAAACCCCGCCATCAGATTATGCACTGCCAAACAACACGCCTCCTCTTCCCCGTTCCACTCGGATGGATTCAGGCCCGGAGCAAGGTGAGTGCCTGGCTTACGCGACTTCTCCCCGTCTCCATCCTCCGGTCCCCGCACCCCGAGCAGCTCCGCCGGCGCGAGCAAGCACTGGCACAGCGCCGAGTTGTCGTTCCGCGACTCTACATCTGTGGCTCAGCTGCATGGGCATCGGTGTGGGCACGCGCACACGGAGTCGGCGCCGGACTTGCATGCGGCGGCGGAGAGTCTGTCCCGCCACGCGCACACGCAGGTGCGGTCCGACCCGGCAGCGGCGGCGGCAGCGGCAGCAGCAGCGAACGCCCACTCGACACACGCGAGCCTCGGGAAGGGACTACCCCAACCTCCCTCCGCGCGGGCACGGCAGACTCACGGCACGTCTCGGATGCGACGATCACGCTCACCAGTGCCCGCATATCCGCGTCGAGCTCGGCGGCCTCTTCTACCAAGCGCATCCACTCCGCCGCCGAGTCCGACTCGCCATATCCCGCGAAGTCAAACGGGTTCCCCGGTGGATGGGGCAGTCTGCGCAGTGCGCACGGGTGGGGAAATGCGAAGGCCAAGGCGGTGCTGGTCGACGCGGACGGCAGCAGGAGGTCCCCGCCCCCGCTCAACACCCGCGGAGGGGACGGAGCGGGCGGTGCAGGCCCCTCGAGCAGCGCGCTCTCCCCCCTGCCGTACCCCCAGCACATCCCGTGGGGCGTGCGGGTGCTGGGGAGTTTTCGGACCGCCGCGTTGGCTGGGTCTGGCTCGGACTCGACGGGTAATGGTAATGAATCTGATAATCGAGCAGGCGGCGCGTGGGGGAGCTTCCGCCAGACTGCGGCGCCAAAGCCGACGACGGTGGTGGCGGGTGTGGGGGCGGGGGCGGGGCAGAGTGCCGAGAGTTTGGGTGCGGGTTCGGGGGCGGTGGACCTGGCGTCCCTGGTGGAGGCGGCGTTCGCGGTCCCTGCGCACGCCAACGGTGTCAATGTCGTCTCCAACGGAACGCCTGGTCCTGACGCGAGTGTGAGTGCGAGTGCGAGTACGAGTACGAGGACGAGGACGGGGACGAGGGCGGGTCGCTACACCCCCTCCGAGTCGGCGCACAGCGGCTCCACCGCCGCCCCGACGAATGGCTCGCCGAACCCGACATCCCGGCCTCCGGCGTCGGCGCGGCGCACTTTCGCGTCTCGGCGCGCACGGGCGAGGGCGTGTAAGATGTGTTTGGGTGGGTGGCGCGGTGGTTGGTGGAGCCTCCCCAAAGTCTTAACGCGGCTGAGGAGGGGGAAAGTGGGATGGGGATGGGGCGGGACTCGTGGGCTGGGAGGGAGGGGTGGGAGAATTCGCATTCGCGGGCGGGGGGGAAGGGGAAGGGGAAGGGCGGGGGACGGTGGGGCAGCGTGAGTCTCACTGGGGCGAGCAGTGGGGCGGAGGCGCGGTTGAGGGGCGTGGGCGGCAAGGGGGAGGGGGGGGAGGTGTTGCTGATATACCAACCAGGTCAGGTGGGTGGATTTATGGGTAGCGGGGGAGGTAATTTAATCGGGCATTTATTTACTTACTTATGGATATGTTTATACCAGAGGATGGAAAGATGGAATGCAATGTATATACGACGTTCAAACTTTTGCTTTTCTCTTCTCTTCTCTTCTCAACTTTCCCCACTTTTACTCAAAACGAATGTGGGCGATTTAACCGAAAACAACCCGGTTTGAGAGGCCTCGGTACGCTCCAAATAATCGGGCGTGGTGTTGGACACCGCGGGCATCCTTTGGCAGCTGCAGGCTGAACAAGCACGAAGATAAGGCCGAAAGCGGGGTTCGATTCCCCGCGTCCGAATGTGTTGGCCACTCAGACTGGTTTTTTTCTTTTTGGCGCATGCGCAAGTGGCTGAGCTTAGCTGGGCTGGATTTTCGTCGCTGAATCGCGGAGTTCTGAACGGACCGGATAAATCGGGCGTGGTGTTGGACACCACGGGCGTTCTGTATTTGATCAGCAATGGATTAGGCCCGCATACGGGGTTCGATTCCCCGCGTCCGAATGCGTAGTGTATTCTCCAGCCTTTTTGATCTGGCCGCTGCGCGGATGGACATGAGCTGGATATCGACAACGTAGGTCTGAATCCACCAAATGACTCGGGCGTGGTATTGGACACCGCGGGCGTTGGATGCATTAGGCCCGAAAACGGGGTTCGATCCCCCGCGTCCGAATACGTGGGCAGTTTTTTCTTCTTGGCGCATGCGCAAGTGTGAATTCTCGTGGCTGGATCGCGGAGTTCTGAACGCACCGAACAACTCAGGCGTGGTGTTGGATTCCACCACGGGCGTTCTGTGTGAGGTCAACAGACAATGGCATACAATGGCACGAAACGGGGTTCGATTCCCCGCGTCCGAATGTGACTGTACTCACTAGGCTTTTTCGTTTGGCCGGCGCGCAGATGGACATGAGCTGAATAACGTAGGTCTGAACCCACCAATGACTCGGGCGTGGTGTTGGACACCGCGGGCGTTCTGTGTACTGTGTGGATGCATTAGGCCCGAAAACGGGGTTCGATCCCCCGCGTCCGAATATTATATGAATGGCGCTCAACTTCCTGGCCTCCATACAGGTGAACCGACCTCCCTGGATCACGTACGTACGTATGAACGTACTGGAGGACTCGGGTGTGGTGTTGGACACATCGGGCGGTCTGCGTTTGGGGATGGCAAATGCAACAGGCCCCAGACGGGGTTCGATTCCCCGCGGCCGAATATTATATGCATGACGTTCAAACTTTTGAACTTTTTGGCCTCCATACAAGTGCACCGACCTTGATTTCTCATCGCCGGATCGCGTAGTTTTGAATTCAGAATTAGCTCGGGCGTGGTGTTCTTTGAAGGCTGCATTGAAGATTACAACAAGGGCCCGAAGCCGGGGTTCGATTCCCCGCGTCCGAATCGTTCAGGGCGACCAGGTTTTTTTTTTCTGTTTCGCGCCAAAATACACTTGAGATGGGTTGGATTTTTGTCGCTGGATCGCATAGTGCCGAATCTACAAGGCGTACACCTTTCTGGGCCATAATTTCGGAGTGCCGGCTTTTTCTGTCCGCCTGAGCTAATGCTGAATAAAGTAGTTCTGGACGTACCAAATAACTCGGGTGTGGTGTTGGACACCTCGGGCGCTTTGTATCCGTGGTAGGAAGGAATACAATAGGCCCGCAAACGGGTTCGATTCCCTGCGTCCGAATAATCAATTTACGTTTTTCTTTCTTTGGCGCAAGCGCAAATGGCTGAGCTGAATTTCCGTCGCTGCATCACGGAGTTCCGGATATCCAAAAGAGCTCGGGTGTGGTGTTGAAAACCTCGGGCATTCTGTGTTGCCGACGGAACGAGTGTGATATGCCCGCAGACGGGGTTCGATTCCCCTCGTCCGAATAAAGACTTCCCGAATCTACCCCTTTCTTTTCTTTTGCCGCAAGCACAGTAGCTGAGCTGGATTTTCGCGCTGGATCGCAGAGTTCTGGAGACACAGAATAACTCGGACATGGTGTTGAACACTACGGGCGTTCTGTGGGATAGATCGTGAACGTAATACGCAGGCAGACGGGGCTCGATTCTCCGCGTCCGACTAGGTAAGACGATTTGATACTTTCTTTTTGGCCCAAGCGCAGATACATCTGAGCTCACCCGAATTTTCGCGCTGGATGGCAAAGTTCTGATTTTATACATCGACTCGGGCGTGGTGTTGGCACCGCGGGCGTTCTGTCGAATAGATGGTGAACGTAATACGTCCGCAAACGGGGTTCCATTCCCCGCGTCCGAATAACCAGTTCAGTAGGCATTTTTTGTTTGCAGATGGACATGAGCTGGATAACGTAGGTCTGAACGTACAGCATAACTCGGGCGCGGTGTTGGACACCGCCGGCATCCCTTGGGGCAGATATAAGTCAGAAAACGGGGTTCGATTCTCCACGTCACAATAAGCCAGGTGAACTGCCTTTTTTCTCTTTCGCGCGCTGAGCGGAGCTGGATTTTTGTCGCTGCATCACGTACTTGGCTCTGACAATATTCCACTTTGTATTTCTCCAACTGACTAATTTTCCGCCCGAAATCCACGGAATTGAGAAGTTGGATGTCAATCTGTCCATCTTTTAATGGAAGCATGATGAACCCTAACCTGTCCATTAACCTAACAACCTGCCTCAAATAGCCATGTGACAATGGCCGATGCACTCCTCACACTGACTAACATTCACAAGAAAAGCGCGCCAATCTTAGCGCGAACCGCGCGCGCTCAAAATATCCGTCCACACACATAAATCCAATATTTCTGTAAGGACATGGTTTTGTTTTCGAGGTCGCTGTTCAAAATCCAAGGGAAGAAAGGACGGCTGGGGCTTATTTTATTGGCTGTCCACGACCGTCCAGTCTTCAATATTGTTGTATGATGTATACAACCCGCGCCCATAATGAAAGGTGACAGTTACAAGCTGTCGGCCATCTCGGAAATTGAAGTGGAAGCCGTTGGTGAGCGGTGTGACTCCCACTAGCAGCATTCCTCCTGCTCGAATTGCAGATGGATAGTTAGGCGCCCCAATACAACATGTTGACATTGGCGCTCGTCGTACCAGAAGACGTGGGCTGAGGTATAAATTATCTGCCTGAATTCAGCCATTCCTCAATTTTTTCCTTCCCAACATGATCCCTTTCTTCCTTGTTTCTCTGCTTCCTTACGCCGCGGGTGGGTGCCCTTCCTAATTTTTGCGAAATAAAGTTGAACTAACAAGCAAACGACCTCAGTGCTAGTCAGCGCCGCCTCCACTCCTTTCAATAACAATCTAGCCGTCCGCCAGATTCAGACCGACCCCGCCTGTGCCAATGACTGTGCAGACTTTACCGATGCACGTATCGCTCTGGCTCTATTTTTCTCCCTCTAATTTTCTTGCCATGCGACTAGACTAGCAGTGAACAATGCAACAACACGGTAGTCAAAGACATTGCAACCTGTTTTACGTGCAATATCCAACATGGGAGCTTCACGCGGGATCAGGCGCAACAGACACTCAACAGTTTGTCCTCTCTGCGCCGCCATTGATGCAATTGTGCCCACTCACGATTTCCGACAGCCTTTGTGCAGGCCTGCGACGACAATGGCCAGCCCGTCAATAATGTTACCATCTCTGCGACCTCAGGCTCCGTGCCGTCTGGGGGCGGGGGATCCACACCGCCGACTCATACGTCCGAACCGGCTGTGGAGCCAACCACCACAGAAGCCAAAGATCCCAGCGACGATCCGTCTCAAACTGACACTGCGGGAGATTCGGCTTCGGCCTCGGCAAACGCGACAGACTCCGCCTCCGCATCGGGCCCGTCTGCGGGAGCGTCGAGCGCGGAGCGAATGAAATGCGGGCGTGCAACTTTAATGACAGCTGTAATGGTGGCTCTCTCTATCGTTTGTAAGTTCGGCGTGAAAAAGGCCCATGAGTTTTGTGTGGTTTTCCAAGTTGATGGGAGGAGTATTTATTGTTTTGATTTACGGATACCCACACACTCCTTATTTCATTCTGCTCATATATTAGTACTCATTTTCATTGACTAAGTGGGCGGAATTCCAGTGATATACCTCGTACTAGAACTCTCACACGCTGCGTTTAGACCATCATCGCCGAGGTCGGGACAGGCAGGTGTTAAGTGGAAAAGTACCCGTGTTCTTTCCCCTGCTTTGCGTCATTGCGTCATTCACTTGGGTCCACAGTCCCACCGCCACTTCAAGACTTGATCATCTGCTTCTATTCCCATGCCGGATTGGACAACTGCTGGAATATTTCTGTTAATATCACAAGTCTAAACGGTTCGGTGCCCTTCGTTGGCGAGTACCCCGGCGAACCACTACGGCCTCGGGCTCCTGGCTCTCATTCTCAGAGTTCTCCGAGTCTGAGTCGATCACCCTCCTTCTCTTGCGCGTGCTCTGAGTGCAATGAGGCACAACAGCAATATCCTCATCCTCTGCTTCCTTGATACTCTCATCCTCTTCCTTCTCCTCCTCAGCATTCTCCGCTCGTTGCGCTTCTGCTTCAGCTTCCGCTGCTTCTCGCTTCTTCGCTTCAGGTTTCTCGCGCTTCTTTGCAGCCGCCTGTTGCCTCTTGGTCATATCGGGTAGCCTGGGCTTTCAACGAGGCTTCCTTGTGGAATGCAATGCGATATTGAATGAGTGGTTTAAGCGCCGTCAGATGTTGAGGAAGCACACGGCAGACGCGAGCGAAATTGTGAAGCGCGGCAAGATTCAAAATGAAATGATCGTCATCGGCATGCTGGATCGCGCTGCTTTCCCGGTCCGACGGTTGGTGGCTTCTCGTTCCTGGAGCTCTCGTGTTTTCAGACTTGGTTTACAGTCCCCTCGGCTAGCATGATCTCTGTTGGCGCACGCCGCTGCGCCCTAGGATTGCAGCTAGAATATTCAGCCTCCTAAAAGAAATCCTCGTTTATTTGCTGTGGGAAGCTGCAAACCTTCCAACATGAGAGGGGTACTTATTCCGGATGTTCTAGTAGATATACGAAATTCCAATATCCCTTCGAACAGATCCCACGAATATCTAAAAATGTACCTAGTTTCTCTTCCTATTAACCGTTCTTTAACGAAATGGCTCCTCGGCGGTGCAATTACCCCATGAAGGTTCATTCCCATTTGCTTTCCTCTCCTCTCCTCCTCAAAATTCGCGAATTCTTTCCCCATTTGTATTCATAGATATCCCCGATAAATGGCTACGCACTGTGCAAACTGTGCCGCAGAGTGTCATGAGACGACACCCCACACTTTAACTGCAGCGGAATCCCAGAGTTGCCCTTTTGAGTCGAGATCACAAAGTAGAATTATACAGTGTCTATGCCGAATTAAGGTTAATTCAGGCCCAGGCAATGTTCTGACTGTTCCTCAGCTGACCGTTTCGGAGTCAATCCGCAGTCACTTAGACTCTCGCAGCAAATTACTGCCTGTGCCGCAGTGATGTTCAGCCTGCGGCCACGTAGTGATCCGCAATTTTCCCGAGCACAAATAGGGAGCTCTGTCAGTCCTGCGACACCGATATTTATCTCTCTCGCTCCCTCCCGTGCTCAATTCCGGGGTGCTTGGTTCATTCTTGGTCTCTTGGACTGCGGGCAGGCTAGTCATCAATTAATCTCTTTGTTCAATTTGCCCATCAAAAATTACCGTCCTTATTCTGAGCATCTCGTACACAGTGTGTGACTGGCCGGCATCAATATCAATGCCCGTCCTCTGCCATCTTCTTGGGTCTGATTAATTATTCAACACAATTTTCAACCCACATTTACCAGATTCCCTGTGATTGTTTGGAATGTTCACTGTGCCAGTGGAATTGCTTTTCACGCTGCTGTCCCTTAAACTCTTTGTATGCCAGACCAAATAATTCCCTTTCATCGACCCCGACCATTGAACCAAACTTCCAAATAGTACCAAGGCTTCAAGTTTCAAGCCCAGGTAATTACTTTGAAACATCTTTTCTACACCATCGCATTCGCGTAACATGCTGAATTTGAATAGAGTTTCTTTTCTATCTTCCAAGTTGCGAGAGCCAACCAGTGGAATGTCCTGCTGCCAGTGAAGTAAATCCTTGCGGTCATTTTCAGTTATTTTTCCCTCTTTTTTTGCCGGAGCGAAGCGGCGGCGCGTCTTGTACTATTGAAGGCGTACCTTTGCAAAAGTTTTTTGATGGGCCGATTATGTGGGTGTTTCGGCTCGAATTCACACAAAATTTTGGATAGGAGGAGCCATACATATAATTTGCTTCTGTGATTTTTTTCAGATTTGTGGGTTCCCAAGGGAGGGAGACGTGCGGATGCCGGTGGGAGACACATTTTGAGGCTGTTTGCAGTGCCTTTGCAAAACTTTGTCACGGGTGTCACACGGCTGCCGACATTGCCGAAACTCGGCTATGAGTAGCGCTGATGCACTATAACCTCAAATCCTTAAGCCCACCCAGGGCGAGGGGTACTTACAAGGCACAGAGACAGGCAGGAATACTAATTTGCATGCTAGATAGACACCAACAGGACATGGTCTTATCAAGGGCAAACTCAAAAACGCAATGGTAGCAAATATTTAGCAAGTCATTCTCATGACACCGGTGACGGTGTCAACAAGTCTACTACTGTACCGGCGTGTATGGAGGCAACACAAAATGGTGTGTTACGCCGACCCCCAGCCTACAAGTTAGCAACACAGTCTTTGTTATGTGTTACGTTACCAAATTTAGGCAACCTTGGTGTAAAGCGCTGATGAGCCCGCCAAAGCGCACCCATTGTTCGAACTAGCTGCACTTATAATATTAATGATCATTACAAGAAACAAAACTAGTTTCTCTACTTACTCTCACTGCAACATGCCACCTCAACAAAAGCTACAGGGGCCAAGCCTGCCAGTTGGCATCCCTCGAGAACTCAAGCCGAAGATTTAGCTGGAGAAGCTTCGCAGATATAGAACGTAGTGTGGGTGAGAAAAAAAAACATATTTTCAGTCGATTTACACCAAAAAAAATCGATTTCTTGAATAGCCCACAAGTTAGCAACAAGCTCAGTGTTGCACATTATTTTGGCAAAATTAAGCAACAATTTTGAGGATGTGTTACGTGTTACGTTGTTACCATACACACCGGTACAGTACAGTAAACTAAAGAATGCTAATGCAAGTAATACTAAAGTAATATAATATGTCGTATTGAGTCATTGCGGTGCTATTGAGTGTGGAAACAAGTGTGTCATATGGGATGGTGGGGGTGTCCACGAATCTGGGAATGTGTAAGGAACCACAGGAAAATGAGGAAGTGAGGAAGGTGCTCTATCAACATCCATCTGGGAAGATCCACCGGCAACATTTTGAATGTCAGTGAGCACATTGTGCTGCTGCTGCTCCTCCTCCTCCCCAGTGGAGACGGCTGCACAGCATCGACACGTCCACAAATTGATATAGCGCTTATCCTCCTTCAGCGTGTTGTTCACAGCAAAACACTCCAGGATCCGTGCAATCAGCACTTCACGGGTTCCATCACAGAGCCTGTGCAGCCTGTGCTGGGTTCTTGTATGTGCCATTGATAGGGTGTGTACCAAAACATGCATGAAAACACCAGTTTTCATTTCATTTTGAACCTATCAGTGGGCAGAAGTGAGGCATTAGATTATGGGCATACACCCTCCCTGGGGTGGTAGGCTACACTATTGATGGCTGAAAGTCAGTGTAACAAATCAACTATGAAGGATTGAGTAGACTTGACAAGGCAGCCCAAAAGGCTGTTATGTCCTGACTATGATATTCTACACTGAGCTATAGATGGTGGCGGTAAACCATTATCTTATGCGCTGGAGGTGAAACATCAGGGAACTACTCAGAATTATTGAGTTGCCGCTTCAACGGCCTCTGAATAGTCTGATGACTATTAAAACAAGATATATGAAGTCAGAATTGGTACAACCACATTAGGGCTGGCAGAGATATTGCACTGAACTGTCTGGAATCCATCTATACCTAAACACCGCACATTTTGCGCGTTTCAGGAATAGTCAGATTACAGTATAGGCTTATTTCTAAGGACTGGTATACGGTCTCGGTATAGCCAGATGGGTTGTGATCACAGAGTAACGAGTACAAGGGGTAGGGAACTACCCTGCGGACTGACAGTGCTCGCCTCGAAAACTGCAGAGGAATGTGTAGCCCACAAACCTCTTTAGAGACTATTTCTGGTCTTATTCCCGCACGATGGAATAAGCTGGACATACTGATAACAAGGGCATGCGGGAATAGTCTTATTTCTGCACCAATAGGCCGTGCGCCTTCCATGTGATAGACGTCAAGGCCCGGGGATATACGTTCCGGTGAAGTTCCGGGACTGGCGAAGGTCAGCTAAGGAGATCTGATGGGATTGTTCTTATTCCGAGCAGACGGAGTTGGGGAAATAAGAACCCTTTCTGGGGCAAGTCTCACTAGGGGTATCTACGAGGAGCTGGAGACCAGGGGAATATTACCCGATGGTCAACGAAGGCGGGAGAGGACCAGGGACAGCGGGAAATAGGAGGAACGACTCGGTATCAGTCAGCCAAGAGACTGAGGGTTTTCAAACCCCTAGGCTGACCAACACCGCTCGAGCGGACATCACGATCGTCCTGTTCACCAACCAATGGCAATACGCTCGCGGGAGCCCTTCCGATGGATAAACGGCTGAGGAAGGGGAACTCGGGCTATTTTACTAATTTCTATTTTGTTCTTGGACTTGCACATGATTTTGGGGTTTGTATAAGTAGTCAGGACATTATCTCGAGTAGGGTACAGAATCACCCGTGTATTAGTAGGCTGAACGCTTGCAATTGGGCTATTTCTGGGGTTGGCTCAGTGTGTATCGTCGTTGGACTTTAACATCAGGAAACCTTAAGTTGGAATAAGGAATAGGGTATTGGAAACATCTTGGACATGATTGAGGCTATCTATCATCTGGGAATCGAATTGTGTTTTGGAATCAGCTACCGTCATCGTCATCAGCTATCATCTTCGGCACTTGGGAAATAAGCTTCGGGCTTGCTATCGTTTGGAATTGTTATATCGTCGACCTATCTGAGGTCTCCTGCACATCATTGGACGACACCACCACCACCACCACCACCCTCAACACTTGCTGTCTCATAAGCTGCGAAGCTTTTAAAAACATCTTATTTCCACCGCTCCATTATTGCTCAGGTCAATTCCTGGTGATATCTTGTAGTGAAGGTTCATCTTCCTAAGGGAAACACATACCTTCCCTTCAACCTTGTTAGGACCTGTAAAGGGACTACCACTCGTCTGAATCTTGGCTCTTGCGCTCGCTGATCGGCCTATTTCCGATCCTAGTCTTATTTCCGTAGGCCTCACCGCTTATTCCGGAAAGACTTGGGTTGTATTTGGGTGATAAGTGTGTTGTTTGGGTTTAGTTTGGAGCACATTGTTCAGCGCCACTTGATTTTGTGTACAAGTCCAACTGATTAGGTTGGGATGAAGAGATGTTACTGAGTTGACCATCACTGTGGTTACTCGGTCAGATCTGACCGTTAGAAAGATGTGGACCTCGCATCAAGGATGACTGATATGATTGATGAGGATCGACACTACAGAATAGCGCTGTGCTATATTTCACTGGTCACTATACTGGTCCGTCAGTATAGTGCCGCACTATATTGTCAATCTGCTTGATATTTACTATGAGTTCCACTGAGCTTGTGAAGTACGGGACTTGATTCAGATGTCGAATAGGACTTGGCTAAGACTGACTTGATCAGTCAGAAAGATGGAAACCAAGACAACTAAGCACACCTTATGGTGTGCTAGAGAAATACATATGGACTAGTCCCAGTAGCAGGTCATAATACCCATGGTTGAGAATGCCTTCTACACTATTGGCCATTCACTACTCAGGCTCCCACCCTTTACTGTTCCTATTCATTCCGTCTATCTCCTTTACTTCTCTCTAAAATGCATAAAGGCCAGCTGTGTACTCTGTATTAGCCAGTAAACTATCCCCCAGATATACGGGCAATATAGTAGACTCTAGATTTGCTTCCTCTACATCATATTATGGGTTACATCCATGCCCCAGGTTTTATACCTGAGTGGATATCACACCCTCTTCGACTCGTTCCAGGTTCCGCCTCGCATCCCAACCTACGGCATACGGCCTCCTAGAGAGGATGCCGTATAGTTGTTCCTACTGCTCGGGGAACACACAAGCTGCTGGCATTTATCGGGTTTATCCTGGTTGGGGTTCTTGCCGGGTTACTAGCTGTTTAGACGACCCAGAGGCCATTGCTGACAATATACAGGATTGGGCCATACTTTGCAGATTATCCTGAACAAGCACTTCTCACAAGCATCAAGGGTTGGGAGATTCAAGTTTTTCAGTGCAATTTATGGTGAAAAATGTTGTTTGTTATTCAGACATTTTCCACTGAAAAAAGCAGTGAAAAATTCAAATCTTTTTCACCTCTTTTGAGCTTCCTTTTGAATTTTTCACCTCAAACTCACAAAGTAGTGAAAATGTTTTGAGTTTTTTCACTACCTTTTTCAGTGAAAAATGTCTGAAAACAAATAACATTTTTCACCGTAAATTGTGCTGAAAAACTTGGATCTCCCAACCAGTGCATTGTGCAGGGATGGTGTCCACAGTAAGTTACTTGTCTATAAAGTAAGCCTCCTCTCATTGATTTCGACCAGTTGCCTGTCACCTGCAGACAATCTTGACCACCAGAGTACACAATGCTTGCACAAACATACTGATGCTCTACTTGAAGCCTGTACATTGAAGGAACTGTGGGACAACTTCGGTATCATTGGAGACCTGATTGTGAGTGAACTAAAATTCCAATCTTTACCACCCTCAATTTTTCTAGCCATTTACCCCAGGGTTTCCAATGAAACTGTGACTATGGGGCTAGTGGTGAAATAACCACAAACAAAACCTTGTAAATGAATATACAGTTCAATAATGTAATTCTTCAACTCAAACACTATAATCCTCATGCAAGTTCGGGAATTTCATAAGAATCACTTGCATTTCACATCGGAGTACCATATCCAAACCCAGACCCACATCACACAAAAACCGTTGACATAAAATCTCATCTGACTATCTGGGGTTGCACCTAGAACAGCTTCGTTGAATTTATCTATACAACTTGTGGGCCTATAAGGTCTTGCATTCAAAAAGAGAACTAGAGTTCAAATTGCCACAATCTATACTGGATTGGAACCCAATTCTTAATAGTATCTGCAGTTGCTAATCTTTGCGAGATTATACACCAATTGTCAAGTCTGATCTATTTCCTTATCTTCCACATGTCTGTTCCATTTATTCAATATGTCCACATGTAGTTTATAAAGATCCAAATCCAACACAGATAATATTTCAAGGGAATACAAACGAAACTTGGTCTAGCTTCTGGGTGTCTCCAAATGAATTACTAATCAACCGGTTAAGTGAGAAGCCTAGTAGCTTCATGTCCAACAGGTGGGGTGAGATTCACTGGCTTCCTTCCCACAACTATCCACTTAAATACTTTACAGAAATCTAAATATAAGTGAGACAGATACAAACACACGGCAGGGTTCAGGGTATATGACTAGTGGTATGGAAGCTAGCCAAAGAACTCCTGTTGGATATCAAGAGATTAGTAAAAACCAAACGGATTTATAAGGAACATCAATGAGCCGAGCTTAGTGATGAGTCAAGATCTACACCGCTTAGAACGATTGTGATGGGATATTGTTGATGTGTCAACTTTTTAGCCGACTTCCTTGTCAGCCCACCATTACCCACCTCGGTAACCATCCACCCACTTTGGTTCCTCTTTGAACCCCTTAACTGATTTGTCTGAAAACCGTGATAGTTGTCGCTTCCTGGTACCTGAGTATGGTTTCTTAGTCAATTGATAGATTGACCAAGTTCAACCTTCTCTTGGCAGTCCTGAAGATACCAGATGATATCAAATGGCAAGCCCTCTTGTTCAGAAGGATAATCCCTCGTTAATATGTCCTTAGCCAGGGATGTGCAGTAGCCCCAATCTGTTTCCAGGATGGTTGGGCACTTTCTGCGGTTGCTACATTAATGACTTCTCACTTCAACCCTTTACCAGAATTGTTGTCCAGCACCTTTTTAATGGTCCAAGACACATTATACTCCTCTTAGCTAACTGCCCAGGCTAGCATTAGCCCTCGTGAGATGATGTTGTCATGTAGTGTAGCACATTATACCACATTGCAATTTGAGCGATTTTGAATAAATGCTCAGGTGCCCTAGTACCAGGTCTGTCACAGAGGGCCGATATTCACGAATTAATTACAATGGATTTATTCATCAAGTCATCAAGTGCATGTTCAAGGACCATGTCGTCGAATGGGTGCAGGAATACATTGAAGAAACACAAGAATCCACAGAGGCTGGTGAGCAGGTTTATACACTAGTCAACGAAAAAACCAAAAAAATCAGTCCACTAGTCATACTTCCGCACCGTGCTCGATTAGTAGTTGTTCGATCTCCGGTTTACCTGTGTGCCTAGCAGCCTTCAGTGCATTTCCATACCTTCCGCCCGGTGCATTCACGTCTGCCCCATTCTCAATGAGTATCCGGACAACTTCGATGCTCCATCCGTAGATCACTGCCTGGATGGCAGTTCCGTATTTTCCACCCTGTGCATTCACATCTGCGCCGTGTTCGATCAGGAGTTGTATAATTTTGGGACGTCCCCAAGTGGCCGCTGCCTGGAGTGCATTCCCATATATTCTGCCCTGCATGTTCACCTTCGCACCGTGCTCAATCAGTACGCACATAGTTTCTGGTTCTCTTCTGTATGCCGCAGCTTGAAGCGCATTTCCATATGGTCCACCCTCTGCGCTCACGTTTGCACCATACTCGATCAGCAGGCGGACAATTTCGGCGTGCCCTCCAAAGGACGCTGCTTGAAGTGCATTTCCGTATTCTCCGCCCAGGGCATTTACGTCTGCACCATGCTCGATGAGCATACTGACAACTTCGATGTTCCATCCGCAGCTTCCCGCCTGGAGTGCATTTCCGTAGTATCCGCCTTGCACATTGACATCTGCACCGTGCTCGATCAGCAGTCGTACAATTTTGATGTGCCCTTCACGGCTCGCTGCCTGCAGAGAATTTCCATATCTTCCGCCTGGTGCATTCACGTCTGCACCGTGTACGATCAGAAGACGCACGGTTTCAGTGTGGCCATGGAAACATGCTGCTTGTAATGCATTTCCATAGTGTCCACTCAGTGTGTTCACATCGATACCCTGCTTGAGGATTCCGTCCACGACGTGCAGAATTCCGATAGACGACGCAACATACAGTGGACAAGGGGTAGACGTTGGGGGCCACTCCCATGACTCGATTCGCCGTTGTTCGTCGAAGTTATACAGACGGCATAAAGTCTTGAATTGAGCGCTGTCTTGCTGAAGAAGCAAGAGGGCCTGGTCAATCAGCTCTTTTTTAGAGCTGTCATGACTCTGCCGATCGTCCGGCTTCTTTGCTACCCTGGGCACTGTCACGATCTATTCGAAAAAGTTAGATTATGAGACTACCCGATGCCGACCACTCACCCCAAACAAACCCAGTAGCACAAGGAAATAGACGAACAGTGAGATCATCAATTCTGGCGAGTACGGCACAGAAATCGTAATTTGGCGGCGGGGCTCCCGTGGTTTGGCACAACGCATTTCATCACAGAGCTTGAGGTGAAATACCCAATTCTGTAAGGCGTAGCGGGCGAGGGGATATGGCTCCATGTCAGCACTATTTTGGAGGGCGGGCAAACTACAGAGATATGCCATGCACGTCCGCGCAATCAAAGGATGTGCTAGTCGCTCCGAAACTTCGCTACAAGTTCCCTGGAATTTTCGGGAGCAAAGAAAGTAATCCTTCACTGAAGCATGAGCGAGCTGTAATCTGGGCCAGGAAGCAACTGCATCATCTTCCAACCATGCTACTGCATCCTCTTCGGAAAATGCATCGTCCGTTTCATCTTCTTTCGACAGCGTAACAAAACCCCCGCATGCTGCCAGTAAAGCTTTGGGTCGCATTCGCTCGGCCATATTGAACCGGAGTGGTTCCCCATTGAAATCAAACGCTAAAGCGTCAATAATTTCTCTCAGAGCCATAGGACGGCTGGAGAAAATGAGCCAATTCATTGTGCGGCCGACACTGATAAGCACTTCCGGATCCTTGATATTCAGGAGAAAACGATCATAGATGGTGTCCAGAGAAGTAGGCATGTTCGATAAAGCCTTTGCGACTTGCGACTCCCTCCCATCGCAGTCGCACAGTGCATCGAGCTGGAGAGCAACAAGTCGGAACCTTAGAAATAGGAAACATGTAAATTTTATACGACAATGCTTCAATTGGACTCACATGCCGCCGCCACGCTCGAGGAGCCCTCTTTTTATTTGTTCCTTTCTGTCATCGGTCCAGCAAATCTCGAAGTTAGACAGTCTTTCAGTCACATAAGAGTCGATGTCCTGATCCATGGTCCCCTTGAGCGATACTTGAACCGCACGCTCCGCAAGATGGGTGAAGGTATGAAAAATCTCTGGCCGGCTAGTCAAGAGAATGTGAACGTGCGGCAACTGCGCATTCATGATATCGGTGATCCACCGAAGCAGATCATCGAGCTCTGAAGATTCGTCCAGCGCATCTAGGATGACATACACCGGCTCTGTGATTTGGCAGAGAATGGGAAGTAATGCATCGGCATGCAAATCGGCATTGCTCGGGAGATGCTGGCCATTGTTATGTGAGGTGTATAGGGCATTCAGTGTGTTGTCGGGGGGATGCCCTCTGACTGAAAGCTGGTTAACCAGCGAGCATAGGAGCTGAGTAGCAGTGTGTTGACTCGTTTTGTTTGTATCAAAGTAGAAGAACGCAACGGGAATTGCTTTGGCCCGAAGTCTACTGACGATGGTGGAGCTGAAATGAAGATGGTGAGCACCGCCTGAAATCAGTGTTGGCACCCATGCCTTAGAACGGTCTTCCCCGACCCCGCTGCCCAGCGAAATTCAATAAAACATCTTCTTGTCCATAAATCGAACAGCGCACATATTCCGTGCAACCAAAGCAACGAGCTTGGGGCATAAATCCACTCAATGAATTCGGAACGCTCGAAGAGCCAGTTTCCGGTACCGCGATGACGTTTGTTCGCAGCGTCACGTTGACTGACCGCAACGCTCGCGGGCTGAAGCCACCTTTCCAGATTTGTGCGTACAGTTTGATCGACCACGAATTGTCTGATCACAGTAAGAAAATGCATATGCAAATGAGAATTGACTACACATACATCTTTCCATCCAGGGCACCCTGGCCGATTGAAAGAGCGATGAGACGAGAAACCTTCATAATGGAACATCAGGGTTAGTAGAAGCAAATATAAATACCCATGGAGAGACACTCACACTGAACGCATCGCGAACGGCATCGAGTCTTCGATCTATGTTACTAGCAATCCCTTTGAAGTCTTGATGAGACCAGAGACGCTTCATGGAACGTTGCGACGTCCAATCCGTCAAGATGGTGCATGTGTCGCGTAGAAGCCTGGCTCGAATTAATGAAACGGCAGTTCATCAGGTCCAACTGGATATCTCACTCTTTGTATCTCTTCAAATCGTCCTTCATACGCATCAGCGCAGCATTACACCCGTCCTCCTCGAGTTCGCGCAATCCTTCGCCAACACCACAAGATATTTCTCCGATCTTGGTAAGAAGCTCAGCCGCTCTCTCCTTGTTGTAAGCCATCGACTGACGCTATATAAGACGGCGGGACAACGAGAATTGAACGCCGAACAAACCTTCTGGATGTCTATGAGTTCCTGGATGCACCCAGTGATGGTGCTGAGGTATGGGACGTTCTTCGTGACACTGCTCAATACTTCGAGGACCGTGAGGGCCGCTTCGAGGGTGGTCGAGGCCATATCGAGGACCTTGCTAGCTTGAGTGCATCCGGATGGCGACTCCGTCGATTTGATGTTGAGGGCGGCCATGGTGAGAGAGAAGGGGGCAGGCACGCACCCTACTGTGCGAACATTTAAACGTGGGAAACTTATCGTAAACGTGCGGTACCCCCGCACTCCCCGTGCTTAAAGTGGGATTTACATCAGTTGACTTGATGAATGATACCGCACGAGAGTGCTGACTAGAAGGAAGGTGTGCAAGCACCTGTCTGTGTGGGAGAGGGACACGCGCAGAATGCAGATATTAATGCATTCAACTCTGTTGGGACCCGTGAACCTGTCGACGGACGGGCCAATCGGGAGCGAACGTTCTGCGGCTTCTATAACCAACTAGTTACGGGCACTCAGTATGGATTATTCTATTGAGAAACCCCGCTTCCGAGGGAAACCCCCTTGAAACCCCAGCTCGAAAAATAATGCTATTCTATTAATTATAATAGGAAGTTCGGCAGTTGCTGGACTCAAAAAATTTGACATTTCTTGCCTTTTTAGGCCACAAAAGCTCGAAATTCACTGTCAAATCAGTTCTCTTCACGACCTTCTATCACCTGCCACCTGAACATTTGGTCAAAATACTACAGTATTGATGAACACAAGAAAATCAACCTTCGCAATGAATGACAGCAGATTGGATAGAAAAGGAATACTGGACAATTTCGATCAAATCGACAGGGGTTGTGACGCGTGACCCATTTTACCTATTCGACATTTCGGCAGCCGCCAAACTTTTGCGTGACACCTCGAAAATTTCGACATTCGAACCGAAATTTAGTCTTTTTGGTACTGTATGAGCATTTTGGGGCCTGCGTGACGGCTTGAAAATTCAACAGAGGCCAGAGTGACCCGTGACATCGACCAAAGTTCGTGATCGACAGGGGTGCGTGACGCGTGACTGCCGATTTGAACGAAATAGTACAGTAAATGCATGACCGCCGACTGACGATTTTGCAATTTCGAAAACAAACATGTCACAACTACTGTATCATTTCAACCGTGACCAAAATTAAATAGGTTCAATTCAGCCCTGTGTTAGCTGAATTAAACCTATTTAATTTTGGTCCCAGGTAACCGGCCCCCCCAAATTGCTGTTTTAGCCACTTTTCCCGCCAAAAAACGTCGGAAAATCCCAAAAAGAAAATCGCTAAAAAAAGGCAATTTGAACCTAAGGGGTCGCAGGTCACACCCGGCACGTATAGTCAAATGGTACAGTCGTTAAGTTCGACGTGCTAGGCACACAGCAAAGGCCGCAAGATCACCTTTTAATTGGTCTAGATCAGGGATTGGTTCCGTCTTTTTCAAGAGCCAAGAACGAGTGCAGTGGGACACCACACCCAGCCGAACGGGGACACAGAACAAAACGTAAAGTGCTGGTTCAAAGTTAAATCTCCAGTGTTTCCCGTGCCGGAAATTGCATCATACTGACTTTACGCTACTGTTATAGCTACCAACTGTGGTGAGACTCAGCTGTGTCGTCGTCTTGCTTTCTACCCTCCAGAACATCCAGACATGAACGATATCCTAGAGAAAGGTTGAGCTCTCCTTCCGCAAAATAACTAGAGGAAACGCACTGATTGAGATCCAAATATGAGAGCTGCGGCGGTAGGCACTGTTATTTTTGTGGTGAAAAACCAAGAAAGCGATGTAAAGAAACGAGACATACAGGAGGCCAAAAGCAAATTGTAGGCCGGGAAGATTCTGTCCGTGAAACCCGGAACAGATGCTGTGAAACCAAGTCTGACGGAGGATGAACTCTGGAAATTTGGATTATGAACCGAAAGAAATTACCCCAGTCCGATCACGGGGAGGATCGCAAAGACCAAAACACGAATAATGATGCTCAAAGAAACAGTGTGCTCTCCAGGTCGTTGAAGTGCACGGAAAGCACGCCAGTGCCGAGTTAATAGTATCACAATCATGACTACTCTCGATCAAGTTAATCTCGAGTCGCTGATAGACAGTTTCACTCGCCTTCAATCACAAGGGCGGCAAAAGTCGCCAACAACACGAGGCAGGCGCCGACAATACTTCTGTTTCGTCGTTAGGAACTATTAATAGATTTGCACGATGTGAGTGCTCACTGTGGGGAATGGTCAAGATGACAGTAAAGACCTCCCGGTTCCAGTTTCACTCGATCGGGATTTACAATTCCGAACTATTTCCCGTTGAGACGCGTATGAGGAAACGTTGAACGGGCGTACAATAAGTGTCCACAGAAACATAAACAGATACAAAATTGGAGGGATTACAAGCAGCTGCCCGTCAGCGGTCAAGGTTGGTTTCAGTTCGAAGGCTTTCAGCTCACCACGAACCCAGATACAGGCCGTATATTTCCGCCCTTCATTCGAGTGATGATATTGAAATATAGCTCATGGCAAATAAGATTCAGATTATTTCAATACGAAAAGGTGAGTGGGGCCTCACTTGTAAAATGAGCGACAAGGTGGCGAACGCCGCGCTGAAGGTTATTGATAAGCGGACAACTATCCAGAGGACAAAATCAACTCACAATGGGCACGAGGCATATATGAGAGCTGAGTCAACCAGACATAAGGCAAAGGAAGGTGGTGGATCGAAGTGCGTTTGGTGGTCGATGACAAGAAACGGCGATAAAGTGAATGACCACCAGGCCAACATATAAAGGTACCATGTAGATACCCTGTTGACGTTGGGTGATAGAAGGACGGTGAGAAATACAAGGGCAACAGAAATGAAACCGAGAGCCGAGAGAATATCGAAGGCCATGATCCAGACAGGCAGGGAAGGAGAATCCGAAACTACTTGGTCTAGCGATTGGATGGTCAGCAAGCAAAGAGCAAAGCAGCATACGGACGCACCTCTACGCGCCTGAGACAAGGGTTCCGGGCCATTGAAAAAGGCGGTCATCGCTGGCGATCCCGCTGGTAGCTATGTGAAGAAGAGAAAGGAAAACGGGATCCCGTTAGGATCGATGATGGAAGGCCTGTGTATATACATGCCTATGCTTTCCGAGACGCCTAAAGGCTGTTTAATCAAAATGCGGGACCTGTCCGAGTCATTGAGTGGGACATCTGTCTCCGCTAAAAGTAGACACAATCGATCCATGCAAATCAAGGTGGTAAACATCGGAGCTACGCCTGTTTGAGAGTTTTTCCATGTCTCTTTAGAAGAACATTCCAGACTGCGGCACCACAGGACGCGGAGCTCAGAACAACGATGAAAACCGCAGCAGTGTGTTAGAAGGACAAGCCTGCCATGAAAAAATACCTTTTCCTAAGGCATTACCTCTCCATGCCACATGGTCAAGACACCAAGCCATCGTGAAGCCTTGACTTCGATTATGTTGTCGACCCATTTGCTGGCCTTAGAAAGGTTACGGTATGTTGATCATGCACAACAACCGGTTCCCCGCCACGGGCGCATCTGTCGGTTCTGTACAACGGAAGTTGAAAGCCTAGAACATGATCGAGTGTCAAGCATCCCCGGCGGTGCTAAAATTGCGTGCCAAATTCCTGGAAAGATTATTATGCCGTACTGCACCGAAATTGTATGATATAATGGCGCAACTCACGAGAGTTTCTCAAAGCCATTATTTACGAGCGCTCAAACTATCATACTGGTTAGAAAATTTGTGCATGAGATCCTTCAAGAGTTTTATGCCGTTCCGTTGCGACGTCCGTAGAGTAGATGTGTCTGATTTCGAAGCTGATTAGTTCTAGTTCACTGTTTCTGCTGCTTTCTGGTGTCTGGGGTCCACTTTGTGGCACGGGCCAACCTATGGGATCTGTGTTCTGGGGCTTGGATGGCAGGGAGTGGTCCAAGGGGGATGATGTATTTTTACTTGCTCTGTACACCCGGATAATCCCCGGAAGCCGCCGTTCTTGGTTCGGACTGTGCCGCGTAATGGTACCTACCTACCTACGTCCCAACAATCTGTCCAAAATTATGATCGATTGTCAGTTTTATGTTGAACAACCTTCTATGTCTACGAGTTTAGTAGTCTTCTCCCGTTAGGTGCTTATTCCTTCGCTGTTCATTGAAATCGATCACTGATCTGTCGTCCAACGACATTCAAAGTTCGCAGGTATCTGAGCTCCTGTGCCACAGCCTGTCTCAGCGATGACTCCTATCCCGCCTAGAAATTTGGAAAGGTCGACCACGCAGCTTCTCGGTCCAGCTTGAGGTATCTGTATTCTCACGTACGACCCCCGTCCGGTCTCACATTTCCAACAATCGGCACGGGAGCCGGAGCTTCTATCTGTGCCTCTCCTGATTTTTTAAACGGAGGTCGACGTAGGTCATCTCCGCGCAGTGATCCACCTTGTGGGCAGGTTTCCGGGCCGACGAAGACTCGCGGAGCACCTGTCTGGTAGTCTGTAGTTTATCGCGCGCCCGATGATCGCTCGCCGACCTTATTACCAATCGTCGGAGTTTGAATTTCACGCAAGAGTGTCTACTGCTCCAGATAGCTCTTTCTATGAAGTTCCGCAGATAGAGTGCAATATAATACCTTATGGAACCAAACTGTCTCTTTAGAATTTTTTCTTTCGCTCTGTGCTCACGAGAACTGAACTCGCGGCTGCTCCCCTGTGCCGGGGCCATCAAAATTCGGCATCGCCGTTCTTTCACATATCACCACAATTTCGCTGGAGAAGTCGAAGAATTCGAGTCGATGAGTACAACTGCGACTTTAGATAGGTTGAAAACGCGTGGAAAGCCATAGTGCAATCCTCGGGAAATTTGATGATTTGTAATAAGGGTGGCGAGCGATCGAACAATCAAGCTGATCAACAGACTACAAACTACCGAGGTACGAGGTTTGATTGTTTGTAGTGTCTGTCTACGAGAGACTACCTGTCTGGCACCCACAATCCCTAGACTTGTTGGACCAGATATGTAGAATCTCACCTCACAGACGGCGTCGAGTATAAGGTAAGTGAAGTTTTATCGTCATGAACGATGAGCTACAAAGGCCGTACATCATCCGAGCTGTCCGACGCCAATGAAAGTTTGTCAGATGATGCCGTTCTGATTTGATATCGGCAAGTGATGCCGGAGCTGATGGCAAGATGGCGGAGTTTAAAATGGCTTCGGAGGGACACACGTAATTTTAATAAAGGGGTGATGCGCATCTTTTCTGTCTACGAGAGACTTCCCGACAACTTCACCCACCTTCGGAACCTAATGCTTCGTCCATGCACCACGGTATTTCTAACAAGTTCTAATGACTTTCAATAACTTCATTAACCCTTCTTAAGGCTCTTCAGGTCGCCAGATCCCGCCGTTTGCAAATTCCAGCCGATGACCGGGGACTTGCAATACAGTGAGTACGCTACTTCGCAAGGCCTTCCACCACTTCCAATACGTCCCCGCCTTGCTCATGTCGTCATGGTACCTCGCCGCCGCCATGGCATGCTGCATCGCGCGACCATCTTGCCACCATCCCGCCTCCACTCGCCGTCGCCACGCCTGTCCCACCTTGCGACTACGTAACCACAACGAAGTCTCCTCTCGCTGCCTAGCTCGTCACTGCCGCCATCCCGTCCCGTCCCACGCCACGTCACCACAGTGCTGTCTCTGCGCACCTGTCTCCCCTTCATGTCACCGCGCCGGTCCCAAAGCCCCTTTGCCTCCCCCACTCTGACAGTCACGTGGTCCTTTCCCAGCACGTGTTTATGCAACACGTCTGTCAGAGTCGGTTGTGGGAGGGTGTTTTGAGACATATTTATTGCTGGGGGAACAGTGTTCCCCCCAGACCCCCCTCCTTTTGCCTGATGATATATCCAACTGAAGGAATAATTTAATTTTCCTAATTTTCCGTGTTTTTGAGCTCATTCTCAGTATATTTTGGAGTCTGGTGCGGGGGAGACCCTCCAACCCCCCTGGTGCTTGCTGCGCAGCCCACTATGTGGTGCAACTGCTCGCCGCGGGGGCCCACTGCATGGAGCTTTGAAATATATTTTTTCGTGTGTATTTGAATATATTTAATGCTTATTTGGAGTGAGGATTATCCAGTGTGGGGGAGACCCCCGCGGACCCCCCGAGTGCTCGCCGCGGGGCCCACTGTGTGGGGCTTGGACAGTAAAGAAAAAAAAACACGAAAATAGAAGCAAAAACGCGTGCGCTCAGGTTTGAACCCGAGATCCACCAATATCGAGTATAAAGCATGCATCATACCAACTACGCCAAGGAACCGATAGCAGCAATGGCTTGCAATGTGTCTGGACATGGCCAGAGCGGCACATAGAGACACACATGAGCAGATAAGATGAGATATGCCTTTTAAGGCAATGTCAGAGTGGGGGAGGCGTGGGTCAATTGCCGGTCTCGCACTCACTGTTGCGCCGCCTCCTGTGTGTCCCACTGCCATGCATGTCCCGCGTGCTCCCACCCACAGTTCTGCATCCCGTCGCTCAGCCCAGCCCGTCCCGCATTTACCACGCCGCTGCGCCCTCCTCGCACACCAGTCTCCGTGCCGGCACGCCCATCCCGCCCCGAGATGTTTAGCTGCAATGCTTCCAGGACGGCCTTCAAGCCACATTGACTCTTTCTTGTCCAATCGTTTACCTTTGGCTGGATTACTATCTGGATATCATTGCAGACCTTTACCTACATAGTGCTGGTTCTGGCACTCCTTCTCTTCAACAGATCTCCAGATAAGTTTTTATATAGTTTTATCGCGAATCCACACATATTGCAGTGCCGGGTTCTTTGATAAGAAACACTTGGAGCTGGAAAAAAGGCATTGAGGGCACTGTCAAGATTGCCACGGGTGCCCTGAATGCTGCGAAGGGTGTTATGAGTGGCTCTGCTTACCTGGGAGATAAAGCCGCTCTAGACACTGCTCGTGAGATATTGGCCTCTACTCAGCAATTTGGAAGTAAGGCGATCAGTGCAGTGCAGGCCACTGTTGATGAAACGGACATTACCACCCAGGTCGCTCTGAATAAAGCGAAACAGACTCCCGCAGTGATCGCTCATGGCCCCGAACAAGGCTTGGTGGACTCAACTAAGACAACACTGAAAAGTCCGGCGCCGACTCCGAGTGCCCATGCCTGTGCGCATGCGCCTGGGCCACACACCCGGATTCGCGAAACGACGACTCGGCGCTGTGCCAGTGCTCGCTGGCGCCGACGGAGCTGCTCGGCGTGTGGTACACGGTGAACGTGGAGGTGGCGGTGGAGGCGCGGGCAGGCGCTTATCTTGCTCGGGGCCTGAATCCATCCGAGTGGAATGGGGAAGAGGAGGCGTGTTGATTGGCACTGCATAATCTGACGGCGGGGTTTCAATTCGGCTGCCGCCGCGAGTTAGGGGCTCAGATCGTGGTTCACAAAGTACAAACGAGGCTCAGTGGTGCTGGTGCGCATCCGCGACGTCGACGTGCGACAAGCTCCAAAAACTAAAGTGAAGTACCTGTTCGATTCGGGGCTGGGCCATGGTTCGCGATGGGTTTTTTTGTTGTGTGCTCTCAAACGCCGTGAATGAAGATGATGGACACTATTGTGCACTGTACTTAACAAGGGCGGATACGCATCTGTGAGGTGTTGTATCATGATTTATTCATCTCCGCGACGTGCGGAACACACCAAGGAGAAAAAGAGCCAAGTAGCGCTGGCACGTGTCCGTAAGGTGGCGAAACCCAGCAGAACACCTGTTCGATTCAGTACATGAAAAGCAATAGTTTTTTTTTCTCATTGTGTACATTCACAGATTCAGTTAAACAGAGCGAAGTACGAGTCAACAATGAATACCATGGAGGACCTACGGTGATGGACCGGCTCTGCTCTTGAATTTCGATTCTTCCACCCGTTCGTCGGGAGGGATCATGGAGAAAAACATGATGCCGCTTGAATGCGTGAACAGCTCTCCGAAAATCCGCGTCAATTGAAAAGTTGCTCACCTCGGTCTGAACACGCCGCTCTGTTGTATGCAGCGGCAGGCAAGCGCTCCGAAATCACTGATATTTCCAAGCGCTGGTGACAACGGTGTCAAATACTCAGGCTTCTTCCGCAGGCATGTAGGGTCGAGATTCCATGTCGGGTCGAGACTCCCGGTTAAAGAACGTGCTGCCCGTGAATGTGATGATCTTCAAGTCATTGTACGTGGTTGACCCGTCGTTTACAGCAATTCCTCCAGAGTCCTCCGCGCTCATGATTTGAATCTGCGGGTTTTATTAATAGCGCCCGCGGTTATTGTCTTAGCGATGTTTCTCCTGGCACTAGTTATGGCATTTGAATGCAGCAACAATTCAGCGAGATCATTTCACAAGCGGGAGCCAACGTGAAGCGGACCGCACCAGTCAAACCTGTGTTTCAAGTCCCCAGCGATTGGTATAAATACCATCGTGCGGGGCCAGGGATGCTCATCCGCCCATCAGATATGCAGTCTTTCTTCCTCCTCCTCGCAGCAGCTCTCGGTACCAGTGCCGCTGTTACGTCTCGTGCGCCGCTGGAAATCAACACCCCGTGCGCCGTCTCCCTTCTCCATTCCCTTGCTCCCGTAATTAACGCTTTCTACGCAGCGTTCCCGGTGCAGGTAGGTTCACGCTTCGTCTCCCTTCTGGCACCATTAAATACGTCCACAGCTCAGTGCGAACCCTTGCTGATCACTTGGTCTGGTGGAATCCGTGCGTCTACTTCTTCGCTCGTTGTGCGGATTCCTCAAGTACTTATTTAACGTTCGGATTGCCAGCCCCTTACGTTGTCGTAAGTCACTTCCTGGATCGTCCCCGGGATCGGGATTGACTTAAGTTCTTCTTGTTCTCAGGCGTATGCACGCGTGTTGCACGAGATTCCCCACGCTAACAATGCTCGTTCACCAGCGTTCAAACCAACCCCATCCAGCCGACGCCCCTCGTTGACTTCGGGCTGGTCACGGGCAACAGTCTCACCTGGGTTGTCAATGCCACCCTTGGTTTGAAACTGTAATACAGTCTGTGAATGCTGGACTAACAGCTGCATGCCTCCAGGGCAATCTCTCATCCTCGAGGTCACGGATGACGAGGCTGACGGCCTACACACCGTTACAAGCGCGCCGTTCAACGTCATCGCCGGCGGTACGTTGTTGCGTCGGCTCAGATTTGCTCGTTCATCGCTGACTTGCGCGATGCTGCAGCCGGAGATGGGTGCATCAATGAGAACTGAGTCGGGTGGGGTCTTCGTACGCACTGTGGCAAAATTAGTAGCAGCAAACAAAGAACAAAAGTTTTGAACGACGTATATAGGCTCGGAGGGAATGACCAAGAAGGCCCTGCATGTGAGAGTGCCATTTTTGGCTTGCAAAAGTGGTCTGTGCCTGCGCCAAGTGCGAAAGGAAAACGCGCGATGACAGCGTTGAGGTTGCACTCGCGTCGTGATCTGCCCAAGCTAAACTTGGACTGCACTCTTAGAAACCAAGTCATTAGTTAGCTGCTCCCGGAAATAGTCCATCTGACGAATGATTAACGCGGAAAGCCCTGCTCCTGTAGTTGCAGAAGACTTCTTTTCTGACTCAACACAGGTGATGTCTGGGAGGTTGTGAGAAAGGTGTGATCAGGAAGCGTTCAGGTAGAACTAGCAATTTGCCTCTGTGCATTTTGTCTCACTTCCAGGTGCTATGTAATCTGAGAACCCTAAAAATCGACCCGTTAATTGGCACAAGAACTTGTGCATGAGAGAGGGTCCAGGGAACACACAAAGCAGAAATAACGCTCAGTGGCGCTGATGGGCATTCGCAATGTATCATATGTCAGTTGTCCAAAGCTACAGCGGAACACCGTTCGACTCGGGACTGAGCCTTGTTTGCAGCGTCCACAGGGTTTTTTTTTTCTGCTGCACAAATTCGTCGGATTTCGTACTGGTCCAAGGCATCCGCTGTTGCAGGTTGTAGAGCCGGGCCGTATGCTCTCGAAATGGGTCGGCAGTCCGTGTAGTGACCGAACGAATGTTTGGGTTTGAGTTTATGAATGAGTCCCGGGCCGTAGAGTGAGAAAGTAGTGAAAAATTAGAGTAAAAATGTGCGAAAATGCCGTGAATAGAAGGTGGTGTTGTGAGGCGTGAATCGAGGGGTTTGGGTGGCTAAGGAGCCCACCGGCGGCGTTCCAAGGAGGGGGCGAGGAGCTCGGTGCTGCCTCTGCGCGCTTGCCCTACACTGGCCGCTGAGGTCGTGGTTCGTGGTTAACACGTGGTGTATTGGCCTGTTTACGTTACAAACAGATGCTTAAGATAAAATAGGGGTGAATGTAAAATGATAACTAGATAAACGGGTCATTCCACAACCCGGCCGTCCGACCCTGCAACATCGCCCTAAAGAGACAGTATCAGTGATACCACAAACTCAGAGAAGCTGGTGTGCGTCCGCAATATGCAACAGTAACAAGAGCGCGGTTGAATATCGGAGGATGCCGGAGGATTGATGGCGGAGTTTAAAATGGCTTCGGACGGACAGACACACGTAATTTTAATAAAGGGGTGATTGGAGCTTTAGGTGTAGAAATCTTGAAATGAATGGAGGAACACACCAAGGAAAAATGATGCTCAGTGGCGCTGGTGCGCATCCGTGGTATGTGTAGGAGCCATCTCAATATTACAGCGGAGCGCCTGTTCGATTCGGGGCTAGGCTGTGTGTGATATATCCATTTAAATCTTTTTAGCTTGACTCGGGCGAGGCAGTTCCAGCGGCATCCTCGCCGTATTCTGCCAAGCTAGAAGCTCGGAGTGTGTTTTGAACTAGTCGATTATGCAGCCCACTGAGCTTGAAAAAGTCGTGCATAAAACCAAGAAGCACCAAGCAGAATTGACGCTCAGTGGGGTGTGGACCGCATCTGTGCTTATAGCAGAAAAAAACCCGTTTGATTCCGGTCTAGTATTCGCTTTTTCGTTGGGGTTCACCCCGGGCTGTTTTTCTTGCGAAAGTAAACGGGCTAGGACCGGGATACCACAAATGAAAAAGTTGTTCAAGGTACTGTACTTTTTCGTTCAAATCGACAGGGGGTGTGACACGTGACCCGTTTTACCTATTCGACATTTCAGCAGCCACCGAATTCTTGCAACATCTCGAAAATTTCGACATTTGAACCGAAAATTTCGTCTTTTTTGCACTTTTTGGGCAGTTTGGGGACCTGCATGACCGCTTGGAGATTAGACAGAGGCCCGAGTGATGTGTGACATTGACCAAAGTTCGTGATCGACAGGGGGGTGTGTGACGCGTGACTACCAATTTGAACGAAAAAGTACAGTATTGGAGAAGGAAGGACAGCAGCTAGCCAGCATCGAGGGAACTCGTGTCGCAATCTGCCCAAGTCGAAGCCTCAGACTGTGCTCTGAGAAATCATTTGATAAATCAGTTTGTCTACAAATTGTGTATGAAATTAAGCACACAGCGAGCAAGAATAAGGCTCAGTGGCATGTGGAACACATCTGCAGTGGATGTCCGAATTTGAGAATGATTCTCCGCAGGAATACACCGTTCGATTCGGGGTTGAGCCGTGGCATCCAACACTGCTTTTTTTTTTTTTTGGCCGGGTTGTGTTTAAAAACGTGAACATATATATTAAGAAACTGCGACCGAGCATCAATTTGACACTACAGTCGAACCCCTCATAATCCATACTTTCGGTGAGGGCCCCAGGGTATGGGTTTTGAGGGTGTATGGGTCAATAGAATTTTTCGAAAAAAAAATTCAAAAAACCATTTTTTTGGTAGACTACCCAAAATGCGTGCATTATCTAGTGATATCAACTCAAATCTAGCAAAGAATCAGTAATCGAGGTGGCAGCCACAGCATTCGTTGCCTCGAGCTGTATCTGGCGCCCGAAAGTAGCAAGAAGTGCATCAAGCTTGCGTGCGTATGTGTCGCCGAGCGTAGCCACGAAGCTCTGCAGTGTCGCGGCTGCATTAAGGGCTTCACGACGGGTGGGGCGAGTGATGGGGTCTGCATCGTCATCGACGTCGTCATCGCCACCGGCAGCGTTGGACGCGCTTTGGGCGATGCGAGAAGCCATTACTGCGTCAAATATATCTTCGACCGTTGCCTGCTCTGAGTCTCGCTCACTCTTGGGGTGCACAAGGGCAGCGATCGGCATGCGGTTGACGCGCTGGAGGACCTGACGCTCCTCCAGCCCATCAAGGCGGTCGCTGAGCTGCTGCTCAGCTTCGTGAACGGGGTTGAGGAGGGATGAGATGGGAATGGCAGGGGAGGGGCTGTGTCGATGAAGAAGAACGGAGTTCTGTGCTGGTAGACAGCAAGGATGGGTCAGTCGTCCGGATATGGGGTGTACGGGTGAAGCGGGATGAGGGTGAATGGGTCTCGTAATGTCGTAGACACGTAGAATGGAACACGGGTGCGAAATGGGGGAAATGCCGTGTGAGCGTGTAGTAAGCGTGGAACTCGAAAAACCTCGGAGGGGGTGATATTCTGGGGCTCGGGTGTACTGTGTTCACTGGCGACTTGCCCTCAGTGGGGCACTCGGTGCACTGGTCGCGTCGGAGATTGTGGTTTGGGTGTAAAAGGGTAATGATTTGGCCATGTGTACGTACAAAACAAATACACGGTCCGAAGACCGGTGTACCGTAAGGTAAGTACAGAAATATGAAATATGAGGCAGGTGACCAGCGGTCCAACCTACCCTTCCACATCGACGTCCACACGGAGTCAGGAAGAATGCCGGCGTGAATCCAGCAATTCTTGATTGTTGTCGCGCTCACCTCATCCACGCGAGCGCCGCAAGGCGCATCCCCTGGAGCTGGTCGATATCGTAAATCTGGCCCGGTGTAACACCCTTGTCGTAGTTGTCGATGGCGCGCTGGATGAATCGCGAACGGTAGTGAGCCTTGAAGCACCGGATGATGCCCTGGTCGAGGGGCTGAACATGGGCAGTGAGGTTTGCCTCAAAATTCACCACGGTGATGTTTGTCAAGTCGTCGGGGGGATTGTGTGCTGAGAAGTTGTCTTGAAGAAGGAGAATGTGGCGGCCGGCTAGTCGAAGCTCGGCATCCCAATTGGTTAGCCACTCCCGATAAAGAACGGTCGTCATCCAGGCTTTGGCATTGTTCTGATACAAGAAGCCCAGGGCACGCGCGGTGCGAGTTTGGAACACACGGGGCTGCTTGGCCTTGCCAATGATGAAGGCCTCGAGCTTGACGGAACCGTCTGCATTGACCGTGAATGCATAGGTAAGCCGGACTTTGTTTCCTTTCACACCGCTATGAGCCTCCCTCGATAGGCCACGATCTGGAGGGAACCTGCGACGGCTGCACATCAGCAAGTGCAGGTAAGAATAACAAGCAGACACACCCGTAGAAAAGCCCCGTCTCATCCATATTGTAGATATCACATGCCTTAAATCCCCCCTTCTCAATCAGCTCCCGCATCCTCTTCCTCTCCGCCTCCACAGCCTCAGGAGTTGCCGACGCAGCCTCGCCATGCCGCCTAAACTCGCACAGCCCTAGCCTGTTCTTCAGGCGACCCAGCCACCCTGCGCTGAGCGCGAGCCTATCCTCCTCCGGTACACCACAAAGCACTGCAAATGTGGTCCACTTCTGACGCAAGACCTCGCTGTTGACATCAATACCATCACGCATGGCCTGCTCGACCCAAAGCTCCATCATCTCCGTGACTTCGGGATGCTGGGTCTGACGCATGCGCTTGACCTTCTTGGATGCACTCTCGGCGTGCTGCTGGCGATATTGTGCCTCGTTCTTCACCCAGTCAACAATCTTGGGCTGCTTGAGACGCAGATTTGGATACTGGGGAGCGAAATGCTGCGCCGTCTTGGTCTGGTTGCGCTCGTTGCTGTGGTGCCAATTGAGAATCTCGATCCGCTGCTCGAGGGTGGCATTCTCGGCGTGTGTGAATTTGGGCTGGACTGCTTTCTTTTTGCCGGGTGTCTTGCCAGGTGGGACTACAGGCTTTGTTTCAGGCCCTTCGAACACTCAGTATGAGGCTGAAAAGAAAGGTTAATGGTGAGCACGCACTTTTTCTTTTGGCACTGGGCATTTTTGACGCCATGACGGAGGTCTTTACACCCGATGCAAACTCCTTCATGCGTTCCACCACAGCTTGGAGCCCCTGGCCGAGGTGTGAGAGGCTCTGCTCGTAGTCGGAGGCATTTTCGAGGAGGCCCAATGCCCGCCTCTCGTCGATCAAGTTTGCGGGACCATCAAGCCAGGTGGTATCATCGTCGTCGATGCGCTCCTTCTTCTTGAGCCGGGCCTCGATGGCGGCCTTGCACTTGGCGACATGCTTTTCAAGGGCAGCAAAGCCTTTTCTGAGGAGCTCGATACCTCCCGCCATAGAGAGAGTGTTTTCTTTGCACAAAAATGAAAAAAAATTATTATTCAGATCATTACAGAATTTCCTTTTTTTAGTAATAGTATGGGTCCCCGCCGGCGAAAATCGCTATGGATCATGGGTCTCTACAAACTTATGGGTTTCGCCCGCTTACCGGCACGGTTAGATGAAAAATCCATGGGTCTTGAGGGATTATGGGTTTACAGGGGTATGGGTTACGAGGGGTTCGACTGTATGAGCTTACAAGCTACTAGTACTGGCCATCAGTTAGCTTAAAGAAAGTCAGGTATGGGGAGGAACACACCAGGTGTAAATAAGGCTCAGAGGCATGTGGAAGACACATCTGCAGCGAATAATTGGACCAAAAGACGATTACAGCAGACAAAACCCCTTTCGATTCAGGGCTGGGCCATCGATCATTTGTATATGTGTGCCTTTTTCACTGGACGTTCCCCCTTGGCTGTTTTTCCTGCGCAAGAAAATGGAGTAGGACCAGGATACCATGAATTACCAGGGTGTCCAAGCTTGAGAGAAGAGACAACAGCAGCTAGCCAGCGTTGAGGGAACCTGCGTCGAAGTCCCCCAAGCTGGAGACTTAGACTGCGCTCTGAGAAATTGTTTGACCAATTAGTTTGTCCATAAATCGTGTACGAAACCAAGCACACACCGAGTAAAAACAAGGTTCAGTGGCATTGTGGAAGTGCCAATCGGCACACTCTTTACAATTACCTATTAAGGAATTGTATATGGGCTCCTCCTCGGGTGTTATCGACCACTCATCAGTCTCCTCTACCTCTGTATTGTGAATGACTCACCGTTTCATCTCTCTCTCCCTTTTCCATCAGACTATCTGTTGCCCAGCTGAATACCATGTGACACACTCAAAGCTCACGCACCATGGACGATCACGTGCTCACGACATCGAACTTGAAGCAATGTCTATGCATGTGAATATACCTGGTTGGAAGGACGGTCAGTGCATCTCTCAATTTCTTCTCTTATCCACCCCTCGCTCCATACTCATCCTCACTCTCCTCATCTTTTTCTCTTACCTACCGATCGTGATGTACAACCTCTGGTTGCAACATCGTTTTGGACAACTTGACCTCTTCGGAATGCACTGGGGATTGACGCGCTGGAAGATTGGTCACCCAACCACAGACATTAGCAAGGAACATTGTCTCCCTATCACATCTTTGTGCATTTCCCGGTTGGGACAAGTTCTACACAATGGTTAGCAGCTAGACAGTTATTTCTTTATTCATGGACTCTACATAGTTCGTTCTCTCATTCTGTATCTCGTTTCCCTGGTGACACACGAGCACGCGTTTCAGCCACCCTGATTGCAGTATTTAAATTCCTTGCAATTTGAAACAGGGGATCTTCCTCTTCCCTTTACCCACCATCTCTGTCCAAAAACTCTGAGCTTACCTGTCTACCTTATCGAGCCCGAGTGGTCTAGAGACAGACCAGAGAGTCACAGAGTCAATGTTCCAATGCTAAGTCCCATTCCTTTGTCACTAAGATCATTTACTGTTTCTACCTTGCAGCCTAGGGTATATACACGACCCTCACCACTTAGGTCTACCCCGGACCAGCCCCTCTTCTACAGTGTGTGGAACACATCTGCGGTGAATAACACTATAGCCTAGTCAAACCGGGTAAGCTTGTTCTGTAAGCGATGTCGAAGTACACTTTTCTCTAATGTCGCCCAGGCCAGGGGACGTTTAAGAGAATGAGCACAAAAATATAGCAAGAGCGCTCAAGCCAAGAAAAAGACACTGACTGATCCATTACGAACTGCAGACCTGAACCTGGCTCACACAACGAAAGGCATAGGAAGGCAGGCAAGGTGTTGTAATATGTACATCAGGAAAAACCAAATTGCTATAAGGTCTATGAAACTCAGACGGGGGTACCCACCTTTCTATGGCGAGCTATAGTGAACTATGAAACACCCCATAGACACTCATAGCACTCGTAGCCCTTTTAGATACAGAGAGCAGATTGGCAGCTCGAAGATACAGAAGGTGACGTCCACTGGAACAGTGTTGGAACTTAAGGGGTTATTAACGATGCCAATGCCACAATGCCACAATCTACGAGAGAAGTTAGTCATGTCTAAAAAACTCAAAGTTCGAACGAAGACTAACAGATATGAACTCAAGCACCGCCAATATGGCGGTCCAGGCCCCGCTATTGATAGACAGAACGAGTAACCAAAAACCTACATTTCGTGTGCTGAAAGTCGCCAGTGAGAAATCTTTCGATGGTTCGTGGCTGTCGTAATTGCCTTGTGAGCTGAACACGTTGCTTAGTGAGTAGGTAGATCATGGTTCCCGTAATAATGACATCAGCCGCTACTCCAGTTGCTCGAGAGATATCACAACTGCCTAGACAGCCCAAGGTCAGTCTCGGCATCAAAGATCAAAACTTGTGCACCCACAGTTAGCTGCTGGGTCTGTTTTCCTGCAGAGACGGCAGCGTGCCTGAAACTGCAGATAATGATCAGCGTCAAGGGCATCAATAGTTGTAGAAAAATGGAGGGGAAAAATGGTATATTCAAGTAGCCTACAGTACTGGTATTTATACCCCTCAGGGAACAATGAACGAATTAAACAATGTAAGCATGAGAACAATGGTTGACGCATTACAGGAGTCCGGCTCCATAGCAACATGACTCGACACGCCTCGCCACGTGTCCTCCATGTCTGCTGCCTACGTGGCCTTGCTGGGCTGACATGTCGCCTCCAGTGCACATTCTCGACAATAGTTTAAGGTTGCCTCACGCAAGGAAATTATATGCTGGCATAGGATCAGAATAGGAGCAGCTGGAGATAGGTAAGATAGAACTCACGCCCAAGGCCAACTGCAAGGAGCAACAATTAGTTAAGATCACCCATACTGGGGTTTTTCATTCAAATCGACAGGGGGTGTGACGCGTGACCCGATTTACCAGTTCGACATTTCGACAGCAGCCGAATTTTCGCGTGACACCTCCAAAATTTCGACAGCTCCATGGAAAATTTACCTTTTTTCGCCACTGGGGGGGGGGGGGGGAGGTGACATGCCTTAGAGCATTCGACAAACCCCTCTGTGACGCGTGACCGCGACCAAAATTCGTCCTCGACAGGGGGGTGCGTGACGCGTGACTGTCGATTTGAATGAAAAACCCCAGTATTGGCTAAGCACCGACTAATTTGCCATGCTATCAAAGGCATCTTTGTTTTTTTTTCAGCTAGTACGGTCGGCGGCATGGTCGCGGTTGGTTTTGGATCTTGACATCTGACATCTGACATTTGATTTCGGACTTTCGGACATTCGGACCTCACAGGTTGTAGCGGCATGTAGCTCACCGTTACAGATATTATTCAGATAACATGAGCAGCAGTGCTGCTCACATGTATGCATTGCAGCTGTATGGCTTATAGAGATTGCAGGAGCCACATGTCACCACGTTGCCACCATGTCGTTCAATTCCGAATGTTCAAATCAAACCATCATCGAACTTGAAGCAGTGTGAGATACTTACCATTTTGGGACCAAGCTCACGCCTCTTAACGCTGCTCAGAAGGAGGGATACTTAGCAAAAATAGGACAAAATTACCATGAGAGCCTTAGTATTGACTAATGAGAACCGGCTTAGCTGCATCAAGGGCCAAGCTGGACTGACTCGAGGCCAAAAAGAACGGCCGCGTTGGTGTCAGGATTGTCACGGTGATCATCTCTTGTCACTAGATGGATTTTTCAATCGAGTCGATGAGAGACGACAAAGCCTTCGACATCAGGTATTTGAATCCAAGTGGCCCCCAATTCATTCCAGCTGCTATGAACAAACAAAGGATAATTCTAAGCCACCATAGTACCAATTTCTTGACGGATCAGTGGAACCATTGCGTTGAAAATACCCCATCCCGACAAAGCATTGAGCTTAGGCGATCCCCAAGCTTGTGTAAATGTTGTAGGCAAGTGCATCAAACTCATCAGACACCCAGCGTAAGGCTTACTGTCGCGAGGTGGGAATCAAGGCACGGAGCTCCTCAATGGCTTCCTGCATGACCGGAATGGCAAGATTTTGGAGGCCATAGTTACTGGGCATGTTTAAAAACAACATTTGGAGCAACACCGGAGGGCCAGAATCCGGTTGCGCTGCTTCCGGGTTTTTTTGTTGTTGAAATAGTCGACGAATTTGTCGTGCCCAATCTGGATGGTCTTGGGCCAGAGCCATCGAAAAAGATCTCTGGTGAACAGAAGACATTAAAATACAATGACTCTCAGGACGGGCAATCAAAAATCAAGTACCTGTGCACCGTGTCTCCAGGAACTAGATAAATCCGGCCTTCTTCCAGAGTTTCGCGCAAGGATCGGCCATTGAACTGACGATCATAGGCGTACAATTTCGGAAATATTCTGGGACTCTTGACCATCCGCGTCACCAATGACAAGCAAGGAGCCACAATCAATGTCTTCCAACATTTCAGCTACTTCGAATTGAACAAGACACTTGGTTTGGCAGATATCCAAGGTAAGTAACTCGGGACTTGGTCACAGTTCAACATTCGCTAATCAAACTTGTATATCTAGGGTCTGAACATTATGATCCCTCCAATAAGCAACCATCCTCTTTGATCTCATGTCTCACACAACTACTGGGTGCGCACAACTCGTCTGTGTTGTATTCCGTCTCATCCTTTCCCAGCGATACGGGAGCCAGAGATCACGGAGAAGCGGGTTATCAAGTCTTTTCTTGATCAACACCGGTGCGGCCAGAGCCCTTGAATGGTGTTGAAGAGGATGAACTATGAGTACAAAGCTTACTACATTCATCAATAATATACAATTGCCTGGTCTACGTCCCTGACATATTGGGTCGAAGCCAAACTGGATGAGGTCCGAACGTCCGAACGTCCGAAATCAAATGTCAAATGTCAGATGTCAAGATCTAAAACCAACCGCGACCATGCCGCCGACCGTAAGCTAGTTGTGAAATGCAAAGGAAATACTGCGCACCAAGAGACATGGAATGAGACATTTTCGACCGCTGACTCGATAATAGCAAGTAGAGAAAATAAGCGCACAAATGTAAATCCTTCGCGTATAATATGATTGCACTGCCGCGGCAACAATTGCCTTGCATGAGGATAAATAACCTTGGCCGCCACAGGAACAAAATTCCGACTCACGGCGACCCAGACATGATCCTGCATGGAGACAGATTTGGTCAATACGACCTGTTAGGGTTGCAAATCTGATTGATAAGACTGACTATGAGCTCTCTGCACCGAATAATGTCGGTCAGGTAAGTAGCAGATTTGTGGTGAGTACCTACATGGTTCCCTCTGACTTCCCAAGGACATCGAATCGACCCCAATGCAAAATAAGGCCGGGCCAGACTATGAAATAGGACGAAAATGAATCGCTTTTAAACCCACGAAAATATCTTATCGGGGGTCTTACCTGATCTCAAGACCAGAATTTCGTTTGCGGTATCGATAGTTCTTGAGATTCGTAAGAAACCCTCCGTCGGGATATGGACAGATAATGCACACTTAAAAACAGGATCTAAGCGGCAATTATGAGTGATTGGTCCTTGGGGAAATTCAGGGCAAGTCCGTACCAAGAGCTTGAGCTTCCAGGGATCCTTCTCATACCTAATCCAATGTACAATGAAACGAATGCTTCTCATCGGTAACCTCAGCCTACATCATAAAATATAAAACTCTGGAGGTTGGTCAGTCAAAAGGCATGGGGGAAGTAGGATAGCACTCGCGTTTGTATGAACGACACCCCCCATACCGCAGCGGAAAAGAAAGAGCCGATGAGCAGGACACCGTAGGTGCTCTGGAGGTTCAGGTCGAGACTTGGTTGGACAGCTGCCATGACTGAATCAGGGTCGCGCATAAACACGCCCACGTCGCAAAGGGTTTATAAGTCTGGGCAGGGGACGGTAAGAGCATCTGAATAGCATTGATAGGCGAATCTAATGTCCGGACCGGCAGCACAAAATCCCCGTCTGTCGCGCAAGTGGGCCACTTCCCATAAACATAGATCATTCTGCGGGGTGCCATCATGGAAATCAAAGGCCGCAATTTCCGTGCTGCATTCCCGCGAGGTACATTAAAATAGTTGAACCAATGTTTCTCCCTCAATGTAGTCTAGAATGTCTTCAGGTGCGGAAGGAACGACCCTTTGATTGTTAGGCAATCAACGACGGGTTTTGGGATTCGAGCTGGGGCAAGGAAGGCCTAGCATCCTAAAACAGTTGATTCGAGCGGAAGTTAATCTGAAGAGGGGATCCTTACCCCCCTCCACATTAGAATATTTATAGGTCTACCGGGGTCAGTGTGGGTCGGTATGATGATCTAGACAGATGCCAACAAGGTGGCACTCTTTTGTCTCCTTGATCCATAAAATCAGCACAAAGCTGCGGAAGAAAGATCATATCAACGTTGCTGTGTACAAACTCTATGGAGCCTTACCCTAGTCTCTTGCACTGACTTCCCACTCGCAATAGCCTTACCAAAGATTCCTATGGCATGTCCGCTTTTTGTGATCATGCCACGATGCGAACGCGAGAACTGTCTGCCTGTGTCATAGTTTCCGCTCTTGTCGGAGCGGGTCACTCTTGTCGACACACTTCCCGGAGTGGGTGGTGTCCATCAGCTCGAAGACAGGATCAACGAAACTCTTACCGCAGGTATATTCCAAACACGGTACATTGTGCCGATTCCTGAATGCATGGCACATTGGGTTGAAGCCCGGCACATTTGCCGTTCACGTAGGGGTGTGCTAACGGCGACGCTGTTACTCTCAGACTCGTCGGTTAGTTGGTGTGAGGTGCGACACTGTCCCGAAAAATTCCTCCAGTGTGGGGAGTTGCGGTCGAGTTGTGACCCAATGCCATACGCAACGGGGGGATGTGTCAACGACGCCACACCCGCACTCAGACTCGTCGCCTAGCGCGGACGAGTTGCGCCAGTGTGGCGTGAGTTGGGTGAGTGTGGCGCAACTTGAACGAGGAATTCTCGCTTAAACGTGAGATTATTCCATTCTGGGCTGAGATGATCACCAAATGCCGATCTGATCCCATTTTTTCGGCCGTTCCTTCCTTTCGCGTTCCACTAGCCACCATGGACGACATCCAGCTAGTTGCCAGCGTCGCGGCGGGCGACCTGCTCGCATTCCGGGACTCTGTGAGTGAATGAGACTGTCTGAGCTTCCAATTTTACTCCCACCCCACGTGTCGTCGCCATACTTGTCCGAGTCCCCGCTGCTCTCCAAGTCATCTCACCTCCTCCCATCGAGGCCATGAACACCGACATAGATGAACACAACATTTTTAATTTTTCACGCGCTCGGAATCCCACCAAATGTGCGTTGGAAACTGTTGGAACTGCCGTTCAAAGCAGGGAAAAAAAGCCGAGGAGTAAACAGGTGAGTTCCTGTTGTGTTTGTCTATCGTTGCCTTTTTGCTTATTCCTCCCTCAGTGATATACGGTTGTGGTTCGGCGTCCATGTCGATCATCAATGAATTACCTACGTAAATGTATTTTCTTCATTACAATAAATGGAGTCTTTGTTGAATCGACAATAGGGGGTTTCAAAGTTAAAACTCGCTGCCCAACTTGAGGGCCAACTTGACCTTCAACTTGACCTCCAACTTACGGAGTCGGGAGCCCAAGTTGGGGCCTTTGTCTGTGAAACACCTAAGCAGACGTGTGCACGCACAACTTCGGAAGTCGAGACGTCGCGTACCATAACCGAGATGATGCAGGCGGAGATCCGAATTAGCCGAAGTTGGAGACGAAGTTGGCCGTCAAGTTGGACGTCAAGTTGGACGTCAAGTCGAGCTCTTGTGCTCGACTTGACCTCCGACTTGGATTTTTGGGTTCCAACTTGACCTCCAACTTCGCAAGTTGGAACGCGAGTTGGAGCTCAAGTTGGAGCTCAAGTTGGGCCCCGAATTTTAACTTTGAAACCCCCTAATGAAATAATGAGGATATGAAAGGCCTCATGACACTGAACCGACAGTGGCACAAGTGGCATGCAGACGCGCCACAGTGACCGAACCGACAGTGGCGCAAGTGGCATGCAGATGCGCTACACTCACCCAACTCACGCCACACTGGCGCAACTCGTCCGCGCTAGCCGACGGTAGGTAGGTAGGTAGAAATACACGGCACGGTCCAACTCATGAACGCTGATTCCACGGACTATTCCGACGTACGTGCTCTAACACGCTCTAGAGACGAGTCTGAGTCTGAGTGTGGCGTAGTTGGTTGATCCCCATACGCTACGTAATCACTCAGAGGATCGTCTCGTTTTTTTTACCTCTTGCTTTTTCCCCTCCGCTGGACGTCGTCCAGCTGCTTGTGTTTCGGGCCTCAGTGAGTACAACTGTCCCTTTCCTGATGTTGCGCACCATGGCTGAGCGCTGATCGCATGTCTTGACAGCAATTCCTACCGGCGTTTGTCGACGCTAACCTACTGATTTTCCTAAAAAACATGAACTGGGTCCATCCCGTGCAGCTTTGGGCCTTTCTAGGTGATCGTGATCCGGCATCAAGGTTGTTGACTGGTTCTGTGAAGGCGGAGGTTCTGGAGGCTTCTTCTCGCCATGTCAAAGTCAAGGCACCGGAGAGCGTACCGTAAATGTGTGAGGGTCACAGGAGTGCCTGGTACGAACGTTCAAAAGGTTGATGATGATGTGTAGCACTCTTGAGTCCGGACCCCACTCAGCTGCAACAACTCTGCTCTTGATGAAGGGCCAATGCCCCGCGATGTTTCACCCGTCCCTTCACAACAAACGACTCAAACAGGGGGGGATTATACAGGACGAGAAGCTCAAGGTGTCGCCCAAAGGGCTTGGCGTCACCGGTTCGTCCATATGTTTTGCTTTGAACATCTAATCTGATTTAAATTTTGAGGTATCTATGCTCGGCATGTGAAGGATTTGAAGCTCACCAAAGAAGAGCAGTATATATAGTGCATGCTCACTACGATGGTCCCCCTACCTCACACAGTTTGTTCATGTGGTGTATACCATTCAGGTCGATACTACCTTCAGGTGCACACTGAGCTATTTGAATGAGTGGAGTTTGTTATTTGGTATGGCAGCATAGAGCGAATTGAGTCGCTCCAACACGTTAAAATGCGACTACTTACCCCCTAAGTTTTCACCGTTGGTCGGGTGGACGTGCAAGCAAAACTTTCAGAAGCCAAGAGAACAACGCGTCGGAAGCGGGGAACTGGTAGGACATCAATTGCGGTAGAACCGCTCCTTGGGGCCACATCCTCGAGTCAAGTGATTTCTCCTCGACGCACGTGCACCGCTTCTGTATTGGTTGCACCTCCACCTCCGGTTTCCGGACTTGCTGCTCCACCCTTCTCTGCAACGGCTTCCGAACCCATTCACCGTAACCGTATAATGGGTCCCACAAGACCTTACGGTACAGTACGGTGCACCCGTATACACCCGTATAACCGTAACCGTAAACCGTATTCGATACGGTTACGGTCATAGAGAGCAACTGCTAGCTAGGAGGCAATCACTGTGTTGAATCCTTTGTAGTCAGACGGTGTGACTACAGCTGTAGTTGCAGTGTAGTAATAAACATAAGACTATATGGGTCTACACGCCTGTAGACACAATGCGCCTACATTGTCCTGCATTTGCCTACCTCTGACAGTGGGCATAGGTTGACTTCACCTCATTTCAGAAAATAGCTCATTCTTCTGTTTTCACTATTATCAGTAGGCTGGCCATGACTCAAGATTCCCTGAGCACAAAGCCAATAGTTGTCATCACGATCCCCGCCGATTTCGAGTTTAGTGGCAGCACAATTGGATTGGTGACCCCATAGCGGCGAGTATTTCTCAATGAGTTTTTTTTTTGTTTGGGAGCTCTAGGTTAGTGGTTTAAGCTGTGGGGGTATTCACTGTAATCCCGCAAGTTCAACACCCATCCGAAAGCGCTTGTCCCGATCAGGACGAGTAGTCGCAAAAACTCTGTTTGTCCCAGATTCGTCGCTAATCGGTCAATGACAAATTTATGAACGGCCTACCGAAAGACGGTCAACCACCCAACACAAGGTTATACAATGCATTCTTAGCTACCGGTTGAAGCCGTTGCTTGAACCAAAGCCAGCAGAACTAGCTGCAGATGGTCCGCGACGGTGTCCAAGTATTCGAAATATGTGTTGGCGGCGCCGCTTGCCTTTCAGGTGACTGGTATTACAAGACTGCGCAATAAAACACTCTGTCCTAATGAGTACACGGTATTAAAACTGCACCGTCAAAACAACTCTTTTGTACCCGACCAAACTCGGCACTCCATCATCCCAGACCTCTACGATAACGTGCAGGCTCATATCGTCCTCGTTCGCTCCGCGGCCGCTCGTCCAGGACGTCCATCTGTCCGTGAAGTCCGCGAGTGAGGGCACGGTGACGATCGCGCGCAAATCCGTCTGCACGATTGTGAGTGTGGGTGTTGCGTGGGGCGACTGCTGGAACTGCGACACGTCGAGATACTGCCAGAATGAGACTGTGGCAAGCGCGTCGCCGTCCGGGTCTTGTGTCGCGCCAGCGTCCTGCGCGTATATTCCGACTGAGCGCGAGATTCAGAGTGGAGCAAGGAGCGGCGTACCAGAATTATGACCTCCCCGGGGTTCACGGTCAGGTACAGAGGGTCTGCGACGGTGCTGGAGCCGTTTACGACTACAACGGGGTTGTGATTCACGGCAGAGTAGTTGTCAGTGGCCGACCAGCGCATGCGCCCCGAGAAGTCCCACTGGTAGGCATTCCGCCACCGCCAGATTGTCGCCTGTGCGCTCGTGAAATTCCCGCCATTCTGCCCCACGACTGTGTTGTTCAACACGCTTGTTAGTTGGCGAGTGGGAGCAGTAAGGAAGGGAAGACGGACCGTTGGAATCGAATGCATTGACCCAGAGGTTGTCGAAGCGCGAGATGCGGGCATAACGGCCGCCCCAACTAATGTTGGAATATGATAAGGATGAGGCAGATGAATGGCCGACCGAATTACGCACCCGCCCCAGCGAGGCTTGCCGACCACGTTCAACCCGTTTTGGATTAGACTCAGGAATGTTGGAGTGTCTCCTGGGCGGACGATTAAGCTAGCAAGATAGATTTTAGCGGAAACGTGCCACACCCTCCATTATGAATTCGAAGTCGGGATACGTGCTCCCGAATGGGCTGACGTTTCGGATGTTCGTGTCAAGCCATTCGTTAGTAACCAATGAAGAGTCTGGGCCACCCTAGAACGACCGTCCGGGAATCGCTCGTTAACGCAAGCATAGAAGATACTGACTGCGTCGAAGGGGTAGAAGCCCTCTCCGGAGATACCGACCCAGGTGGCGATGGTATATCTACAGGCTTCTAAGGGTGTATATAGCGATGACAGGGACTTACAGGTTCATGCCGTGGACAGATAGGACCCAGAATATGGAGTTGTGTCGATGGCGGAGCCACGCGCCGGCTGAGAAAAGCGTCAGACAGCGTTGGAACGGATATCAAAGGACAACTCACCATCATCCTGATCCGAAATACTGTACACCCTGAATTTCGCGATGAAATTTTCGACTTCCTCCGCCGAATGCGATTGCTCGTACTACAGCGTCATCAGCGCAGTTCAATAAAAAATAAGAGGAGAAATGCAGAGGACCTCCCAAACGGCCTGTGCCAGGACGTTTGCGCCGCCCCACACGGTCACCCACGTCTCCTCGTTGCTTGCAGCGACAGCCCGCATCAGAGCAGTGCTCCCGTTGGAGGATTTGCCGACTCCGACCGCATCGACCCCATACGCGGGGTATCCCGTGTACGTCTTGCCTCATCAACTCCTGCGCAGACGGGTACCGCGCGTCATGTGCGACGTGTACATTCAGATTGTCGACGATTTCCGCGTATGACGCGATATGCTCCTGGATCTGCTCGATGTGGGTCTCGTTGGGGAGCCATACAGATGTCGTTGCGCATATGCCCTGCACGGAGAACTCGTTCGAGTAGAGGAGGAAACGCGTAAGAGACATAGCATCATCGCTGTGGGCACATCAGACTGGGGGATTGGCAGCAATGCGTACGAACGGTTCATTGGCAATATCTGGGGTACGGATCAGAGTCTGCACGCGGTGGAGAATGGGGAAGAGCGTACCCGTGAGAACAAAGACTCGAGGTTTCGCCGCAACTGCGGCAGCGAGTAGAATAGAGGATAGTAACATCGTGAGGGCGGGCCTGCCAGTCGGGGCTCGTGAGGCCGCTGAGGGATCGCTTCTCTGATTTATAGAAAATAATTCTGGAACTTGGTCCCGTGGCAAGCACGATGACCTGACATCATGCGAAGATGGGTTCTGAGTTGGGAAAGAACCGAACCACGGGTGCCGTCGGGTTTGAAACCGAATGAAAACTGACCAAACACCGTGATGAAGAATTACGATAGCCGGGAGGTGTGTCGGAAGAACGTACAGCCCCTAGGTCCAAGCGCACGACAGCATTGCTGCGCGGTTTTTTTCGCACACACAAAGACCAGAGCTACACATGCAAAGAATGTGAAAGCAAGATCGACGTTGGGAACGGCGGCAAAACGCAAACAGTGCACTGATCGGCGATCAATTACGGCCCGCCTGCCGGCCCGGGTCTGGACCTGGTCTGGCCCCAGAAATTGATCGGCCGAACGAACTGTCCATCCTTCGCTCCTGTGCCTCGCCGTCCTTTGTAGCTCCAACATAGACCGGTAACCGATCTGTCTACGGGAATACTGTCGGTAGACAGACCGGTCGATCTGGGCTTGAATTTAGATGATACGCATTGTCGACGTCATTCCTCACGTGAAAATCACGACTTGCCAAATTGGGACGTAAACCCGATAAATCCGAAGTCCGAGTACCTCCCGTTCAGTAGAAATAAAATACCAAAGCTCCGAATTTGTGAAATAGACCTTATTCCCTGCGTGCTGGGATTTTTTGAGGCATTTTGGTGTGGGTTTGCGTGCCTCAGATGGCAAACGGCGGTTGTGGCTATGTTGATGGGGCATCAAACGTGACTTTCACGTGGTGAAATGAGGTGAAATGCATATCATCTAAATTCAAGCCCAGATCGACCGGTCTGTCTACCGACAGTATTCCCGTAGACAGATCGGTTACCGGTCTAGCTCCAACAGCCCACACATGTACAGTCCAGATCAATTGAGCCCCTGGCGATCGAGCCTTTGATCGTCCCACCTCCTAATCTGAATCGCCTTAAAGGGCCGCCGAAGCCTCCATGGACCCCAACGAACAATGCCCCGAGTCCGTCTCCGGTACTATTCCGTGGAGCCACATCTTGTAAGCCCCACAGACCTATCGATTATCTAGATCCTGATTGTTTTGCGTAGGTACCTTTACCCAGGGCCTGTCGGCGAACTCGTTGAAGCTCAAACTGACTGGCCACAGCTCTAGCCAGTTATCCCAGCGGATCGTGATTGGGACTGGATAGCTGAGGACTTCATGTACGAGTACGGGCCACCCCCGCGCGCCTGGATCCACGGTGACTAGTATACAAACCCTTTGATTCACTCCCGACTGGGAGAATTCTGACTGCCTCAGCCTCTGGGAGCGGACCGTCGATGACACCGACGGCCGCACGCAACTCAGGGGTGGACAAGCTGTTCAAAGACTGCTTTGACTCGCATGATACGGTCAAACCGCTGGCATACTTCAACTGCGCCGGCGACATGGACTTTCTGTTCCATGCTGGAGACCGGTATTATTTTTACGCCGACGGATGGCTCACGTTCAACCGTATGAAGTTTGCTTCGCCGCAGGAATTTCTGGAGTATTTGAGACAAGGGGAGGAGGGCCAGATGTGGACGTCGCAATGCACCCGGGGGCGGATCTGAGATGATGGTAGCGAGGCCTTTCGTAGAATGGTGGGCAGCTCTATCCTTCTTAAATCCTTTTGCATTGAAAGACTACTATCTAGCGCGTGGAATTAGCATTGTTCTAAGTCGCATACCTTCGACCACTCGTACTTTTGCCAGTTTCAATCACACACACCGCAACGGCCGGAGTTCACAACATGGGAAACTCCTATGTACTTTTACCAAGGATTCTTCGTGATTTGGTGGCCTCCCTCTCTATTTGCAGCCGATGCCAACTGCGCACGAGCTGCGCAGACACTGCAGAGTGCCGGATTTGATGGTTTCCTCGCGGCATGGTCGGGCTGTGTGAGGCCGACGCACCGTGAAATGTACCGACAGCGCTGCAGGTATTCTAGTTTGGCTCTGAGGGTCTTGAAATATGCCTATATTGACGCTACTTCTGCAGTTGAATGTATCGAAACACTGCCGCCCACATCTCCCCTTTTGCCATAATGACCATCTACCTGTGCGGTTTGCATCCGAAAGGGTCCTTCGTCTTTTTTTAGACTTACCGTCGCTGTCCTCAAAATCCCATCGCGACCGACAGAATTACCCTTGATCTCCGCAACTTATCGGCTTGACTGCGTCCGTAGCAAGTGTCCGTTACCTATCGGCTCCAGCTGCCCACAGCCTGTCAAGGTTCACTTATAAGCGCTGGAGTTGGCCGTCAAGAATTATACTCTTCAATTCCTGTTTTCCGTTCTTCTAATGCTTCCTAAACCTTTCATCTTCCGCAATCCGTTAGCCCGCAAGGGCCTGCTCCAATTTCTTTTGTTTATTTCTACTGCAACCGCTTCCGCTATCCCACGCGCAGATCGCACGAACCAAACGATTCGCTGGGTCGACTGCCACGACAAAGTCCCCGACGCGATCGCCCCCGACTCGATCCCCCCCACCTATAATGTCACTGGAGGAACCATCACCGGCCCTCTGCCTGCGAACCTATTCTGCGGGGAGATGGATGTCCCGATGGATTACACCAAGCCATTCGACGCTGTTAGCAATAACATCACAATTGGCTTCGCGATGAACCGTCCCCAAAATCGTGCCCAGGGCCTGATTCTTCAGTTTGTTTCGTCTCTTGCTTTCGAAAACGGCTGCTGATGATCATACCCAGCCATGCCGGGGGTCCAGGAGAAAATGCGGCGGCCCAGGCTTGGGCAAATGCGTTCAATCTGTCCTACGCCTTCGTAGGATTAGAGGACTTTGATTTTCTCGGTGGGGCTCCAGAGATATTTTCTACGTGCAACTAAGAATACATGTGCAGCGATAAACTGCCGTGGGCTTCAATTTTCCAATCCTCTCAATATCTCTTCCGGTGTTTTCTTCAACAACCTATCCTTCGCTTTGTCAGTTGTTGTCTGCATCTTGAACCACTCAGTATTAACCGTCTTGGCAGCCCGTCGACGCAGGACGAATTCGACCAGTACCAAACGGCGATGACAAACTTTTATAATGCTGCCACAAGAGACACGACTCCTCCCGGAATCATGGAACATCTTGGCGCCGTCGAGCTCATCCAGGATTGGGATTCCATGCGGGCGGCCTTGGGATATGAAAAGGTCAGCTTCGGCGGAGTTTCATAGTGAGTACTTTCTGTCGGAGAAACTCCAGCATAGACTAATTTCGTCTATCAGTGGGACATTTGTCGGCATGGCCTATGCAGCGCGCTATCCCGAGCGTGTCGACCGCTTCGTTCTTGACGCAGCAATTCCGCACGGCATGGTATCAGGTTACTTTCGTCTCACTGACCGTATACTGAAAGAGACACCCAGCCCTACCAGGATATGGTCACAAGTCAAGTTGCGGCGGCGAACCGTCTGGTTCAGCGTTCAGATGCCTTTTGTCTCACCGATCCTACATGCCCTTTCTACGGCCAAGGCAATGGCAGTGTCGTCAAGGTGTGCACATACATTTTCCCCGAAGAACACCTCCAACATTGTCCAATAGGCCTGGGAAACCGTTCTCGCGCAAGCGATCCAGTCGCCTATCCCCGCCCCTGGCTGCGGCCCCGGAACAGGTTGCAACTCTCCAGTGACAGCGACAGACTTGCGTCAGGGTGTCCCCTTCTGGCTGCGAGCAAATCCCGACTTTCCGCTATTTAATCGAGCTTTGAATGCGTCGCTTCATGGGGACGCCAGCCTTTTCGCATACAGGCCTCTCGCTGACATCCGAGAGTCAGTCGTGTCACCGCTTCTCTGTTCGGATTTCAGTGCGTCAGCCTTCATTCCTGTCCACTTTTCAGACTAGACGCCGCCTGTTAGAAATCGATGATCCTATCAAAACGTTCGCCGGCTGGAATAGTCTCAATGAGCCCAGCGTGAGTGTGAAGCTAGTCCTAGATGAAGATGCATCTTGATGTTGTCCTTGACTATAATAGGGCGATCCGCTGGGGATCATCTACTCGCAGATCTGGCAAATGTTGCTAATGTGCACAGTCTGGCCATTCTCTGCACCTGAGCAAGCCACCCTGCCCACCAACCTCACACTCATGTGGATGACAGCGGACTTTGACCTGAAGTGCGCCCTTCCCACCTGTCCTATGTTTGCTATCGGTTTTAATTCGGATATTTCCGTGTAGCCTCCCCACAGAACTGACGACCTTTTCTTGGGAACAATCCCCTGAGGCCACCCTGATTATCCGGCACGGCGACGATCACACCAGTCTTCCCAGTTCGTCTCCCTGCCAGTCCAAAATTTTCAAAAGTCTAACTATATTGGGTCGTAACACAGACGCACCTCCGGCAGCTGCCGCGGGTGACGTAGCACGCGCTTTCCTTCGCACCGGAGTGATGCCTGGCGCCACATCGAACCTGAACTTTACCATCATCGCGCCAGGCGGCACTCGCGGACCCGTACCGGGCGCGTACGATGTGCCCACAGGCGCAGTTCAAGGAGATATGAGCAGCATAGAGAACATTGTGTAGGAGCGCGGCTGAGAATAATCGTATTGTGCAACTCTTCCAAAAAGACTTGCACGCAAGCCTTTTTAGAAGAGTTGAGCACCTTGAAGTAATTGGTTCTCAGAGGTGTATCCGTATGCAACCAAACCGAGTCGCTGGGCCTAGAATGATTGTGAGAATGGGAATTGAGCCGAGAAACCAGGATAAGCACCGTATACAGTGAATATGGACGTCAAATTCAAACAAACGGCGTTCTGTGGATCATCAAGGCGTGCATTTTGGTCGCCAGAGTGCTGCAACAAATCAGCGTTGGATCGAGATTGGGAATGATACCTCGTTAGCTCAGAATTTGCAAAAAGAAGCCGAATAACATCGATGGCCTGCATTCAACGCAGCCAAATTAGGCGCGGTAAGTGAGACATTTTAATCGCAGTGATCATGATGATGGGAGGAAAGAGAGCCTGATGATAAGTAGTCGAGCACCGCCACGACACGTCTTTCTCGCGACCATCATGTCTCCTTGTCCCTCGAGCTTAGTTAAGGCCCTGGTGATTCCCTCTATGAATTTAACACCGCATCCTCGCCTTCCTGAATCTTTTCCAGTGCGACCTGTAGGCACCAAGTGGTCGATTGTTGGGCAGCCGCAAGACTGTGCAAGGCGGTTTGGTAAACCACATATTCCACAGCCTGGGTGATGTTCGCAATTGTTTCGTGGGCAGCTTTAAGAGCGGCCTGCAATACCAATGCTCGATTATCCGTTTTCTGCACTCTGAATGAAAGACGCTTATCTGATTTGCAGAACTGAACTTGTTCAGTGTTGTCTTAGTCGAGCACCAAGCCTTGTTCGGGGCCATGAGCGATCGCTGCGAGAGTCTGTTTCGCTTTATTCAGAGCGACCTGGGTGGTAATGTCCGTTTCATCAATGGTGGCCTGCGCTGCACTGATCGCCTTACTTCCAAATTGCTGAGTAGAGGCCAGTATCTCACGAGCAGTGTCTAGAGCGGCTTTATCTCCCAGGTAAGCAGAGTCACTCATCACACCCTTCGCAGCGTTCAGGGCACCCGTGGCAATCTCGACAGTGCCCTCAATGCCTTTTTTTTCCAGCTCCAAGCGTTTCTTATCAAAGAACCCGGCGCTGCAATATGTGTGGATTCGCGATAAAACTATATAAAAACTCACGGGGACTGGTGCGCGAGGAGGGCACAGCGGGTCGGTGAATATGGGACAGGGTGCGCTGGGCGACGGGATGCAGAACCGTGGGTGGGAGCGCGCGGGACACACAGGAGGCGGCGCAACAGTGAGTGCGGGACCAGCGCGGTGACACGAAGGGGAGACGGGTGCGCGGAGACAGCGCTGTGGTGACGTGGTGTGGGACGGGACGGGACGGCGGCAGCGACGAGCTATGCAGAGAGAGGAGGCTCCGTGATAGTTACGTAGTCGCAAAGTGGGACAAGCGTGGCGACGGCGAGAGGAGGCGGGACGGTGGCAAGATGGTCGCGCGATGCAGCATGCCATGGCGGCGGCGAGCTACGATGCCGACATGAGCAACGGCAGGGCGATCAGGACGCTACGCGGGGACGTATTGGAAGTCGTGGAAGGCCCTGCGAAGTAGCGTACTCACCGTATTGCAACTACCCGATCATCGGCTGGAATTTGCGAACGGCGGGATCTGAGGTCCTAGACGCGGAGACGGGCGTACAGGGGCGGTGGGGCGACAGAATACGGAGAGGGGTGTATGTGCGAGCGGTGCGGATGTGGATGTGCGTGATGGAGCTAGGGCAGCGGCATATGGCAAATGCAGTGGTGTCTGCATCCGCACCCGCGTCCTGTATCATCGGCATCTCTATCGAAATCCGAGTGCGATGCTATGAGCGACTCGGAGGGCGGAGGCAATTCGAGTGGCACGTACCACGAGAAGCGCAGTGTATGGTGGCGTGCGATAAGTGCGGTCGTCCTTTGGGATGAAGAGAGTGATGGGACTTCCACCACGACGTCGGAGATGAGGCATTGATTGACAGTCTGATCCCGGAAACGACTATACCTGTCAACACCGACAAACAACCACCTTCGGTTAGGGCTTCAGCCGGCCTCGATGGCGATGCTTCACCTGTGGACCAGTTTTTATCACTCCTGCCATTTCATTCCTGAGCGCCGTGCATGCCCATCGTCAAAGCGTGGGTTATGGGGCACGAAGTTAAGAATCTGTCCCCGCTGCGGACAAGCGGCGGATGCCGTTTCAAGTATCGATTTCGGATGCATCCCTCCCGTGCAATGCATGCATCTAAATGGCTTCCGCCTCCCAGCAACTCCGTTCGCTTCTTTAAATATATTCACTGGTTCCTTGGTCACACCAGATTCCGGTATCCTACTCCGTGTTCACTGAGCACAAGACTTGACTCTTCTCTGCCTCGGACTTGCGAAGAAGCCACCGTGTATCATGCTATAACCCGGCCTCGAGTTGCGCCACCGCCAGTGGCACGTCGTTTACCTTGCCAAATGGCTGTCAACCGACTGCACTTCTTGCTGGCAGTGGCCGCCATTACAACGGTGATGGCAACTCGGTCGGGAGACGGATTAAACCCGAACTTGCCGAAGGGCGAAACCTTTGGCAATTTTACCCCGCTGGTATCAAACAGTCCCTTTCCAACTGTAGCCACCTCAATGTCAATTCATGTTCCATTTATGTCGAATACTCAGCAAATGCTTAGTATGATGCTGATTTAAAGGGTTTTTTCTGCAGCACTGCTCCGTGCCTTGGCGATAGACGGTAGACGAGTATAGCCGTTCAAGATGGTAGTATCCTGCTGGCAAGGTGTCCTTTTTTTCCTACTTGCGACTGACCCGCGCACCGTCATAGAGTCCTGAAAACCGTCTATAACATTGGTTGGTGCTCAAAGAGTATTTTCACCCATGATTGTGCGGCGTTTAACTAATCCAGTTCACCATTACGGCTCGGGAAATAGGATCACACTTCATTCGGGCGACTTCAAAGATGTTTTCTATCTGGGGTCGTCCGACAAGGGTTTTCGTCTTGATGAGGAGAAGATCAGGGAAGATCCACAGTCACTGCGTCCCCCCCCCATGTAGACAGAGGGTCCGTCTACACCCGTAGCCAAAGGGTAGACAGATCCCTGCATCTACCTGTGTCTACACTCACGTAAACCAAAGTAGCTGCACGTAGGCAGATGTAGACACATGTACTCCGTGTCTACAGGTCGACTTACTACAAGGTAGACAGACCCATGTAGCCACACATATCTTGACATAAATCAACCTCGCCGCAGATCACGGCGTAGACGTAGGTAGCCGGTCGTAGCCGGAGATCACCGCATGTTGCCGCACGTAAATACGTAGACAGGGGTCGGTCTACATGGGTGGGAACGCAGTGAGTGCAAGTGCGTGTGAATTGAATCTATTTATCGGATCAGATGTATATAGAGGTCCTATTCACCTGGATACATCTGCGATCAAATGGTATCTTCCGACCCTCTATGCTCCTCGTTAGCTGGAGAGATTGCTGCGAATCTCCTTTACGGACTCGCGGAAGCATGGGCTTTCGCTGCGGTAAGGGTATGCTTGTCGTGGTCTCCTCGACTGATGCTCCCCGAAGGCAGAAACATTTCTTTACGGTGACGGCGGCCCCGTAGCGACAACCGCGCCAGCGATTTCTTACCAGTTTTTTTTTTTTTGCTTCAGGGGCATATTTCATCCTGATGGCCTTCTACGTTCAAGTTATACGGAAGCGCGGACTGGGCCGAAACCGTCTCCTCGCTTCTGCGACGATTGCTCTATTCGTCCTGTGTACCGCCCACTGCGTTCTCGTACTTGCGGCGGTCGCAACAGCGGGTAGCTGGGGTATGGTAGTAGTTGGACAACCTACCGGGGATCTGTCCTTAGACGAAATTCAGCTGGGACTGCTAACAAATAACCTTTCTCTGGCGGCGAACATAGTATATGTGACCGCCAAGTGAGTGTCTCCCGTGTCTGTGTTCTCGCGATGCCTTGTTAACACACCTCGCACCACCCAAAAGCATACTTGCCGATGCGATTTTTGTCCGTAAATCCGAGCACCGTTCATTCTAATCTGATACGGAACAAGATTCTCCGGTGTTATGCTATTTGGAACTTCCAGAAAAAGATTATCGTCATCCCAATTCTTTTGACATTGGGAGTTGCTGGTTGCGTTTTCCGTTTTTGTCGTGGCTGAAGTCCATTGATGTCTCAACAGGTACCGGATACTTCAATGTGTCGTTCGAAGTGATGAACAGCTACCAAGCCGCATTTTTGTCCAACCTGCTCTGGTTCGATGTCACCATTGGAGTGTCGCTTTTTACCACTTTCATTTTAATGGGGCTTACAGGTTTTGTTAAGTTTCTTCCATACCACCGGCCACTGACCTGCCTTTAGTGGGACGCATCTGGATGCTTGCACGCACAGCCCGGCGAGTCTTGGGAGCCGAGCTGACCGGCACATATCACACTGTATGCGCCATGATGTACGCCCGAGCTCATTTCTTACCCACTTGCTAAACACTTTTCCAATAGCCTGGAGTCCGGGGCTCTATACCTGTGCGGTGGGATTGCTTTCATCGTTTTAGCAGTGCGAGGGCCACTCGCTGGAAACATCACATCCGTAAGACATGCATCCGCTACCAAGATTGATACAATACTGATACGTCTTTTTCGAAAGCAAACCGAGGGCGTCGTGCTGGCACAATTGGTGGTAAGTGCCTCCCAATCTCGCCTGCCACTATTATCGCTTATTTCGTACAGGGATTTGCCCCAACAATCATTGCAGTGCGGGTCGCCCTTGGACAGAGCGTCGAAAATGTGAATAGTTTTATCGTACCGCGGCCTCGCGTGCGTTCTCCATTCCACCAGGAGGCCTGCGCCACCGCTTTGGACCCGGTGGACGATGAAGTGCTCTACATCCGGGAGCATAACCAGCGAAGACCCAGCGTTTGTTCTAGCTGGAAGGGGATTGCCTGAGATTAGGCACTCTGGCGACCGACAAAGAAGAAAAATATTGAAGCGCTAGGACGCCTGCTTTCCTCGTTCACCAGACACTTGTATCGAATGGATTCTAAGTTATTGGATCACAACCAATTTTACGCGCGTGTTTTGGCAGCAACTCTACAAACCTATTTTATTCGCGGGATGTGACACCTTGACGGAAATCGACTAACACTCACACGGAGTCGGCGCATCCTTTCCATTTTATAGATGACGCAGCAGCTCCAATGTGGATGAACTGAGATGTATTTCAGTCCAGTGACGAACATCATATGTATGAAGAATTACGCGGACCGTGCGCACATGCATGTCCACGGACTTTGAAGATGGGTATTGCGAGGAAAAGTACCTGGGATTGTTCAGGCACTGTCTATCCAATGGAATGCAGCCAAAGGCCTGTGTGCCGAAGGTCTGTTGAATAGTACAAGAGAACAACTCTAACGAGTCATTAGGGGCGCTCAACTTGTAATGGGTACGCCTTCGCGTCTATTTCTTTTTCAACCACATCACCCCGATATGGCAATTACCTCATTCCCTCGCCCCTCCCTATCCTCGCTCTTACTTTATCCCTTGTATTCAATTATCTATTCAATCCCTTCGTCCTTGACATCGCACTCTTACCTCGACGAATTACCTGCGCTATTCATTCCCTTACTCATCCTATACATATCTATTCATACACCGATCCATCTCCATTCCACTCCTATCTCTTAGTTACTTATAAACACATCATGTACGTCGAATACTTCAGTCAATCGACTATCTACCCCAGTTACCTTTTGTCCGAACTTGAATCTCTTGTGTGCCAGGATCTAGCTGTCTGCTCCCCATCACACAATTCTTAGGTCGACCTGGTCAGGTCGGATTTTAATTCGAAAAATCAGAAAATCCCTTGATGGCCGGCCGCCTCGGCTATGCGTATCCCAATCGGGCCAATCTCCGTCTGCCAGCGTCGAAGGTCCAGTCGCAATTGGTGTTCTAAACTCCATATACAAAATGTCACGTAGTCACACAGGTTGTAAGATTATATCAAACGAAGGGGGGAGGAGACCTGTTATATGAAATGTTATGTAGTTATGTAGGTTGTAAAATTATAACGAACAAAAGCGAGGAGACATGTACATTAGAATTAGGGTGAATGGTAAAGGGATTAGGAATAAAAATTATTCAGTGAAGTAATTGAGGAGAAATGAATTCACGTGATCCTCGACTTCATCGCTAGTACCTGGCATAGCCAGTACCTTTGCAGCCATGTCAATCTTCCCCTTCACCTTGTCCATCTCCAATCTCTCGCAGTCAATAGTTAGCCATGCATCCAGCATCACCAACTTCTCTTCGGCAGTGACCTTGATTTTCATCAACTCTCCCAGGCTGCTCAATGAACCGTTGACTTGTTTGTGAAACCCAGATGAGGGAGTTTGTTTTGGGCGGTGATAAGCACGGGATTTGTCCACCCATGAAATCTTCGCTTTTTCGTGTTTTCATGACAAGACATGTGCCAGGCTATGCTCCAGAAGCGTCAGTACTGAGGTTCCCAAGTAGCTGGCAGGGCAGGGACCACTGAGTAACAGATGGGAATGGGGAGGAATACTCTGGAACCATTGGTATGTGCTTGCTCCGAAACATGTAGGAGATGTGTAGCCCACAGAACAAGTGGGACATGAAGTCTACTCTATTCCCGTTCATGGAACTAGACGGGGACAGACTGGAATCCTGTTGTGGTGTGTTGGACATTGGATGCATATTGTGTTCTGATCAGATGATCACTGGAAGGGGCTGGGAACATCACATCTTGATGGTTCCACACTGTCCCGGGCATTCCAGATAAGGGATGGTCACTAAGTGAAGGTCCAATCACTTAGACCTATACTCGTCGGCTCCTGGAACAAGTACCCATACAGGGAAGTACTTCGAATGTGGTATCCCTGAAGAGCTATGGACTGGGAGCTTCTGTTCCAGATATACGGATACATCTTGATCGTCATCCGTATAGAGGTCTGTAACAGAGACTATGTTTTTTTCTACGGATACATCTTGATCGTCATCCGTATAGAGGTCTGTAACAGAGACTATGTTTTTTTCGTGTTTCCGTTGAAACGGTGCACTAGGGTGCGGCCGTGAAATCTAATGGATTGACTAGTGAGAAAAGCGAACTAGTCACTCTACTCAAACCAACCAAAACCAAAACAAATCACTAATCCTAATCCTAATACTCGTGTGTGTGTGTTCGGGGAGGTAGGGTACGTATCACCCGTCAAAAGGGTGTGCAAGGTTGGAATAAGGCTTTGTTTCAATAGCAACTATGCGGTGTAAGCACAGTTATGCTAGGATAGCAGGGACTTCACGCCAACAGGATGTCAAGACTCAAGTTAAACCTTAGACTGTTCAAGTCTTCAGTTTCTTTGTGAGCGGCAGAACCTAACACTACTGGCAGCTAGCCAAGAAGCAGAAGGTAAGGCAGACTATCAACAGACAGACACTACTTCAATATCAACCAACGCTGCATGAACGGCGGCGGTATCAACGAAACGGGGCTGTTACACAGAAGGTGGACGCTGGGCTAAGGCGCGGACAGTTACACTGAAGGCAGCGGTTTCACTTCTACTAGCACAAACTAGTCTTTAGTCCTGGAGGCCTAAAGCGCTGCTACAGGAGACAAGACAGTACAATTTACACAACAAGTCTTAGTCCTGGAGGCCTAAAGCGCTGCTACAGGAGACGGGTTGGTGCAGGTTTGAACTGAACTCTTATATCAATGCGATTGGTAGTCTTTTCGACGTCCCGTATCTCTTAATCTTTTCTGTGCGTCTGCAAATATATCTGATTTCTATCACAAATCTAGAGTCTACTATATTGCCCGTATATCTGGGGGATAGTTTACTGGCTAATACAGAGTACACAGCTGGCTTTTATACATTTCAGAGAGAAGTAAAGGAGATAGACGGAATGAATAGGAACAATAAAGGGTGGGAGCCCAAGTAGTGAATGGCCAATGGCGTAGAAGACATTCTCAACCATGGGTATTATGACCTGCTACCAGGGCTAGTCCGCATGTATTTCTCTAGCACACCATAAGACGTGCTTAGTTGTCTTGGTTTCCATCTTTCTGACTGAGTAAGTCTGTCATCGCTGACTAGTCAAGTCAGTCTTAGTCAAGTTCTATTCAATTTCTCTATCAGTCCACACTTCACAAGCTCAGTGGAACACATAGTAAATATCAAGCAGATTGACAAGCATAGCGCAGTGCTACACTGGCAGACCAGTATAGTGACTAGTAAAGCATAGTGCGGCGCTATCCTATAGTGTCGATCCTCATCAATCATATCAGTAAATCCTTGATGCGAGGCCCGCATCTTTCTAACGGTCAGATCTGCCCGAGTAACCACGGTGATGATTAACTCGGTAACCAGTCTTCATCCTAATCTACAGTCGTCACTGTCTTAACCCATAACCCCCATAGCCCATAACTTGTAAAATACCATGAATTTTTGCGCAAACACTGACTGTTCTCAATTAAAACCCATAACTCTGTGGTACCCCATAACCCATGCATTTTTCCGCCAGAAAACCCATAGGTTTTGTGAAATTCTGGATAGATTTGGTGCCGGTTTGGGGTTCAAGTACTTCAACCTCATGATATATCACAATTAAATACAAATTGAAGCCATTGGGAAGTGATTTAGTACCCAATGTTGACTTCAGCTCAACACTTTACTGCCCGATAGACACCACTTCACAGATCAAATCAATCAAATCTCAGCCATGGTAACTACTGACTGCTTTTAAACAGAGAAAAGCCATTTGAAGCACCAAGACAATGCAAGTTTGTAATTAATTTTACGGTTTGTGTTATATTTTGTGCCGATTTTGCTGCCAGAAAGGCTGCCGGAAGCTGCCGAGGGAATTCCCATGGCTCTCGAAACCCATACCTGCGGTAACCCATAGCATTTGGGCTAAACTGTGGGGTATGGGTTAAGACAGTGACAACTGTAATCAGTTGGTCTTATACATCAAATGGCACGGCGCTATATCCCTGCCGGCCCCTAATGTGGTTGTACCAATCCTGACTTCATATATCTTGTTTTAATAGTCATCAGACTATTCAGAGGCCGTTGAGATGGCAAGTCAATAATTCTGAGTAGTTCCCTGATGTTTCACCTCCAGCGCATAAGACAATGGCTTACCGCCACCATCTATAGCTCAGTGTAGAATATCATAGTCAGGACGTAACAGCCTTTTGGGCTGCCTTGTCAAGTCTACTCAATCCTTCATAGTTGATTTGTTACACTGACTTTCGGCCATCAATAGTGTAGCCTACCACCCCAGGGCGGGTGTACGCTCATAATCTAATGCCTCACTTCTGCCCGCTAATAGGTTCAAAATGAAATAAAAACTGGTGTTTTCATGCATGTTTTGGTACACGCCCTATCACCGTGTTGTGATCAAAAATCATCATTTTTGCGCAGGCACTGGAGCCTGCTGGTGGGGTCAAAGAATTATTGAAAGGGCAGGTATTTGGTGTAAGATAGTGCTTTCATCTCAACTTTGGTAAATTTTGATGCATCGGCACCGTCGGTGGGGATTTTGGGCCCGCATTGTCATGGTGTTGTCAAGATTTGTAAAAATGTTGTTGGCGCAGAGTGTTGTCGCGTTTCCGGGTGTTTTCGGCCGTTTTTTGGCATTTTCACGTGTTGCACAACACGACAACTAGATTATCAAAAGACTGATGAGCTTTTAAGAGCGGCCTGCAGTAGTACCAATGCTCGATTATCTGTTTTCTACACTCTGAATGAAAGACGCTCATCTGATTTGCAGAACTGAACTTGTATGCGGCGGCTGAGAGTCTGTCCCGCCACGCGGTCCGAACCGGCAGCAGCAGCAGCGAACGCCCACGCGACGCACGCGGGCCTCGGGAAGACCACCGCCCTCCGCACGGGCACGACAGATTTGCGGAGCGTCTCGGACGCGACGATCACGCCCGCCAGCGCGCGCATATCCGCGGCGAGCTCGACCGCCTCTTCTACCGGCCGCCTCCACACCGCGTCCGAGGCCGACTCGCCGTATGCCGCAAAAGCAAACGGGTTCCCCGGGTGGTAGGGCAGCATGCGCAGTGCGCACGGGTGGGGAGTGCGAAGGCCCCGTCGACGTCGGCGCTGGTCGACGCGGGTGTGGGTGCGGACGGCAATAGGAGGTCCCTGCCGCCGCTCGATACCTGTGTTGGGGAAGGGGCGGGCGACGCAGGGCCCTCGAGCAGCGCGCTCTCCCCCCTGCCATACCCGCAGCACTTCCCGTGGGGCGCGCGGGTGCTGGGAGTTTCCGGACCGCCGCGTTGTCTGGGTCTGGCTCGAACGCGACGGGTGATGAACCTAATAATCGGGCCAGCGGCGCGTGGGGGAGCTTCCCCAAACTGCGGAGCCGAAGTCGACCACAGTGGTGGCGGGGTGGAGTGTTGAGAGTTTAAGGTTAGGTGAGTGTGCGGGGATCTGGCGTCCCCGGTGGAGGCGGTGTTCCCTGCGCGCGCCAACGGTGTTGTCCCCGACGGAACGCCGGATCCCAACGCGAGTGCGAGTGCGAGTACGAGTGCGAGGACCAGTGCGAGGACGAGGACGAGTCGCTCCACGGCGACCAGCGCCTCCACCTCCACCTCCGCCCCCTCCAACCCCAACGAGCCGAAATGGCTCGCCGAGCCCGACATCCCGTCCTCCGCCGTCGGCGCCGCGCACTTCCGCGTCTCCGCGCGCACGGGCGAGGGCGTGCAGGACGTGTTTGGGTGGGTCGCGCGGCGGCTGGTGGAGCCGGCCCGGAATCTTAGCGCGACTGAAAATGAAGAGGGGCTGGGGACGGGGAAGAAGGTGGGATGGGGGTGGGGCGGAACTCGTGGGCGGGGCGGGAGGGGTGGAAGAGTTCGCATTCGCATTTTCGGGCGAAGGGCGGAAGGGGACGGGGGTGGGGCGGCGTGAGTCTCGCTGGGGCGAGCGGTGGCGGTGGGCCGGAGGCGCGGTTGCGGGGCGTGGGCGGCAAGGGGGGGAGGTGCTGCTGATATACCAGGTTGGGTAGTGGGTGGATTTGTGGGTCGAACGTGGAAGGAATTTAATCGCGGGTTTATTTACTTACTTATGGATATGTTTATACCGGGAGGAATGCAATATATATACATATATACGACGTTCAAACTTCTGCTCTTCTCATCTCTTCTCAACTTTCCCCAGCTTTGAGACGCGTGTGGGCGATTCAACCGCGGCCGAAAACAACCCAGTTTGAGCGGCCGCAGTACGCCCCAAATAATCGGGCGTGGTGTTGGACACCGCGGGCATCCTTTGGAGGAGTGGAGAAAAGGTAGAGCCGAACGGGCTTCGATTCCCCGCGTCCGAATAGGCTGGGCACTGAGTGATTCTTTTGTCCTTTTCACGCAAGCGCAGATACATCTGAGCTGGCTGGATTTTTGTGGCTGGATCACAGACTTCTGAACCCGCCAAATAACTCGGGCGTGGTGTGGACACCACGGGCGTTCTGTATCTGATCACGAGAAATTCATTAGGCCCGCATACGGGGTTCGATTCCCCGCGTCCGAATGTGGAGTATACCCACCAGGCTTTTTGGGCTGGCCGCCGCGCAGATGGAAATGAGCTGGATAACGTGGGTCTGAGCCCATGAAATGACTCGGGCGTGGTGTTAGACGAGACCCTGCGGGCGTTCTGTGTGTTGTGCGAAATGCATAGGCCCGAAAATGGGGTTCGATCCCCCGCGTCCGAATGTCATTGAGAAGGTCCGGTTTTTTTGGACGCTTGGGGTTCCACGCACGCATGCCCATGCCCAAATGGTTGAGCTGGACTTTCGTAGCTGGATCACGGAGTTCTGGGCGGAGTGGGTGAATCGGGTGTGGTGTTGGACACCGCGGGCATTCTGTGTTGATGACCAAACGAGTGTGATACGCCCGCAGACGGGGTTCGATTCTCTGCGTCCGAATGTGGTACGAATGGCGTTCAGCTTTTTGGCCTCCATACAGGTGGACCGACCTCCCTGGATCACGTATGTAGGTATGAACGTAGCTGAGGACTCGGGTGTGGTGTTGGACACCTCGAGCGTTCTGTGTTTAGTGATGGCAAGTGCAACAGGCCCGCAGACGGGGTTCGATTCCCTGCGTCCGAATATTACTATGAATGACGTTGAACTTTTTGGCCTCCATGCAGGTGAACCGAGAGTGAATAAAGTAACTTTTGAAACCTAACTTTAACTTTGATCGCCCCTTTGACTTGGCGGGGCTAACTTTACGGTACTTTACGGTACTTTACGGGCGATCAGCCAAAGTAACTTGCCATCAGATGGCATCATTTACCGCCAAGTTCACCTGTTCATGCATGTCTCTTCGCTGTTTGCATTCCCGCGGCTTCCATAAATGCAGCCCCTTGGCGGAATGTACTATTGAAGCGCTGTAAGAATTTCTCGTTGACCAGACCTTTATTTTGCTCGGGAGGTAAAGCGCGCTGGGCATTCAAATATGAGTTTTATGATTGTGTTTTGCGACCCAGCGAACGGGCATTTACATTCCGATTGTGGTACGTTTCTCTTTGAAACAATTATATTTCAGTTTCATTGCAACCCTGGTCAATACTTAGTCTCAAATTGTTCCCCTGAGGCTGGACTCAGCTTAGTATCGTTCTGTGCAGGCACTGAATCGGGATTGATTTTGGTACGTCTATGTACTGGAGACAAATATGGAAACAACAAAGTCCATATCTAAGTAAAGTGTACTACGGCACGGCTTTGATTTTATAACGTCAAATTCAAAGCTTGTAAGTTGGGATGCACACCATCCTGTCTACGGCGACGGCCGTAAACTGATGGAGCCGCGACAGTTACGGACCGTCACAAACACGGCCGTCTTTCTGGATTTTTTGAACCTTTGACGGTGCGGGATGGAAAAAAAATACGGCCGTCACACGTGGAACAAGGGGATGGCAGACCTTGCACCCTGTGGAGCTGGAAAATCATGTTTGTTGTGGTTGAAATTTGTTCCAATGCTGGGTATGCTCTCTTGAATATTCGCTATTACCTATTTCAGTCTCACAGGCTTGGACGGCATTTTCATGCCAGTTTGAGTGATGTGCTGACATCAGATGAGGTGTTGAAACTGGAAGAGAATTCCTGTAAGTACGTCGCTCTGGGTAAGAAATTTAATTCCCCCTCATGCAAGCACGGCTGAGGAGGGTAAAGGAGGAGTTTCGTGACTGATTGGAACCCAAACTGGACTGTTTCAATATGTTGGCAGGGAAAGCCCGTCCACGGCTGTCAAAAGTTGAAGCTTGACGAGATGGACATGAGATGGACGGTATTTTTGCTGTCCCGTACCTGCCTCGTATATTTCTAGTGCAAAGGTGGCGACGGGACGGGGCCGTCGCCGTTCACGGGCGGCCGTCACAACCGTAAATATGGTGACAGTGTGCAACCTTAGTAGCCTACTCCCCCCATAACTTCAATTGACCTATCGGTACCTTTTGAGCTCAATGCAGATAAAGTTAATCAAAATTACTTTTGAGTAACTTCAAATTACTTCAAGTTACTTCAAGTTACTTGTAAGTAACTTGCCCCGCCAAGTTAGATCAATGGGATCAGACAAAGCAACTTATGCCATCAGATGGCATCAAATCCCGCCAAGTTTGTCAAGCTATGGTCGTAAGGGCATGAATCAACACTTGTTACAACCCCTAGAGTTGTTAACTTACTCTAGCATGCTGGTGCAGTTTCTAACTTAAAGTTACTTCAAGTTACTTACAAGTTACTTAAGTTACTTACAAGTTACTTTTGCTTACTTTACTTTACTTGTCTGCCACAAGTAAAGTAAAGTTAATTTTGTAAGGTTAAGTTAGTTTTTCCAAGTAACTTTGTTAACCATCAGGTGAACCGACCTTGATTCCTCATCGCCGGATCATGTAGTTTTGAACTTAGAGATTAACTCGGGCGTGTCGTTGGACACCTCGGGTGTTCTTTGAGGCCGCATAGTACTATAACAAGGGCCCCGAAACCGGGGTTCAATTCCCCGCGTCCGAATTATTCAGGGTGAGGAGGTTTTTTTCTTCTGTTTCGCGCCAAAATACACCTGAGATGGGCTGGATTTTCGTCGCTGAATCGCATAGTGCCGAACATACAAGGCGTACACCCTTCAAGGCCATAATTGCGGAGTGCCGGCCTTTTCTGTACGCCTGAGCTAATGCTGAATAAGGTACTTAGTTCTGGACGTACCAAATAACTCGAGTGTTGTGTTGGACACCTCGGGCGCTTTGTATCGGTGTTGGGAAGGAATACAATAGGCCCGCACACGAGTTCGATTCCCTGCGTCCGAATAATCAATTTACGTTTTTCTTTTCCTTGGCGCAAGCGCAAATAGCTGAGCTGAATTGACGTCATTGCATCACGGAGTTCTGGATATAAAAAAGAGCTCGGACGTGGTTGGACACCTCGGGCATTCTGTGTTGACGACGAAACGAGTGTGATGGGCTCGCAGACGGGGTTCGATTCCCTGCGTCCGAATAAACCAAGCGGTCGACCTTTTATTTTATTTTTCGCACCAGCGCAGATACATCTGAGCTGGATTTTCACGACTTAGTTCTGAGATTACAGAATTACTCGGGCGTGGTGTTGGACACCGCGGGCATTCTGTGAAGGGTGAGGAGCCCAATGGGCCCGCAAACGGCGTTCGATTCCCCGCGTCCGAATACATGGGCCAGAGTGGTTTTTTCCTGGACCTGAGCTGAATTTTCGCGCTAGATCACAAATTTTGGAATCTACCAAACAACTCGGGCGTGGTGTTGGATACCGCGGGGTTTTGTGAAGCCAAAGCCACACAATAGGCCCGCACACGGGGTTCGATTCCCCGCGTCCGAATGACCAATTTACGATTGCGCTTTTTTCTTTTCTTTTGCCGCAAGCACAGTAGCTGAGCTGGATTTTCGCACTGGGTCGCAGAGTTCTGGAGGTACAGAATAACTCGGGCGTGGTGTTGAACTGCGGGCGTTCTGTAGGATAGATCGTGAAAGTAATACGCCCGCAGATGGGGTTTGATTCACCGCATCCGACTAGGTAAGACACTCCGCCAAATTGCCGGAAGTATGAGGTGCCCTCCCAATACCCTCCAATTCAGAGCGACTGAGACTGCTGCTGATACTGTCGGATCACCCGGACCGGGGAGGGCCGCCCCGGGCCGTCGACTGATACGACTGAAAGTATCAGCCGCGGATTTACCAAGTCCGATACTTGTGGTTTCAGTGAGGCAAAAACTACCCCAGAAATGTCTAGTTTACAGAGTGCTTATTCCGTTACCGGATCTTCAAATCTCGGGAACATTTTCAGTGACTTTTGGTGCAACAAAATTTCCGGAGTGAATCATAGTCTTTTGACATTCTAGTTGTCGTCTTGTACAACGCAAAAAAAAAAAAAAACAGCCGAAAACGCGACAACACTCTGCGCTGATAACATTTTTACAAATCCCGACAACACCATGACAACGCAGGCCCAAAATCCCCACCCACGGCACCCACACATCAAAAAAAAAATTAAGCTGAGATATAACCACTATCTTACACCAAATACCTCTTTCCATAATTCTTCGACCTCAGGTAGTTTGTCACTACCTTTCCATCACACCGAGGCAGAGGCATGCCTTGCCATTTCGGCTCTCTCAGCAGTCCAACAATTCTGAAAGACTTGAATCCTCCATGCGTCCCTGTCGCAGCACAATCCTGATTCCTGCCGTGCCAACATGGACATGGAATATATTAGCATATGCACTGAGCTGGAGCTGGAGCTTTCTCTTGAGCGGCAGGACTCTGACTGACTGCGCGTGCACCGAACTCAGCACTGTGCCATTCGGAGTGGTGACACGGCCGTGCCGAGCTTAGGCGGAGATGAGAAGAAGACGTTCAATTTTAAGAAGCAATCCTAGCCCGGGTGTACGAGCGCGCGCCTGAACTGGCTCTAACCGCCGGTCAAGCATTTCAACGGCCAGGGGATGTTGTCCATCCGATCAAGGATAGTTCAGGACCGCGGTAGTATTGAGTTGGCTCATTTTAACTGGCGCCAATTTGCAAACTATATCGAAAGAGGGACGATAAACGGTCTTCCAAAGGTCCCGCACTTCCTATTACGTTATAAGTGCGCCAAAATAAGATATATGAAACCGGGAAGAGCGCGAACAGAAATATACCGGGAGGCCGACGGCGTTCCTTCTTCCCATCACCCGTAACTCAAACCCCTTCCCAACTCTCCTGCATTCCCCTGCGGCATTTTGTTACCTCCGCTAGGATCACAGTCATGTCCTCACAGAACCCGGAACAGTGGGAGTCATATCCAATGCCAGTACGTTGTCAAGATGCAACCACAGTATCACCACTGAGGAATGAAATCAGGCCGCGAGCGAGTCAGACCAAGAGATGCTGCGGTAGGGTACCGCTGAATCCATTCGTCAACAAATTCTCACCGAACGTGGAGGCTCGATGAGATGCATTTGGCTGTCACCCGCTATCTTGGGGGCAAGCTTTCTTTTGCACCCATAGCCAACATTCATCCGCGCAAGATTCTGGAGCTGGGGTGTGTCTGAGTCAGAGGGAAATTTTAACGCGCTTAACTTATACTGTAGTTGTGGGAGTGGCGCCTGGTGCAGTGTGGCGAACATACTCCGTATTTGCTCTGAATAAGATTTTTCGCAGGGCAATTCAAGCCGGAAAGGAGTTCCCCGAAGCAGAGGTGGTTGCGGTAGATATTTCCCCGCTTCCCAACCGGTGAGCGTTCTTCTGCAAGGGCAAACATATCTAAAGATCAAAAACATTAGGGAGATCCCGCGGAATATGAGTTTCAAGCTGATGGACCTCACCAAAGAGTGGGTTTGGGAAAATGAGACATTCGACGTCGTCCATGCCCGATTCGTCATGATGCATGTCAGTCTCAGTTGATTTCCACTGCTACAGGGTCCCGTTGAATATTGCTTGTTCGATGGCTAACAGGTTCCTAACGCAGAGAACGTCATCAAGCGCGCCGCGCAACTTCTGAAACCGAGAGGTTTGTTGCTCTTGGAAGATACGGACATGAACAGCGCCGCAGAGACAGGGGGCCCAGCTCTTCAACGCTCCATGTCACACTTCCTTCAGCTTTGGCGGTCCCGCGCAGGGGCAGACCCGGAATTGGGCAGAAAACTTGGGGATATCATCACCTCCACAGGATATTTCCCAGACGTTCATGTTAACAAGATATCCGTTCCGCTTGCAGGGACCGGCCCTGGTAAGCACATGCAAAGATATTCTTTAGCATTAACGCTATATGATATCCTAGACGAGGCGGGGAATCAGCTGGGCCGTGCGTTGAACAAATCCTGGATCCGTGGATTGGACAACACGGAAAGTCGAATGGTCGCACAGGGTCTTGTTCCCGATCCCATGATCAAGGAACAGAAGGAGAAACTTGAAGACAGAAACTGCACAGCGGTGGTAGATGACTACTTCTGTTGGGCGCAACGTGCACTCTAAGAGAGTGGATCCATTGTGAGGGTTGATTCGAGCTCATACAGGAGTTTATGACATCTAGTTTCCGAACGCCAGTGTAAACCTTTGTCGTTGCTCCTTTCCATAATTCTTCGACCTCAGCAGCGGGCTCCAGCGTCTGGGCAAAAGTGACGATTTTTGATCACAACACGGAAACACCAAAAAACACGGGAAACACCACAATCAAAATGTCGATTGGCTGATGTTTGATACGTTCTTTTTGGCGCAAGCGCAAATACATCTGAGCTTGACTGAATTTTCGCGCTGGATCGTGAAGTTTTGAATTTGCACAATAACTCGGGCGTGGTGTTGGACACCGCGCGCGTTCTGTCGGATGGATGGTGAACGTAATATGCCAGCAAAAGGGGTTCTATTCCCCGCGTCAGAATAACCAGTTCGGTCGGCATTTTTCGTTTGCAGATGGACATGAGCTGGATAACGTAGGTTTGAACGTACAGCTTAACTCGGGCGCGGTACCGAGAGCTGCTGCGAGGAGGAGGAAGAAAGAAAGACTGCATATCTGATGGGCGGATGAGCTGAGATGCTTCCCCGATGGTATTTATACAAACTGCCGGGGACTTGAAATAGAGGTTTCAATGGCGGGCCGCCTCACGTTGACACCCGCTTGTGAAATGTTCGAATGTCATAAGTAGCGCCTGGAGTCACGACGGACGGGAGAAGCACTGATCAATGCTACGACCACCCCCGCGGAGCGCCAAAACCCCCAAATTCGGATCATGAGCGCGAAGGACTCTGGAGGAATTGCTGTAAACGACGGGTCAACCACATGCAATAGCATGAGCATTTAACACCGCGGTCACCAACGCCTGGAAATATCAGCGATTTTGGAGCACTTGCTTACCACTGCATACCAAAGAGCGGCGTGTTCAGACCGAGGTGAGAAACGATTGGGTACATACATATTGATCACCGGGTTCAAATTTACACCGGTTCAAACATTATAGGTTTGCGGCTAACTCGCGGCGGCGGCCGAATTGAAACCCCGCCATCAGATTATGCAGTGCCAAACAACACGTCTCCTCTTCCCCATTCCACTCGGATGGATTCAGGCCCAGAGCAAGATGAGCGCCTGGCTTACGCGACTTCCCTGGTGCAGAAGGTCTTCGATGAGGTCTACGACGAATTCCGGCTGTGGAAAAGAGACTACGCGTCGAGAGCGCTCCAGGCGGTTGCACGCCCGCCGTCCCCAAAGGATACCATATCCCAGGCGGAAATCTCAGAACCGACATCTTCTGAACCTGAAAAAGCCCTGCTGTCCCCCTCACCCACTCTAGAATACACGGAGATCTGGGACTCAGAGACGGGGATGACAGCGAAGGGTACCGACACAAGTATTTCGCGTCGTCGACACGTTCTCCGCGCTTCCTGCACACGAATACGCCACCCCGAGCGCGCGGAACATCTTCCTCGGCGATGACCCGGGCGCCTTACCATTTATCCCCTTCGCCGGCGACTCCACCTTCAACCGCGCGCTATTCTTGCGCGAATACAAGAAATTCAGCTGGCGAATGGCTTCAGCCGACACCGACTGTACGTCCGCTCTCTGCATGCTACTCCCTGCTTCCGGTCTCATCTCGTATAACGGCCCCAGTGGAAGCTGTAGTCGTCGAAACCGCGCGTCGACTGCACGACGAGCACCAGATGCTGTACCAGCACATCGACGAGACCGCCGTCCTCCCGCTGGAGCTCCTCGACCGCGCGGGCGGGCGCGGCACGCTCTCCAGCAGCCGAAGACGGTGTGTATCATCCGATTCATCACCAGCTACGGATAGCCGCCAGTCTGACTTGACCCTTCGCCCCTCGCAGAGACTTTCCCGCCTGGCCCCCCGGCGTGACACCCTCCCAAAAGATTCTGCACCCCGACACCGACATGGACCCAGTCGCAGCCTCGCCAGACAAGGCTCTCGCACTCCTCGTGACGACGTTCTGCACCAATTTGAACTGCATGGTCGGGTTCTGCAGCACGCATCGTGCGTACTCTTCTGTTTTTTCTTTCTTTCTGAGATGTGAGTATTTGACTGATTCCTAACGATGGATGTTTTTTGACAGTCGACCCAACCCCGCTGCCACTGCCCGTCGCCCCGCTCGTGAAGATTAAGCGCCTGAAGGACCTCGCGCGTGTGCCGTGCGGGCCCGACTGCTTCCTGGTCGCACCTGCTGCCGAGGAGGTGCGTTTGTTTGTATTGTCTTTGCGTGTCTTGTTTTGTCTTCGTGCTCACTCACCCACCTCCCCACCAACTTGAATTGAATTCGCATTTGGCCAGCCCCCTGCACCCGCCTGGCCGACCGACACCACGCAGCTCCTCCGCACCGTGCTCGACTACGCGCCGGACACGATCCCGTGTGACCTCGCGACCATCTGTGCGCGGCCGTGTGGTGAGGTGCGTTTTTTTGCTTTCCTTCCATCTTCCCGTCTCTGATATAATGCTCGATCTAATCTAATCCACTCTACCATGTATGTAGGTATTCGCCCAGCGGCAGCGCATCCTCCCCGACCGCGACGCGGCACGGGCGACGAAGGGAAAGACGAAGACGAAGGGATGGCTCGCGAGCAAGAAGCCGAAGACGATCCGGACGACTTCGTCGCTGTTTGATGGTTAGCCGTTGCTTTTACCGCTCCGCTTTGCTGTGCTGTGCTGATTGAAGCGTATTTGTTGGATTGGGTTGGATACGTGTAGACTTGGACACGCGCCGCTTCACCCCGTGCGTCCCTCCCTCCCACTGCGGTGTGGTGGCTGACACAAAATGAAACCTTTCGTGCAGGGGAAGGCCGTGCCTCCACGACGGCCCCTGTGACGCCTCCGCGCGGCCGGAGTGCGCGTGCTTCAACAACAGGGCGCACTGCGAGAGCGGGTGTCGGTGTGGGAGGAAATGTGCGTGTCATCCCTTTTGTTTCTCCTCTCATCTTGCACAGCACCGCCCTCTCGTGTACCCAGCCTGCTTAATTTACTTGCCCACTGTATCTCACCGAACTTACTTGCTGACAGGCACCCGCCGATGGGTCGGCTGCGCGTGCACGGCTGTCAAAGGGAAAGGTCCGGGCACCTGCCGCACGCAGCGCTGCGCGTGCTACCTCGCGCACCGCGAGTGCGACCCGGAGCTGTGCGGGAAGTGTCAGGTCAAGTAAGTAAAGTCCACTACGTGTGTTTCGTCCCGTGCCGAGCCTGACGCATCTGTCCTTCCAGAGGTATGCCCCAACTGCATCGCTCTCTCCAATGCTGCGAATGGTCAGGGCGGAGGATTGATTGATTTACCGCCCAGACGCAGAGGCAAATATATGCCAGAACGCAGATATCCAGCGCGCGCGGTGGAAGGTATGTTCACTGCTCGTCTTTCGTTTAATTCCATTGCGTGCTGGCGAGTGAGTCTGAAACTGACACGACGCACGCAGCACACGAAAGTCGCTCCCGCGCGCTGGGGCATGGGCCTCTTCATGTCCGAGGCAGCCGACTTTGACGACCTCATCATCGGTGCGCGCGCTCGTTCACCTCAACCCAACCTCCCTCAATTCCTGGCTAACTTTTCCTGTGTCCAGAATACATCGGTGAGCTCATCTTCGACCCGACAACCGACTCGCGCGAGTACGTGCAGCGCTTCCTTTCTTCCGCGTTTCCGTCCGTGTGCTTACTATTCCTATTCCTTGGCCTTTCCTTTATTTCTTTTGTTGTTGTACGAGCAGCCCGATTGCCGAGCACCGCGGGCGGAACTACCTGTTCGAGCTGAACAAGACGCTCTCCATCGACGGGACCTATGTGGGGAACGACGCGCGGTATATCAACCATGATGCGCAGAGCCCGAATTGTCGGGCGAAGGGTGCGTCTTCCTCTTCCTCTCTCCCATACGTACTGACGACTCAATCACAACCGGTCTGCAGTGCGCATGGTCAACGGAGAGCACCGGATCGGGATCTACGCGAGTGAGTCTGTCTGGTGTCTTGTCGTTCATTTATCCCTCCTGTGATTCTGAATACCTAGCTGACTTTGGATTCGTTCGCAGCGCGCGCGTTGAGGTCCGGAGAGGAGGTGCTGTTTAATTATGGGAACGAGTTCTTTCAGTCGAAGGATGCCGCTGCTGATGAGCCGTCGAAGTGATTTCATTCTCGTTTTGTATGGTTGATGTGTGTTTTTTACACTGGGGGAGATGCTGGCGTGGGTGTAACTCCGTTTGTGGTAATCTTAGGTTTAGATCTGTAACAACTTCTGGGGCGCTCGCGATCCACCAGATCGAGTACTCCTTCGCGTCGGGCTCAGCGGGGGCCAACAACATCAAGAAGTGGATGTGCCCGAGGGTGCGTTGGTGTGCAATTTTGGTGGGCACGGCGCGATTATGAATACGCTCGCGGTGAATGCAGAGGGGGCATCATCACAGCCGCCCGAAGAAGAGAAGAAGAGAGACACCAATCAGTCTTCCGCAGCATTTTCCCCATCCAAACCTCTCTCCGATATTTGCTATGCCCATCCATGCCTATCTGCATGGGCAACACATCTAGTTGGTGATCGTATCTACTATCAAGTTGGCAAACTCACAAGCAAAAACCCTACCGATGCTCGCAATCTTCGCCATTTGAGAGCAACAACCAATAAGTGCACAACAACACAGAGGTTCTTGAGTGGGAGGATGTCGCATTTTCTGTCAAAGGACTTGCAGTGCTCTACCAAGAAGAGGGAAAAAAAATTGTGGTATCTAACAGAATGCTTCGCAGCCTCGCACAAAGGTGGCAAAGTCATTGTCAAGAAAACACGATCCCATCCTGTAGTATGGGATTCATCTTCCACGATCCTTTGCTATTCTGAAGCTCTGTTTTTCAGATCCAAGTCGGGGCTATCAGCTTTTTCATCACTGATATGCATATGCCAGCAGTGACCTCGGACTTCCGCTTGGATTGGGGCTTTTTGCATGTCAAGCCCACATTAATGTGAAGTGTGTGCTTTGCTGGTTCAGCTACAGCGTTAGCGAAAGCAGAGCTTGCAATATGCTGAACACGCTGACGGATGGGAGTCTCAATGCTCTGCAAGAGAAGGTAGGTGATCAAGGTGCTCTGAACCTCTCAAGAAAACACTAACCAAACCAAACCTCAACACAGAAGTTTGTTGGAAGGAATGGAAATGCTTGAGAAGGGCACACACAAGTATCAGACCCTGGTACAGGGCCTTATAAAAGGTTGCAGGGAGTGAACTAGACCTCGGAATTGAGATGCGAGTGTTGTCTTGTTTACTTGTTTATAGAAGTCCTTGAATGGGGTCCAAGTACCTAAGCCTTGAGCTGAGTGAACTGGAATGAAACCAGATCAGACAGGAAAGCGAGTGTAATACAACAAAAGATCCTGGAGCCCTTGCTGTGCAAGTGTCCAGGCTAGATCTGAGTGAACGAGGATTGTCCCAAACTGACAGGAAGCACAGAGCACGGTAATGTGGGGCTTCGCAGCTATGAGAACAGTCGACAACAAGTAGCTGGGTTCTCTGAAGAGGGGTTGTTACGACCATGCACTTTCCGATCCTTTCCGGTTCCTTTCTGGCCATTTACGGCCCATTCCGGTTGCGGCCTACTTTACAGCCATTATGTCCAATCCAACATACTGTTGCGTCCAGCTAGTTCCGTTGACGCACAACCCTTGGGGTTTTCGCAATGAAGGTCTTCTGAGTGTTCCCCAAATCAAACATATGACTTATGCAACTATGCTTCTCTCTTATTGTTCTTATTGTCTTTCACTGTACTTATTGTCTTTAACATACTTCTTTCTGCATTATGTCATGAATCACCTGGGTTCTACTTTTTCGTGCAACACGTCCGTATGGATACAGACGTGTCTTAGTGGCACGGGACTCTCATGGTGCCACCACATGACCTTCTCACGGTTGAAACCTGGCCTCGGATTCTAAAGCCCCAGACTCGGGGAGTCTGCACCACGGGATACAGAAGACGTTAGGGACTAGGAACCCATACAGGTGGATCCTAGTCCCTGGACGCACCAAGGGCTGACATAGAAGCGTACACGAAGTACAGGAGTGGTTGCAAACCCGATCGGGGTTTGAACCACTGGATAAAATGACACTTAGGACTAGGAAACCCGAACATCGGGTCTCCTAGGTCCACCGACGTCACGGAAACCAACACAGAGGAGTCCAGGAGCATCAGCATTAATGCTCCTTAATGCTACGGTGCAGGAACTGATCGTGATTGACTGACCGTGATTGCTTTAATTCATTAGAAGCCTATATAAGCATGGTAGAATCTCCATGTACAGTAGATTCTACCTCGTCTAATCTCAGGCTTCTACCTTGGCTTGACATAGGCATTGTCTCCACCCTGCCCCGCTTCCTTCGCATCGTACTACGGGTTGTATCCACGCCCTGGGTTGTGTACCTGAGTGGATACCACACCCTCTTCGACTCCTTCCGGGTTCCGCCTCGCATCCCGACCTACGACATACGGCCTCCTAGGGAGGACGCCGTACGACTGGTCCAACTGCTCGGGGAACACACAAGTTATTAAAGTCCATCGGGTTTAACCTGGTTGGGGTTCTCGTTGGGTTACTCGCTGTTTAGCCGACCCAGAGGCCGTTGCTGACACATTAGAGCTATCTCCGTATTTAGTATAAATACGTGTTATGTTCTACTGTATCTTTAGTTGAAAATTAATGTGCTTTGCCTCTGCATTGCTCCATGGTCTGACTTCTGCTTTCTTCGTTGTCGAGCCAAGTTAGTTGGTGTACCCGCTCACCTACGTGGTATCACTTACAGCCCTATCTGTCTTCCGGCCTTTACGTCTTCCATCCTTCCGGCCTTTTCCGACACGGATATAACAGGGGTGGGTTCTGTTCCCAAGTGTAGACAGTAGTGAGGATGGGTTTGGTGACCAAGAGAAACAGGTGACGGGCCCAGACAGCCAAAGGAAATAACAGGTGGGCTCTGTTCCCAAGCTCTTTAACTGTGGACTCCATTCCTAAGCTCTTTAACCATAGTGGGTTCTGTTCCCAAGCTCTTTAACAGAATCCCAATATCCAAGTGCAGGCTCAGCACAATCCCAACATTTCCAGTCACTTTCAGACTCTTCCAGACAACAGCAAGTCGGTTTCCAAAGATTCCGAACACACAATAAAGGATCCCGAGCCAAGATGAATTTTAAGAGACACCTTGTTTGCATTCCCTGGTTTCTACCTAATTTGCAATTGTTACTGTCTACTAGCTGTGGGGTGATTCCATGAAGACCAAACAGGACACTCTGGTACTAAATACAAAGCCCTGAAACACATGACAAAGACCAATAATAAGTAGAAATGAGTAAAATAGTCCGTTTATCCAACTGCCGTGTTTCTGTCCAAGAATTTGGTATCTGAGTCCTTTTATTGGCTACCAGTGTCAAGCACACCATCCTTGTGTGATCCTATGCACATGTATGATTGGTGGGACTGCCTAGTCTATCAAAACCAGCCTCCTATGTGGATCCCAACTTGATAGTCCATTCCCTCCAATGCCAGTGTCTTCCCATCTACTGGAATGTCTGGAACAGAAGCTCCCAGTCCATAGCTCTTCAGGGATATCACATTTGAAGTACTTCCCAGTATGGGTACTTGTTCTTCCCGTATGGGTACTTGTTCCAAGAGCTGGTGACTATAGGTCCAAGTGATTGGACCTTCACTTGGCGACCATCCCATATCTGGAATGCCCAGGATGGTGTGGGATCATCAAGATTAGATGGCTCCAGCCCTTTCCAGTGATCATATGATCAGAATGCATTATGCACTTGGTGCCCAACATGTTACAACAGGATTCCAGTCTGTCCCCATCCAGTTCTATGAGTGGAAATAGAGTAGACTTCACATTCCACTTGTTCTGTGGGCTATATATCTCCCACTAACAGGCAGGGCAATTTTGCGCTCGTAAAAACATATGAGATCACTGGAATAAAGTCACTTACCAGGTGCCGGGGATTGCCGGAGTAATCACCACACCTTGAGGCAGAAACCAAGAGCGGGGACTTGGTGACTATAACCAAGTCGACAGTAATATGTAAAACAACAGTGGGAGTTGATGCCACTCACCTGTGCACCAAAGCAAAGGGATTGACAGCGGCGCATCGCAGGGATCAGCTGTCGAGCAACAATCATGTGAACACGTGGTTCTCAGGATAATGGGGCCAGGCATGTCCCTAAGCACAACAGTTGTTTGCATTGGCATGGGAAGGAACAGCCGGCAGCCAAGGCAACTTGGTACTGCCTCCCGTTGCCTTATAACCGGGGAAACAGCTATGGGGACGCACTGGTTCAGCAAGGAAGGCTGAGACCATCGTCAAGTACAAGGGGATAAGGACTCAAAACTGGCTGTAACATAGAAACAGACGTATTTTGGTCTATAATTTACAGTGGTAGTACTATATTTGGATGGGACAAATAGTAGAGGTATAAAAGACAAACAAGATGCACTAGTTAACAACACAATACTACGCCCGGGTTTTACACGCCTGTGATCTTGTCTCTTGACTCTGGTTTTGCGAACAGTTTGAACAGAAATCTACGGGACTCTACGGATTTGTTAACGGGACTTATAACGGGAACGGAAAGGACTTATGGGAAGATTTAATGGAACAGGTTTGGTTACTAGAAGAAGAACAAGTCAGCCTTTGTTGAATTGAACACCACACTGGTTGGGAGATTCAAGTTCTTCAGCACAATTTATGGCAAAAAATGTTGTTTGTTTTTCAGACATTTTTCACCGAAAAAGGTAGTGAAAAACTCAAAACATTTTCACCATTTTGTGAGTTCAAGGTGAAAAATTCAAAAGGAAGCTCAAAAGAGATGAAAAAGATTTGAATTTTTCACCACTTTTTTCAGTGAAAAATGTCTGAAAAACAAACAACATTTTTCACCATAAATTGTGCTGAAAATCTTGAATCTCCCAACCAGTGCCACGCACCTTTAAAACACCTTATTCCAAATTTGTCTTACGTGGTTTCCTGCCATGCGAACCCCTGAACAACACACAAGCTTCGAAATTTTGGTTGTGTTAGTAGGAAACCTTTGGATAAAGGTTTTCTTGCATGTACCGAGTTCGATCCTTTCACTCCATGTTTCGGAGCAAGTACATGCCAATGGTTACAGGATGTTCCTCCCTGTTCCCATCTATTACTCAGTGATCCCTACCTTGCCAGCTACTTGGGAACCTCAGTACTGATGCATCTGGAGCGTAACCAGGAATAGGTCTTGTCATGAAAACACGAAAAAAGCGAAAATTTCATAGGTGGACAAATCCCGTGCTTATCAGCGGCACAAATAAAAAGAGCTGCAGTTCCAGTTAGCCGAATGGTGGAGATGAATCATCTCCGATTTAAAGAAGCGAGGCACCAGCCACCGGTCAGTGTCTTCATCAACATGATCGATGATCAGATCTACAAGATCCCCAGAAGCGATAAACAGGACAAACAAGACACTGAGTTGGACCGTATCTGAGCATTCCTGGGCAACAGAGTTCGACCAGACACTCTGTCTCCAGGTCATTGAGTGGTCACCACACCACAGGCCAGTACAGTAGGCACTCCAGAAGGCTGTTTTGGTGCCGGCAGCAACCACAGCAGACTTGAGCTCATCCATAGACTTTTGCAATCCAAAGTATTATTTGTAGTGTTTCAGCAGGCTCTGACCACATACCACTCAGCTTGGTCCTTGTTCTGCTATACAAGCAGATCAAAGCCTGCATTCAGTATATGTATCAATCTGCATCTTCAGTATCTCAGCAAAAGGGAAACTGCCTGCAGTAGCTCACTTTTCAATGTCATTCTCAACAAGCAGTTGTGCCATTTCCCAGTGGCCAGCTCATGCAGGGAGAAATCTGATATAGCAGTGGCAGACAAGCTTTTAAGGGATCATATATACATATTATTTACTCTTTGCGTACAAATCACCTGTAACAGTCACATAGTCACATCACTTACACCAGGGGTAAAGACCAATGCATATGGTTCGCATATGTGCGGATTGTGGAACAAATGTGTCAATCACATTTGTTGCACCTTTGTTTTCAGGGGTGATACAAAGGCAAAAACAAAGGTGCAACAGAGGTCATTGACACCTTTGTTCTATGATCTGTGCATATGCGAACCATATGCGTTTAACGCATATGGTTTTCATATGCATAGGTCGTTGCCCCCGGTGTTATCTTGTATCACAAGCCACATTGCTCAAGCACCTTTCAAGCCCTCTTAGAGGCTCTGATAGAGGCATGAGCTCTGGTATTGCTTTGCCTGGCATACACACTAGGCACTAGGCAACTATAAGACTACACCATTGCCAGCAATGGCCTGTGGATCGGCTAAACAACGAGTAACCCGACGAGAACCCCCAACCAGGATAAACCCGATAGATGCTAGTAGCTCGTATGTTCCCCGAGCAGCAAGACCAACTGTACGGCATCCTCCCTAGGAAGCTGTATGTCGTAGGTCGGGATGCAAGGCGGAACCCAGAACGAGTTGAAGAGGGTGTGATATCCACTCAGGTATACAACCCGGGGCGTGGATATAACCCGTAGTACGATGTGAAGGAAGCGGGGCAGGATGGAGACAATGCCTATGTCAAGCCTAGGTAGAAGCCTGAGATTAGACGAGGTAGAATCTACTGTACATGGAGATTCTACCAAGCTTATATAGGCTTCTAATAAATTAAAGTGATCGCAGCCAATCGTGATCAGTTCCTGTACCGCAGCATTAAGGAGTGAAAATGCTGATGCTCCTGGACTCCTCTGTGTCCGTCTCCGTGGAGGACCTAGGAGACCCGATGTTCGGGTTTCCTAGTCCTGAATGTCATCGTATCCAGTGGTTCAAACCCCGATCGGTTTGCAACCAGTCATGTACTTTGTGTATGCTTCTCTGTCAGCCATTGGTGTGTCCGAGGACTGGGATCCATCTGTACGGGTTCCTAGTCCCTAAGATCTTCTGTATCCTGTGGCGCAGACTCCCCGAGTCTTTGGCTCTAGAATCCGAGACCGGGTTTCAACTGTGAGAAGGTCACGTGGTGGCGTCATGAGAGTCCTGTGCCTCTAAGACATGTCTGTATCATACAGACGCATCACGCGAAAAAGTAGAACCCGGGTGATTCATGACATCATCCCCCCTCTTCAAGGTCGTTGTCCTCAATGACCCGTAGGTACCGCATCCCCTTCTTCCCAATATTTTCCCCAAGGCGAGTTTTATCCTTCCAAAATTTCCTGCGTTGTGGGGCTTATTGTCACTGCCCATCAATTATTACCCACGAAGGCGTCCTTCTGTCTTCTTTGTTCAGGAACCCGCAATCCAAATTTTCCCAGTGTTCTCCCTTCATGGTCCCGTTATCCGGATTGTAAACACCGCCGCATGGTCGTAGGGCTTATTGTCACTGCCTATCGGTTATTGTCGCGCCAGTGTCCCTGTTGTCTTCGGTGCTCGACTCCCCATGTCGTGGTATTTCTTCTCCTGTGGTTTGACCCTGTGTTCTCCTCTGGTGGTGCAGGTTGTTACAACCTGTCAATCACCCATATCCCTTCTTTCGTAAGGGTTTTTTGATTGCCGGCGGTGTCTCGTTTCCATGTCGTCGAAGCGAGGGTCCATTTGATCTACTTCCAAAAGTAGACCTCGCTTAGCACTTCTTTTCGAAACACATTTAAGCTTTCTCCTTGAAACATGACTTCTGGGCTCTGAACTTAATCAGAGCCCTGAGCCTTCTGTTTTGGACTCCTCCGCAGCACAACTCTCACTCCTACCACCATGTCCTACACTCTGCGCAACCTCGCCCTGGCCTGGAACCATGGGTTCCACTCTCTCTTGCACTCCGTGTCGTCTCTTCATCACCCTCTAGACTGGGAACAGCAGAACACCAACGGAACTCATCTTTGTCTCGGGTATGGTGTGGAGAGCTTCCGTCGCCCGCACCGGTTCTTCCACAAGCGCGCAGACAGGGCATCTCCGATGCTGGTGTTCAGCTACGATGGGGCGAATTCTGGAGTACTGGGTCCAGAAACCCGTCCACAGAGTCAACGAGCTCATTCGTCTCTGCTTGGCGACTTTCACTGCGAATGGGTTGTGGGCCTTCTTCCAGGCGTTTTTGGGCGTGGTTTTTCCCCGAACCCGCTATCATTTGTCTCCCCTCCTCCCCGTTTTCGATTTCCGTCCTCAGGTCGCAGACTACTCGCAAGCCTGGACTTTGGACGAAATCGCGCACCAGCATTTCCTGGTGTGCACCTGGTTATCGTTTTGGTGCATCGAGGAGCTGGGCCCCGTGAACTGGCCCGTTCGGGTTTATTGGCTTCGACGAGAGTCGGAGTCCACCATGCCCAGTGTGTTCGATGAGCTCTTGGATCGAATGCTCCTAGCATTTGAGACCTCCTTCGACGAATATCGGCAATCCCAGGTGGATCACATACACAAGGCTCGTCGTCGACGACACCTCTTCAGATTTGTGGTAAGGCACCTTCAAATTGTCTGCCTCGCTTTCCCCGTCTGACTCGCTACACAGCTTCAAATGAAGTGCATCCTCTTCTGGCTCAGCCATCTGGGTTTCGGGGTGGCCTGGTCAGTACGATACGACCAACTGCTAGATCATTTGTTCCCTGACGTGTCCGCAGCATCTCACCACTCAGAATTGATGTGGCTTCGGTCGCGTCTCATCGAGTTTCGTCGTCCAGCTTCGGGTCCACGATCAGGTCCTGCGCCTTTTGATGTGCCGACAGGTATCGCTTGAATATGTCGCATCCCAATAGACGAACCCGACGTGCATTCCGGGTTCCAGCCCTCTCCGGATTTGTCGGTTTCCTCGGCACATGGGGCAGCCGTTCGGTTTTCAACCGAGAGGATCCTCGAATATCTCGATGGTGTGCAACCCAACCGAGTCGAGGACTTGACGAGCTACTGACCTCTTTTACAGAACTCGCTTCTTCAGACAGACAATGGTCTTCTCCAGAGGAGACCGCCACCCCGGGGCGCATCTTGGTGGGCGACAAGTTGGACTTGGAAATAATTGCAGCCGGCTTGCAACCCAGCAATTTCATCAGCGCGACCCTTCCCATGCCGCCTCCGCCACCATCGCCTACTCCGGTGCCTTCTCCACCTGTAGTTCACTCCCCCTCTCCACCCCCGATTACAGTATTGGGGGCGGATGAACCTCCTTTCATGCCCACCCCTTCCCCGCCTCCTGCCCCTCTCGGGAAGAAGCAGGCCAAGACCCGGGCAAACGGGTGCACAGCCCAGGATTGTTCAAGAGCGGTGCAACGCAACCTGAAGGTCAGAAGCTGCCCACTATACGAGTTCGCACCTTGTTCCCGCCATGCAAACATTGCAACAACAACAGGTGACTGTGTAGTTTGGAGGCGGGGCAACCACTGGCCGCCAAAACTCCTCGATGTTGTTCTCCTTGCAAGGTGGCGCACATCTCCTGCCCTAGTTGGACAAAGTTTTCCAATGTGTACGAGGAGGGTGACAATGAGGTTTTGGGTGGTTTCCTGGTGTTACTCTGGGAACACCTCGGGAGCGGCTCTTTTTCCACCCATGCACCCCAACTCTAGGTGGTCGGATTTGACGCAGACCCGTGCGTATTTCTTTTGTTTTCCTGGGCCAGTCCTTTACTAAGACCCCTTCTTCCTCCTAGGACTCTCGACCACATATCGAGAGTTCCTTTCACTTCGTCCCAAGCCTCGCGCGTCTGGTCCTTCAGCGCACCGTCCTTCCATTACGTCGCCCCCGGGTTCTGGGGCAGAGACTTCTGAGAGCGAGACCCCCGCCCCCAAGAGGCGTAAAACGTCACGCCCCCGGAACACTCGGCATACACCCCGCCCCAAAGTGGTCAAGGTGACCGATGAAGATGACGCCCTCGCGACAGCTGACAATCCTCGGAACTACGGCTTCGAGGACAAGGATGTGCAAATGTTGTCCCAGGAGTCACCCATCGTGGCCAACCCCTGCAACTACGACCCCGGGCTAGAACCCGCTCTGCCTGCTGTTCCTCCAGAACAGCAAGCATTGTCTTCTTGTATGACGTCGGACAATCCGCCCCCTCTGGATGCTCGCTTCCTCAGTTTTCATCCTCATCCTGCTGCCGAGGTTACATCCGCTGAAACGCCGTAACAAGAGCACGCGGCATCTAGTGCTATTTTGCGATTTCCTAGGACCAGTATTTATACAACGGGAAAGCACTAGCACTTCTGAAGTGTTATTACTAGCACTCAGGACTCTGGCTAGGTGATATAAAGGAGAACTGGAGTGAGCCCAAGCTGCCAGTCGTAGTGTCAGACACGACTAGTGTGACGCGCTAGTACGATCTGAAGGCACAAACCACGGGGAAATAACCATAAGCCTACACAGTCAAGGTGCTAGCACCTAGGGAGCGAGACACAGAAGAGTGGTATTGCGAGCACGCTAGCTGGAGGTACGAGCGGCGAGTCTGGGATCTGAAGGGTAGTAAACTATGCGCTAGCAGCCTTCCAGCAAGGGCGCTAGTGTGCGGAACCCCTCTAGCGATTGACCCGAGGCCCGAAACACAGATGCGAGCACGTGACGGTCGCGACGCGGTCGCGAGTCACAAACAGAGACAAAGTAGATAGTAGAGGAATAGCTAGCAGGCTATTGGTGCGGATGCGCGGGTCACCACATATGCAGTAACGGATAAACGGACTGCTAGCCGGTGCTCTGACTCGTGCTAGATGACTCCAGGCGGCGGATTCAACTCCGCTTCGTCAGGATAGCGATTCCAGCAGCTGATGGCAAGCTGAGGGATCACTCACGATACCCATAAATGGACGCTAGCGGATCAGTGTGGCTGTTCTGCTTGGCATAGACCCATCATAAAACCAAACGGCAGTCGTTTTCATTGGCTGTTGTATCTATCACATCATTTTCACTCATTATATTATTCATTCTGTTTATCACATGTATCAGGGACCTCAGTAGTATAAAGGGAGCACAGAGCAGGCTAGAACCTCAGATTATTACACCCCGACTTTGTACGAAGTTGGTGCAGGTGGTCTCAGGTTGCTAGTGGAGATTGTACACACACTTCACAAGTAGTAGCTTTATTGGAATCAATACTGTTGACTCTGGACACGTCGAGATCTTAAGTTGAGGTTCTAAGTTGTTGGCTCGCGGAGTCTTCACGTATAAAACCAAGGGTGTTCTCTTTGAGAACCAGCTAGCAGTTGCGCTAGCAGCTTTGCCTTCACCCCGATATATTCGTAGTGTGTTGGATCGCCTGCTAGGTGATTGTGTGTTGACTCGAGCCCACTAAGAAGAAGACGGACTAGGTGCCCCCACCTCTAGACCGACTGTAACTTGTCAGTTACTTTGCCTTCACCCCGATATTGACGGAAGCACTGTTGTAGTGTGTTGGGTCGCTAGCTGGACGCTTATAGTGTCTATTGCCAATACAAAGTGGAAACGTTCCTGTTCTTGGTTAAGGAATAGGTCAGCGGCTTAAGGACTGCCTTGTCGCTTGAGGATTGAAGTCCCTTTGTTGTTAGCCTCAATAGTCTTTGGGTATCCCATTGCGAGGATTTTCACAAACCTACATACTCTGCCCTGGTGCCCTCGATCTAGCGATCCAGCCACCTTGTATCCAACCCATAAACCCCTGCCCATCCCAGGTGCTAGCGGTATTGTTGTTGGCAGCTGCGTAGTGCTAGCGTGTTGTTGAACGGCTTTGTTGAAGTCTAGCAGTCGAATTGTGTTTGTTCCAAACCCGTTGGTCACATACTACGGCCCGGACCCGAACTCACAAAGAGAAGTACTTACATCTTTGAAGGAATAGATTGTTGTAGTGGTGGTTTTGTGGTTGTTTTGTGCAAGCACGAATCTAAGCTATTTCTAGTCGTATATCAAGTGCACCGTTTCACCGCCTCTCGTGCTTCTCTTGTGGAGGAGATCGTCTGCCGAGGATACCGGTGACGTAGAGCAGTTGGAAAGCGCGCTTCTGATGATGTCCGAGGTATTTGGGCAGGCGGGCAGACTCCTGGGTCGGAGACGTCATGGGGACAAGGGAGAGGGCAAGGGGCGCGCGTCGTAGCACACTGCACATATATTTTTTTGTATTTTCTTTCATTTCCAAATCCAGCGAAAAGTGTAGTGTTGTCCATTTTGGTTGTGACAAGATAAGATTTTCATTAAGGATTTTCGCCCAGAGATTTCGACAAGTAGATGAGAGCGAGGGGTATGGGTATGGGTATATCCCGTTCCACTGGTTCCTGTTGTTCCTCCTCCTCTAGGGTCGCCCCCGCACCACCTCTACCCATGTATTGGTGGTTCAGGTTCTAGAGTTGGAACCCAACCTTTCTTCGTAAGGTGGGGTAGAGCCCGACTTGTCATCCACTATCCGGCCTGGGAGACCTGGGGTACCGGGAGGGGGCGCGGGACGATTCCTGCTCCTGCATGGTTGTGCCCACTCCATAAGGAGGACAAGATGTGCCTTCGCTTCACTCCGGCATAGGTGGGTGACATTGGGGACATTGATAGGTAGAAATACTCTAAATTTTTCATTGCATCGAAAGAAAGCATAAAATTGTTGAGACCTAATACATAGTTCTCATGTGAACACATACAAATCATTACAAAATGCAGCCGAGTGGTCTAGAGTTGGGTGGAATCGGAGAACTGAAGAAATTTGCCGAAGAAGGCCCCAGGTTCGGCGATACGGAGGGATACATCAATGTTGAACTCTGGAAGTAATGCGAAGCTGCTACACACGATGGGGGGGAGAGTAACGTGGTCAATATGAATCTGTTCGTGGGTTCAGGGAGAAAATTGAAACTGGAAAGTAACACTATCCGTGCCCGGCGTGTTGCACTGTTTGGGTGAAATAAATGTTGTTCAGTCAATGTACGAGTGGATAAAGAGTAGACGAGGAAGGCCCACCAGAACCACATCGACACAGGAAATCGGGCTGAAATACCTGCAATATCGCAAACATCGGCCAAGATGACAATATGATGTTGCGCCGGGGACTTCAATCGCTTGAATGTAACCAATGCCGGGCCGGCTCCGAAGCATTGAATCTACCGTTTCTTTAACGAAACGCCGAGGTTTCGTTGGGGTTTGTTTGCTCCATCCCCTTTTAGCTTATCCCCATCCTGTTGACTCTCTTCCCCTCCTATCTATCACCGCAGTCTGAGTTGGCAAACACAGCTTTTTATTTACCCTCCATTCCCATATGACGCAACCATTAACCGTTCTTTAACGAAATCCTCAGCGATTCTTTGCATCTATTTGCAGTTTGCTCCCTTTATCTCAAACGGTTAGTGAGTAAAACTCTTTCATCTTTCTCTGGTGCTTTTCCGTGGCTACCTCCATCAACTCGCATTTTCCTGTGCATTCCTCTTCTCCATATACTTATCCGCTGATCAAACTTCGCAGCAGCGTGCACAGCGTAGAATTCACCCAGCTGACTATCCCGCAGTAGATTTTTGAATCTTTTGACAGGTCGCACAGTTTGTCGCAGCAGATAGCTGTAAATTCAACCCAAATTCGGACGGTCAAGATGGAAAGGCGAGCCTTGTGAGTCCACAGCTCTTGAAAAATTACCTTATTTGTGCCTGGAACACTCACCGCACGACAAGCCGATGCCTGTTGTGGCCACCGCGCAGTTTTTCTTATAAATGAACCAGATTAGCCTCCCCTTCTCGCCCCCCCTTCCCCCCGCAACTCTTCTACCACTCATCGGCCACCGGTCGCTTTTCTGCAAATTGCTTTATCAATGTTGACTCACTTTACTCTCAACATTCCCTCGATCTGAACCCAAGTACTGCTTCTGCTGGGGCGAGTCAATGCTTCAAGTTTGATCAATATACCTCTGAACAGGGATTTGCTTGGCTCGCTTGAACAAAGTCTATGGCTTTTGCGGGGGACCTCTTTAGTTCAATTCCTTCAAATGCCCTCAGTTCTCATCCCGGCCAGCCCCTCAAAATGTTCGCCTCATCTCCACGGCAAGAAAAATAACCTATTCTGGTTCTATGCTCTCACCACGTGCTATCCTCTCATTGTCAATGGCGCCCCGAAGAGATTTTCATATTCCTTCGTTGTTTTCGACCTCTCCCGGTACACAACATATGCTCGTAAATCTTCTGATGTAAGTCCGATGTCTTTGTTGCGTTGGTGGACGCTCAGCCGACCTTTCAAGCTCTACGTGTGAAGACTTTCGAAGATGTCGGCATACTTTCGAAAGCACCGAGACTCAATTCCGTGTCGAGTGCCTCGGCATGGTATCTGTGGGCGGTATTTGAAGCGCAGGTGGGTATTATTCATTTTCCTTCCTTTGGCGCACATTTTATCTTCCCCGCGCCTGGTTTACTACCATTGACTTGCGGATTAGAGGCTGTCTTATCTGCCTCACACATTAGCATCATCCATCTTTCCTCCTTGAATTTACTGGCAACATTATGTGACTTCTGACAACTACCAGACTTGACTGGAGCCATCCAGATCTTTGCCCTGGCATTATCCCATATGAAAATTTACGATTTTTTTGTTTGACTACCTCTATGAATTGATTGATTTCCAACATTTGTGTGGAGAACATATCTCACAACATCTAACTGTAGGTTACCTGGGAATGGTTCTCACGTTGTGTACCACGAGACAAGATATCAACTTTCGGTGTCCGGAGCGAAGCGGAGGAATATCTTGTAAAAATTCATAGGACAACGTGAAAGTGCGCGCCAATAGTGTCGCACCGGTCAACTTGAATATCCGCATTTGGTCAATACAACGAAGAGCATGGGAGAAAAAGCGACGTACTATCGCCTAAACCCCAGAACTTGAATAATATTTTGCGGCGGGCAGTTGAATTGGGAGTGTCGGCCGAGTTATCAACGCGCTAGATTAATTTGATGTTAGCGGAACTCCGAATTTGAACAAAACAACAACAACAAAAAAAGTATCCAAGCACACCGGCATTAGATCTGTCTGCTGAGCTGTTAACACCACACCCAGAGGGTCTGAAAATAATAAAAATTGGGGAATAGAGTTGCACACCTGCGCTCGTAGGACAATCACATGGCAGTGCCTCACTAACTGCCACGTCGGTAAAATGTAGATAAAAATAGGAGAGTCGCACGTACCATACGCTTGCAAGACGTATACAGAAAGTGCGGCTGAGGAGAGTTATATCTGCGTGTTAAAAAAGAGGATAATGAAATGACTCAAAGGAAAACGTACCAGAAAGACTCCCATGAGGTCTATACCGATGGCGGCCCATGCTGCGAAGAGTCGTCCATATAATATGGGCATAGCAGGGGATACAACTTCACGCTGCGGTATTGGAATTATTCGAGTCTGTTGATGTTGGAAGCACGACGAAACAATTCCCAGTATTGAAACTGCTGCCGGAATGGGTTTTGCGATTGAACTTTGACACGGATTTGCGACCGAGCATTATGTTGTCGTCAGTCTTGTTCCTTGCCTGGTCTTTGTGACGGCCTTTAAGTGCAGTATGTATTGAAGCGGGAAACGATGCTACTGTGTCTTGGGCAGGCTTGATCACTGGATTGAAGGAGGGCGGAACATTCTTGGATTGCGGCGGTATAGGGAAGGGGCACATCAAGCTTCAGCGAAGTTGCAGTTGCAGTTGCATAGTTGTCTCGATACTCAGGTTTGATGCTATGCAGGTCTTGCAGAGGGATTGCTCCATGTTGTGTGATGTATTGGAGGGCAGAGGGATGCTCTTGGAGGGCGGAGTGAGGATGGGGGGAGACAAAAGCAATGTCACACAGGCCTCCCTTTTGAATGGGCCCTGAGCACTCCACTCACAGACATGTAGTCTGTTCAAAATGGAATTCACGTCATAGCACAGCCCATCGAAGGTCCCCCGGAAGTCAAACCGAGACGAGCAGTGTGTTCGCTGGGCAGAGCGTCCCAGTTTCAGAATAATTACCACAGCCTCCACCTTGGCACGGCACGCATGCGTCAGTTCGAGCCGCCTCGATCTTAAACACCTTTTAGAAGTTTTCAACAGCCTTTGAGGGGATGATCCACTGCGATCAAACGATGCCTGGATTTGACGCAAGAGATCTGCGGAGAGCATGCGGGGGTGGCTGCGGCGGAGTTTCCGCAGGCCATAGTGACAGAAAACAGCGCCCCGTGCTAGTGCAAATGGAGAAAGGGAGCTCGTCCTTGAAGAACGAGAGGACAGGAAATATAATGGAGATAGAACCACATGGGGAATTGGCACAGGTTCCGTAGGATCTCGTTAAAGAACGGTTAATTTCAACTTGACAAGCGGCTGCTCGGCCGCTTCGCGGCCTCGCATCCACTTCCTCACAGTTCATGGCGAGAAATTACGTTGTACCTTTGAGCGCTAAGATACCGGTCAGTTAGTAGTCCACCGAGCGCCCTAATTGACGGGCGCCTCCAGAGTTTCGGGCCCAGATGTCCCAGAGCGGAGTTTAAAGGCCTAGGACAGGCTCAATTTTATAAAGAGAGAGAAGCTCTCGGCTGCAGACGGAGTTTCTTCCGAGCATCTCTGATCACGGATAGACTGTGGATGGCTTTGACTCGGGCCATAATGCTGATGTTTGCAGCGCCTGACTCACTATGAATTACGGATAAAGAGCCAAAAAAGATGGAAACTGGGAGATCCGCTGCCTCAAGCGCATCTTCCCGGAATAATTTGACTCAGATGTGCTGTAGTTCATGAGCCGCTGGCCGTTCAAACAGGAACGACGTAAGCAGCACTTAGACGTATTCAGTTACATGATAAGCAATTGCATAGGCCTCATGAGTTGTCGGTTACGAGCACAGTGGGAGATGCCGGTGCGCTGATGGGCTGGTTGAGCCGTCAGTTCGCCGGAGCTCATGCTCGAAAGGCCTTTCACAGCTTGCAACGATTCATGAACGCCCTCATTATGATCTATCATTTCCTCTTCTCAGCCAAATAAACTGACGAACTGTGGTTGTAATTGGAAATTTTGCCGTCACCCCGATATCTTGTAGTCACGCGCTGAGGAACGGCGGAACCCAAGCTGACGACCTTAGGCGCCTGGCGGCCTGGGTTGCCATCCTGCAAGATTGCCGCCCGATGTTAGCGGGACTTTTGGCGTGCAACCCCCTAAATATGGTGCGAGGCTGTGCTTCCCACACTGATACACATTGGAATATCTGAGGCAACCTTTTCCTCATTACACCCAGGATCTTCGGTAGGTAACATCAGGGGGTTTGTAAGCCGCTGGGGGCGGAATGTCAATGCCTACCGTTGAGGAAGAATTCATCTGGTATGGCCAGTGTTGTCCGTTGAAAACGACTTCTCCACTTCGGCCAGGTGGTCAATTCCAAGTCAAAAATCTGGGAATGATGTTCCATCGCGTGAGACCGATTAACATGTGTGTCCTATTATAGGCGGAATGGAGTCAAAAGAATACACGCATCGCCTTCGCAGTCTCGGGCACAAAACCGAGAATTGTATCGAATCACGTTCGAATCTTGTGCGAAGAACGTGATGAAGGTAATGCGCGGTCGAGCTTTGTAAAGTAAGAAAAACGAGGTGAGAGCTCAGTCGGGGCACACAAAGGTGGAAACGACTGAGGTGAGCGAATGCGCAGGGCAGTATATAAGCAAAATAGGGATTGGAAATAATAAAGGAATATGAAATGGAATCATGTGGAGGTGAAATGTTACTATCAGGTCCATGTGGAAGTTAAACGGTACCTATGGAAGTGAAACGGTACGACCACCGGGAACATTGGAACGAGGATCCGGCGGGTCTCCTTCAACACTCTGGTTGATCCTTGCGCGTCGCATTGCCTTGGCAGCTTCAACAGTATAAACAAAACGCAGAGCGTTGCATTATCCTTCGTTTCTACTTCACATTGGTTTACTTGTTGCCACTTTCCTTTCATTCATTCTCAAATTTTCGCCTTCAATCCCTATATTCAACAGAACAAGATGCACTTTGCCCGCCTCCTCTTTTTCGCTATTGTCGCCATAACCGTGTCTGCGCGCTCCCTCACCCCGCGGCACAACGATGACGGTGGTTCTGATGATGAAGACTGTGACTATAGTGATGGCTGTGAGGGTAGTGGGAGCGATGGGGGACATGATGGGAGCGGCAGCGGTGGGGGCGATGACGGCAGTGGGAGGGGTGACGGCTCCGACAGCAATGGCGGGAGTGGTAGCACTGCTACCACTCCCGCTATTACTGCTACCACTCCCGCTATTACTAACGGCTGCAACATCGCGAGTAGGCATTCAATCCCTGTCTTTACGCATCCCGCCCGACTTACACGACGGCCTGCAGCGTGCGTCCTTGACCTCGCCCACACAGGTATATATCTTACTCAGGCCTCCTGTACTTCTATTGACAGGTCACCGCTAGTGACCTCTTGTGCCAGCGCGGCCGCTGAAGATGGAGTCAGTACGTGCTCGTCTTGCTCGCCGCCCTCCTATCTTCTTACCTCATTACTTTAGATCCCATCGCGGACGGCATCTGCATCACCGACGCTCTGCAGGAGCTCTCGGACCTGGTTAGTCTCGCTCTCTCGTCAGCCCTCGCTACTCATCCAGTTATATGATGCAGCCATCCACGTGCAGTGGCTGCTTAAATTTCGGCCACTCCAGCAGCACGACTCGACACAGAACACCGCCCAATTTGTGGGCCGTCGCAATCTTCGTGGGTATCCTGGGCCAAAAAGTCTTTTATTCTCGATATTGGAGTTCAATTGGGTCGATTTGAGTTTATTTCAAGGTATTTACCTTGGTATATGTAACACTTGAGCTTTGTATCTCCGGCTGGAGCCCGGGTAATTTTATTGAACCCAACCAAACCCACGAATGTGTTGGCTAAAAACACTGTTCATCGGTGTGTTGGTATTGTTAGTCGAAACATGAACTACAGTCTTCACGGGTGGAAGTAAACTGGGAGCCCGTCGAAGAGTCGGCCCTCACGAAGCTTTGCTTATCTGTGAGCCGAACTGCATCTCGGGATATTTGAACAAGAATGACAACAGACGCAGGTATGAGAGAGGTTGAGGATAGCGGACGACGAGGCAGCGAGTGATATGAGGAACGACGCTGCCGGATCACAAGGCCAAGCAGAACGAATGACTTCGTTATAGTGTTGGCCAAAATATGGTATGAATACGAAAAATTCCGTATAAATTCATTTTTTGTATCATATTTGTGGCCAGCACTCCTTCGTTAACAAGATCTGAGGAAAGGGCGTGAAGGATCTCTACCTGGGAAGTTATATTCGGAGCACAGTTACAAGATAGCGGTCTGTGCAGCGAGCGAGATTCAATAATCAGGCCGGGGAGAATACGACACCATGTAGAATACGATACCATGTACAGAGAGAACAGTGACTGCAACATGGGCGGTTGGGCTTTGACATGTAGAGGAAACTCACCGAACCGCCGCAACGAGCGGATAAGCGCAGCCGTCCCACAACTGGGGCTATAGCTTTAATATTTAGATCATGCACATGGCCCAATTATTTTCCAGCCAGGCTGGGGCGGCTTCCTTAAAAGAAAAATAGAAGATTGGTGCCATGTAGATCTTGGAGGAGGAGGAGGATATATTATACTGGTGCGGTCCCACAACTGGAACAACCAGTTTACTACGAAGACTTAGGTAACTCCTTGTAGGCTAAAAAATCTACCATATCTTTACGTAGAACACACGCACTACTGAAGGGGGGCGGAAAGACTAAACCTGACTTGATCTTCCCGACCTGTTGTGGCCACAACAGGTAGGTTGTACGGCTATAACCTCGTGGGTGGTCAACATTGATTCCTCACCATTGACCTTAACTCCCCGCCAACCAGAAGATCAACTCATGTGTCGCCTCAACAGTCCCTGCAGGCACGCATGCAGGCTTTCTACAAATAAAAAACTACATATAAAAAGAAGAAAGGAGAAAATGGCAGACAGAAAGGGCCAGCCAACGCCTCGATCTGTTTGCTCTGTTTTTGAATCTTATCTTATCGTACCCACATGATACTTCGAGATAAGTTTGTGATTAGATTTGACCGGGCCGGGCCGGGTAGGGCAAAGGGTTTCCGTCGCAATGCGCTGGCCAAGCTGCGATGCAAAATCCCCCCACCCCTCACCAACTCGCCGGTCTGTACATACATGCTCTACTACCAGTATCCGTTGACCACTGTCCCCAAAGGGCTTCTCGTATGTCTTTATCGAATCTGGGTCGCCGATAGTGTCCCTGCAGTGATCACTAACGGCGACGGAGACAACCACGTCCTCTCACGGCTGTCCTCGCAGTCTCGAATATCGTGGGCCCGCTGTCAATGCAGATGAGCCCCGTTTATCGTAGATCCGCTGAGGTACAACTGAGGTAGAATCCAGCCTTCCATTTTTCGATGGTGGTGGTTCGGGACAGTTCGGTTTGAAAAAATGATATTCTGTCTATAAACTTTGGGTATACTCCCGACTGCTGACTTGCTATAGATGTTTTTATCGCAACCGGGGCCGAAATCAGGACCACAGGCCGGGGGGAGAGCCTCAACATATGAGAGCACACCCAAAGTTTATAGACAGAATATCATTTTCTCACCAAGATCCATATGTGCACCCATCTTCAATTGTTCTATTAGGAGGCCCCCCAGCCTGGTTGGAAAATAGATATGTCGGAAAAAAGCCATTCAGCTTGCAACGGCATGGTTCAGCATGTGACCTTGGGACGGCTTCGGAATGCTTCAAAGGCGTGGCGGAGGGCCTTAGAACCAGTCTTAAGTTGTTCAAAGGCTCAATGTCAGTTCCAACGCGTCCCATGCTGTCTCAAGGTATGTGTAGCACAGATAATGGTTACAGGTAGAGAAGAAATTGCAGAACAAAATTAATCTATATCATTCACTGGCAGATACATATCGAACCGCAGAGTGTCGTGGAAGTGTGGATTACACCGTCGTGAATTTCAACATCTGTTTCATGACGGTTGTATTCTAAATTCTTGCCCATATTTTCGATAACAGATTCCCGACATTTCATCGTGAATTTTGGTCATGAATATTGGCGGGGCAGATATCTGTAGTTGGGAAGCTTCAGCCGAGCTAGCCCTAAATACTTTACGGCACTCGCTCCACTGACTCCATAACTCCATCCATGAGCTGTGCACGGGCTGCTCCACACACCTCTCTCTTCCGTACCACCACCACGTCCCCTCAGGACCATCCTCCTTCGTCACAGCTACCTCAGCGCCAAGCGGTTCCCCCGCCATCGGGCGACATCAATGATTCTCCAGCCGCGCTCTCAGTTCAGGGAAGGACAATCTCCCAAGCGACGTCAACTGTCGCCGTACGAGTGACAAATGTGGGCAGGCAGAAGGCCGAGAGGATCCCGGCGTTGTAAGTCATTTTTTTCATGTTGCTCGCTTAAAAGCGGTCTTGAGCCTCCAAAAGCTCAAGACAGTGGTGTAGCATTTTGGGGTGAGGTGGAGCGAGTCATGTTATGAATTGGGGTGCTTATATCAGGCCCCACTCAGGGATGCCCGTTGCTCCACCTCTCTTCCCTTCCACAATCATCCCCCGCCCTCGCTCTCATCGAAGGTATGTGCGCTAATCACTGAAATAATTCATTTAACAACTCAAGACTCCAGCATCTTTCCATCACCAAGTACGTGCGCTCGTAGTGTCCCTGCCATATCCTCCTGACACAGTACTCCCGCAAAACACGATCCCCAGGTACAGTTCGTCCCCCGTGCCCTCGTTCTCTTACTGACTTTGGTATCTTTATTTAGGTTCCTTCCATCTCCCCTGGTACGTCGACTGTTGACTCAGTTATCTGCTGTGCTAATCTTGGTGTTCAGACGGGATACTACAGTCGTTGCGACTCTACATAAGCACTGTACTTGATATCTTTACTTAATATAAATGTTTTTACTGCTTCATTTGTGTGCATTGTATTAAAATTATCAGAATTTTGGCGGTCGATAATGCCCTGCTGCCGGGACAGGTTTCAGACCCCCAGAAGTAGTTGCAAGGTTTTAAAGCACCCTCGGGGCATGACAGACCTTGGAACTCTCACTGTGGCTTGGAAGTGGTTGGAGGATTCCGAACTGTGCGTTGGAAGCCAGCTAAAGCCATTTGGCCATGCAATGGCTTGGAACGCGTTCAACACCGATCAACAGGATTTTTCCGACATATCTCCGAAGCCCCTTGTCTACATCCCTTCTCCGCACCTCTGCCCCATTCAAAAACATTCCCTGCCCTCGTAGAATTGGTTCTAGCTTACCTTGTTAGGATACTCTTTCCGAGGTACTTGGGCAACTTAAAGTTACCTCAATCAGACGGACAATCAGGCTTGAATCCTGGAGATCTCCGGAAGATGTAGCTCACGATCATCCAACGATCATCCACTTTTCTTTGACCGCAATTACTTGCACCGCCGAGAGGGAACATTTGCCCCTGTAAAAGACCATCTCTGCTCGCGCGCATCTCTCAGCGGGAATTGTCCTTGGCAACCTTTGGTTCTGCTGCACCTGTCACCCCTGCTCCCGGGGAGACCGAAACAATGATAGCAATGATAGCAATTTTGCTGATCTCCTATGGTCTACTCTCTAACCGTCAGGTTCCGCAAGAACTTCAAGTCTGTCGACTCGGTTCAATATATATCCTCGGCGGCTATCTGTCAAGTGTCGCCCTACTCGCAACTAGAGGTGCGCGCTTAAAGCACTGGGCGATGTTGCCCTCTCAATTCCCCTCTGAAATCTTTCCAACCTCTCATCGATAGACATCTCTCCTTCCCATGAGGTGTTTTCCAAGCGTTCAGATATTCCAGTGATTGTGCTCGCTCAACTGTACCTGACGGAGCTCCTGTTAGGCGCTCCGACTTCGGAAGAGATGATGCTGATTCCAAATTTGGAACCTGTATCTTTGCCCGCTGTCAGAGTACGTCAGACAAATCATACTGTTTCCGAGCCTGTGTTTTCAACCCCCGAGCTCGACCTTCCTCCTCCATGTTCTCAGATTCGCCGGAGACGCGACTGAGGCGGAACGCCGGCTGCTCAATTCGGTTACTCCTTCATTGAGGAGAAAATCGCGTTTTTCCCCATGACCGTCCTCCTGCTGCTCAGGTGCAACTGCGGGCATTTTATTTTGGAGCGGTTGCAAGCCGTGGACGAAGGATTATTAAAGGTTCCGCAACGTCAGAACCGTCTTTTCTTGTCTATCCCGCACTACTGGTCTCCTGGCACCCCCACATTCACTACCGATGCAGAAAGGTCTTTGGCGCTCACTTTTCGCCGCAGAAAAGACGCAAAAGCCGCACTCGATACCATCGCCACGATTATGTATGTTCGTCTCCAAGGTTCAGCCTCTTCCCATCGCTCTATATCATCTTCCGGTGACTCATACCTTATCTCTATTTTGACCCCATATTGCATCCTGGTCGTGATCCGACGGCGCCATGGCAAGTGTCGCATGTGAAGACTGGGCCCATCCAACACTTGCACACAACTTAGGGTGCCTTATGGTAGGTAGGTAGGTAGATTTACACGGCACGGTCCCGCTTAGGAACGCCGGTTTCCAGGGGTTATCCCGGTGTGTACCAATCACTAATGACATATCCTAGTATGTCCGCGCTTCTGCGAAATTTAGCGCCTTTTCACGTTTCTAGCTGGTGCCTCGGGTAGATTTGGCAACCCGATGAGCTAAAATATAAGAAAAACTTACCTGTGCGCCCGTTGCCATTTCGATTGGAAGCTATTATGACCTCTTCCCATCGGTCCGATACAGTATATAACCGGGGCTCTGTCTTCCTCCGGCTTCAGAGACCTTCTTCCTTCTTCTTCCAAACTATGTACCCCGCACAGGCCAGTACCGACGGGGGTAGCCAGTCAAGGACTTCTTTCAATGAAAAGGCCCTTCAACGACCCCGGTATGAACCGCGGTCCCCGTCCGCAAAATCAATTGTGACAGTTGTATCTCGCAGGAAGTTCGACATAAAGGGTTTTCTATCCAAACTTTGGGGACTGCCGCTATTTGTCATCTGTGGCCAATTGATATTGCAAATCGCAGCATGGGGTTTCTTTGCTTATATTCAATCGCGGGGATTCCTTCCTCTGCCGCGGCGATTCCAGGGGGACCGCTCGGCGGATTGGTATAGACCGCTCACATGGCTTAGCACTCAAATATCCGCGGGCCTTGCTGGTCTTTCGTGCTAGTGAGTTATCCTGGCCAATCTTCAGCCTCGTGAGCCTGACGTGTGCCCAGCCTGTTTGCATTGGGAATCCAGCAGTCTATTACCCTCCACTTGCATGGGGAAGGGATGCCAATGCCCAAATTTATCTTGAGCATCCAGATAGCGAGGCGCTCGTTCATCGGCGACCTCAAGAAGCTGAAATTGACCGCATTGTCGCTCGCTGTGATGTTGGTCACCGGTGCTCAAACAGCAGGGTTCGTGCATTGTTCATTCAGCGTTTATCCCCATATTCACGGACTTAGATGGAGCAACTTGATAACACCTCAATTTTTGGACTTCGAGTCTTCCATCACGGGCCGAGAACTCGATCTATCCAGTACCCTTCTCCAATCTTCGCTTCCCGACCCAGTACACAAGAAATGTGTCTTCGACAACAGTAAGGACGCTAGCCTCATATTGACCTCTTGTCCGACCACCGCTTCATTCAGGCAATAATCCTGCCTTCACTGTCGGCCAGACAGAAAGCGGTTACGCAGCAGTGAACCAAGACCTGGACTTCCCTGCGTCAGTCATACTGCTGGGTCAATCGTTCGTATCGTCGACTGGTATGATACATGTCTTTTGTGTGGACTAGGCAAGCACTGAACAGTCCCTAGGTGGTATCCTTCCGTTGACCTTCGGCAACGTCACCTCTGACTCGTGGTTCTCAAATCAAACGACTCTTCCCGCGACCCTCTCGATTCACGGTGTCCTTCCCAACGATCTTTCCGTCGAATATTCCATTAGTCAACAGGGTGAGCCGGAGGGTACTTTACTGGACGATAAGTATTGATATGTGATCCAGGATACACCGCCGACGTTTCTTGCCAATTCCAGGATCTCAAGAAAGATACCACACCCTCACTTGATATTGAAACATCCCCTCTCGAGGATGAGGATGGGACCGTACAGGACATTAACTCTATTATTATGAGTTCAGATTGCGCCGGTCCAGGGTCTCCCGATGGTCCACGTGAGGTCGTCCTGTCTTTCTAAATGCTCAAACTGACATTGAATCCCCTTCTCAGTTAATTTACAAACTGTGGAAGCGTCTCTCGAGTCTGGTTCTGGCCACGTATCAATGATTGTGTGTGGTGGTTCGGGACAAAGCTACAGTACGTCCTCGAGATATTATTTGAGTATATCTAATGTCAACATAGCGCTGATATTTTCGGGGGCGGGACTGTATGATTTCGTTAAAACCATGGTCTGCACCCTCACCCCCAAGATCACCAAAGTCCTGGTGAATTATTCCAATGGCAACTCCTCTGACGACTCTTATAATAATGGCTTTCTCAACTCTACTGTGATCGACACTCAGACACTCTCCGGAGGGTCCCCGGATCTTGACGGGCCTGCTAGCCTCTCTGCAGTTGCGACGATTTACAACATGATGCAATTCTCACAAGGGAAAACAACCAACATTGTCGGAGATCAGTTGACGTCGTTGATTCTGAATAGCAATCTCGGTGACGACGCCATATTACCCGCGATGGTGGGTCCCATCTGATACGGCAATAGTTTTCTCACGGTCGTACAGGAAGAGTATCTGCGTGGGGTCACAGAATATAGTGGATCGGTAAGACTTGTAATCACTCAGGCTCTTCCTATTTCCGCTACATGTGTCGTCCCAGGTATTTCGCGCGTGTCTCTCCGTAACTGGCGAAGATGCTCCTTTCCTTGCCGCCGGAGTGCCCAGCGCACTGACCATCCCGGTAGGCAAGGGCAGCTTCGACACTGAATTTCTCGGGTGGGAAATCTCCATCACCACATCCTTGGTGCAGATTCCCGGGACTCTCATCGCGATTGCTACAATATATATCGTGCTTGCAGCCGTGGCGCGACATTCAGGAGATCAGAAGGGAAAGGCATTCGACCCCGCCAATACGCTGGATCTTGTCTCCGCCTCCGCCATCGGTGGGTTATGTGATGTATTTACCGGAACCGAGGAGGACCGAATCAAGGAATCTGAAGCTATTCATATCGTTCTCGAGGATGTTGAAGGGCGAGGCCCAATGTTTCAGGGTCGTGCCATTTGGAAAGATGGGCAAGGCCATGTGTAGCACACCTATGACTTTTCCCAATGTTTTGTGAACATTTGGTGGTTTAGAAACTGTCATTCATAGTTAGATACCTCTATGTAGGCCGCTTACCATTTTTTTTTCGAATGCAGAAGGTGTTCAAAGAGTTCAGGCTGTTTACTTTCTATATTACCTTTGCTGTCGTGCATCTTGGGATTCAAGTTTGCTATCTATTTTCCAACCAGTAGGGTTGCATGCTGGTACTGAGGACCTTGACGTTCCTTGATGGCCGATTCACGAAGGTCAGTCAGCCTGTGATTTCATACATTCTGCGCTAACGTCGTAACATACGTTGCTAGGAGGCGCATTTTGCGAGAGAGGCATACAAGGCAGAACAGAGTAGGAGCGCGCCAGCGAAGGCTATCGAATCCGCGATGAATCACCTGCCTACAAGGCGTCTCATGTCAGGCACGCAGAGTGATGAAGAAGAAGCCTCGGCATCGAAAAGGATGCACATGCTTACTATATGCGAAAACAACAACAACCTTAAAATTGTACAGTGGTCAATCAGTACATTTAAATCTATATACCGTTCGCATCTTGTAAACTGTGGGTATCAATAAATTTATTATACCCGCGTCCCGCCCACGCACTCTCACCCAAAGTGCTGCATAAAGCGTAATCCCAATATCTAACCCAAACACCGAGACATCCACAGCAAGGTCATTATCCACTTCCCAAAAGGTTATTTTGGTATATGAACTGGTGCTATTTTGCGAAGGGTCGCACTTAAAATCGGCGATCTCGAAGACCGGGATTATCCGAAGTCCTTCGTACAGAGGCTCATCACAGCCACAAAACCATCGCTCAAAACCTTACAACCGTACATGAAAGGCTGGTGGAGACGAGCAGAAATGTTTAGAATCAATCGATTGAATTAAAACTCAACCCACAAATAAGGGCTGAGGCACGATTGCAGACCATAATGGAAATTTGATCGGTAGACTGAAGTCGTACTACTGGCCTTGTAAAAATATCTCCATCATGTTGTACAAAAACAAACCCACTGACGCAGGAGGTAAAACCTCTTTCAGTCGTTATCACCACATCTGCAGGGAGGTTGCCAAAATATCAAGGCAAATGATACTGAACTATTTCATTCAAATCGACAGGGGGGGTGACGCGTGACCGGATTTACCTATTCGACATTTCGACAGCGGCCGGATTTTTGCGTGACACCCTCATAAATTTCGACAGTTTTGACGCTTTTTTGTGCTCTGGGTGGGGGGGGGGGGGGGGGAGGAAGGATACTCGTGACAGTTTGGAGGCTCGACAAACCCCTCCATGACGCGTGACCTCGACCAATATTCGACATCGACAGAGGGGTCCGTGACCCGTGACTGTCGATTTAAACGAAATAATTCAGTATCTGATTATTCGTAGGAACAGGTGCAACAACATGACTAGTTACGACAGCCAACCTATATTCAGGCAAGCAACCTGAAACTCGGACATCTAATATTGAGGATCAACACCTCGATTCTCTCAGAGCGAATGATCTCTAATACCCGCTAATATGTGAGTTGCTCCCACACTCACGTCGACCTCGCCTCGACCCCTCTGGTTTTGAGACGAATAGGGCCAGCCTGTGTGGCCTAAATTGGAGTGGCTGCGTGTAAAATCACGACCGGTGGAATATAGGCATACAGTCTTGGGAGAGATTTAATCGAAAGTCTTGTGGTAGATTGACCGAAAAAGCCTCGCACGCCAAAGGACATTTATACCGACCACCCGAAAAGCGATTACATCGGTCGTCGTAAATGCGAATATGTCGTGACAGGTGTGGTGACTTCCTGATTTATAGAAAGTACAATTTTTTGTTAACAATAGCTGAAGTTGGCATCTAAGTACATGTTGTAATGCTGGAGCCCAGTTATTCTGAAGTTCGATATTTTGTTGGTTAACGTGAACAAGTACGAAAAACACGTGACAACAGTCAATTTGGCTGAATAAAAAATTTCATTGCTAAACTAGAACCATTGCTTGTATGCTATAAATACATATATGGAGTATCTACATTAAGCCTAATCAAGAATCACCGCCAGCTAATATATTGAATGTGTATTTAAAAATAAAAAATAAAATGGACTAAACAGATTCAAACTGGCCCCATCTTGATGAATTACAAAATCGCTAATTCCATTAGATTGAGCTCTTAAAAAGACTTCAAAAATTTAACGAACACAGCCACTATTTCATTACATCATTGAAATGCACTGATGTTAGTTTCGCTAACTCAAAAACCTGGATCCGATTGATGAAAAGAATGATCACTTTATTACATAAAGTACTTGTAAAAGGCAAACAAAAACCATACCCTCATTAATTTTTGTCACAGGATTCTCGGGGAGAGTCGAGACTGATGCAAAGAGTAGTGTCAATGGGTTCCGGTTCAACATCACCTGCCATGGTTCAAGACTGGGAAGGAATTCATCGAGTCTGTATACCTTATATATATATCTAATTCACGGCATAAACCACTGATGTGTTCATCGAGAGATTGACATTTTTGGCTTGGCCAAATGGCTTGCACCTGCACCAAATGGCTTGTGCCAGGCAGGGGCATGTGTTTTGGTGGGATCACCCACCCATGCCCGGCTAAATGGCTTGCAAGCCATTTTGTCAGCTCGCGCAAGCCATTTAGCCGGCTTGGCATCAGCCAAAAATAGCAACTGGCTTGCGTGTCCCGTACATCGACTAAGCCCTCTACAACATCGCTCCCATGAGGAATGCATTACTACGAGATGCTTCCAACACTGTGCCACAAATTTCCGCGAGTATATTGAACATGGTGGTAAAACCTGTCATCATCACTACCAATGTCCAAGACAAGTCGTCTCTCCAACGAAAGCAAGCTGGCTTGTGACAGCGGTCTGACCCGTTGAAGATTCCGCATTCACCGGAAGTCAAAATTCCTGCCCAAAACCATCACAATTTGAAGGCCAGAGAACCAACCTCAACCCATATTCCGTCTACTTAAAAGTTGACACCTGTCTAAATTGAACAGAAATTCCTAGATCTTCTGTGCAAATCTACCATAGAATACTCAAATGATTTGTATGCTGGCCATAGGAATGAATCTACAGGTTGTGATTTCATGTTGCTGACACTGGTTGAACTTCAATGGTCAAGAAATATCGAAATTGTGTGATGCCATGGGCAGATTCATCCAAAAGCAATGTACAACAACACCATGAAGACATGTAAGAGCTCACAACTGGCTAGGAAACCTTTTTGGTGATCACGAACAAAATGACTTGCACAAGCCATTCTGCCTGATGGCATCGAAATGGGCATGAGGGTGGTGTACACCCGAAAACATTGAAATTCCGGCGAGGGCAAGGTCAAAATAATATCTGTGAGATCTATTTCATTCTCTTCTAGCAATCTACAACCATTAAAGTATAAATTTTGGGCACATTGTGGGTGTTAGACATGTTGTGTGCCATCATAAGCCATTCTGCCAGCAGAATGGCTTGTGTCTGGCATGAGTAATTTTTTTTTGTATTGAGGTTTAAACATCATCTGATCGGTAGTTGTGATATATGCACTCACATAGACCACTGAGATGCTTAGTTCCATTCAATTTCAACCCCACTCCCACCACCTGCCAAATGGCGTGCGCAAGCCATTCTGCCTGATGGCATCAATTTGGGCGCGTGGCTTGCACCCGAGAATATTGAAATTCTAGTGAGGGCGAGGCCAAAATAATATCTGTGAGATCCATTTCATTCTCTTCTAGTAATCTACAACCATTAACATCTTAATTTTGGGCACACTGCAGGTGTTAGACTTGTTGTATGCTATCACAAGCCATTCTGCCGGCGGAATGGCTTGTGTCTGATGTGAGTGATTTTTTCTTGTATTGAGGTTTAAACATTGTTTGATCAGTGGTTGTGATAGCAGGGGCATGCCTTGCAAGGAGAGACAGAACCTTGATGATGATACATGGATGAGAATCCCGTTGGCGTGTATAGCTTGGTCGCATTAGTCACACTCACCCTGGGGGAAGCGTGACGTGACCGACATCGGCCGTGTTTGGTACCTGTGGTTGTGATATATATGCACTCACAGAGACCACTGGGATGCTCAATTCCATGGAACTTCAACCCCATGCCCGCCACCTGCCAAATGGCATGCACAAGCCATTTTGCCTGATGGTATCAATTTGGGTGGGGGCATAGCTTGCGACCAAAATACTGAATTTCAGGCAGTCACACACCGAGAATCATGTCCAAACTATCTAAATAACCCCCTGCTAACATTCTAAGAAGAGTTTAAAGTCAAGCGGTCTCGTTTTAAGAGCGGTTGAACATGACTTGGGCCATCACAAGCCATTTTGCCTGATGCGATCAACAGGGCGGAGATGTGGGTTTCAACCACCCGTGGTGAAGAAATGATTAATGAGGCTCAGAAGCATCTCGAAGGCAGGTCCATACTATAATTGATTAATTAACCATTCTTTAAGATTTTGCTCATTCGGCAGTGCTCATCAATTTGTACATGTTGGTTACTTTCTCCGTGAGGCTTAACTGCTCTTCGCTCTCTCTCCTACCGTCCACTTGCTCGGCTGTGCTTTTCTCCCTTATATCCATTCTCCTTTTGCTTTCTCTCTGCTCTTCTTCTTGGAGCAACCCCTTCTGGTTTCTGTGCTTCTCAATGGGACCTTTTCATTTGTGCTAGAACAGCTGACCTGCGCGCAGTTATTTCTTGACAGGCCGCAGCGGATCTCAGTTGCTGCTGCCTACGGCGCAGCGTGAATTATACATCTGGGGCCACGTAGTCCTTCCGGCAGAATTCTTGACATATAAAATCGATATCTGCCCTGCTGTCGGTTGGAATGCTATTTTTTCGCCCACTTTGATTATTATTATTATTATTCCTCGTATTTAAGCAGATGCCCTGATTTCGTATGCACCTGTTTGCAATCAGCTCCATTGGGGATTTTGTTCTCAACCATGTTCAACGCCTCCGTCCAAGCTCGCCAAATTAGGCGTGCATTTTTCCCATGCTTATTTCTTCAGGCAGTGCGAGGTGAGCCCCAAATCACAAATCAGCTTCAATTTGACAGGGCGCACGAATCACGCGGCCGACTTTCGCACGCCCAAGGCCTCAATTTGCCATTTCTTTCTCATCCACTCCTCTTCCGCTCTGAGCCGACCTAATTTGGTCCACCTTTCTCATGTCTATTCCGAAACTATGACCTCAATCAACCTTCTCACACCAAATAAAGCAAAATTTCAATGCCCATGGAAACTCAAATAGATTTCCGACGAATCTATTCGCATATCAGTGCCACTGAGATTGTGAAACTAAGGCACATAGATTCTCAAAGAGAAATAGTAAGAATCTGCATGAGCATCAGCTGTATTGAAACAAAGGACTCCAGTGGCATTGAAATGCTCTTTGAAAGTCAGCACGCATTTCAGCCGCGCTGAAATCCTGAGGGATTTTTGCCATTGGAGGAAGCCAGCCAATGGCAAAAATGGCTCAGAATTTCAGCGCTGCTGAAATGCGCACCGATTTTAGAAGATTCAAAGACCCTTTCAGTGCAATCAAAATGCTTTGTTTCTTTATAGCTGATTCTGGTATTGAATTTTCCACTTTCTATTTGATTTTCCATGCAGCTTGGTTTCATAATCTCAGTAGGACTGATTTTCACATAGATTCTTAGGAAATCTATTTGAGTTTCCATGGGCATTGAAATTTTGCTTTATTTGGTGTGTCTGGTAAATTACGGCGTGCCGCCCATTTCTAGCAAACACGCGGTCAATTTTCCAGCGCTCAAGGCCCCGCTCAAAAGGCAGGTCTATCTATTGTTGCTCCACTTTCCTCCGCTGATCATTACCCCACCACCCCAGCTGCTGCCGTCCCTCTTGACGGTGTCAAATGATCCTCGGATACGTCAAGTCCTCTGCGAGATATAAATTCTGGCATCCTCTCCATCAAATACGGTGCCGAATGGCTCTCCGCGGATGAATCAAGCCCGCTACAAGTTAAGTACACAAACGTCCAGACCGAGCGATACTTCATCCAAGCTCATTTGCAACCATGCTTGAAACCTTGACTTCCCACTGCGCTCCTATGTGCCACAATCAACAATCAAAGTATCGCCGACTTTCAAGACCGGCGTTGAGCAGCAAGACCGACGAGTCAATTGCAACCCCGCTGGAATGTATCTTAAGGCTGAGCTTGATAGCAAGACGTCTTGCGCTTCGGACAACTGGCTCATTGCGACACCACAAGACGTAGAACTCGGCTCTAGCAAGATGTTGGACTCCTGGCGACGCCACTTCCGACCTTACCACAAATCTTCACACTCGATTCTGAACGACGGGGGAGGTGGGGTGGAGAATTCCTACCGCGCGTTCGTTTTCTTCATAACACCACATTCAAAACTCACGGCAGTCGTTAGTGTTACGCCCTTCCCGACACCCTACAATGTTTCGCTGATCATTCCGCCGTCTTCATTTACTGCACGCCTCAGATGTGTGCGACCTGGAGAATGCATCGAGGGTTCACGGTCCTCGTCTTTCTTCTCGAATTACTGCGGTTCTGGAGAGTCACTGCTTTTCTCGATGCTCTAGATTTTATGATTATTCATCTCTAGATTTCTGCGAGTACATATGTTTCGAGAGTGTAAAAAGTAACTTATGAGACCTAACTTTAACTTTGATCGCCCCTTTGGCTTGGCGGGGCTAACTTTACGGTACTCTACGGTACTTTTCCCACACTCGGCGAAAGTAACTTATTGACAGCTAACTTATACGGTTCTCAGAAGATAATTCATGGACTCCAATAGACGCTTCCCAACACCTCAAGGGTACTATACACATTAGTAATTATCATTTTCACACTGCTAAAGTGTCTGTGCGAGCTTTCATCATTGTTTACTCAAAGTTCAGCAATATCCTTTGTGTGTGGATCTGGAACAGAGAAACCAACACTCAATCATTGTTCCTGTCTTGAAGTTGAAATAGCTGTAGGGCTGTTCGCCGTGCCCGTCGCGCCGGTTCGACGGGTTCCGTACAACGGGTAGCCGACCCGTTCTGTCGAGGCTTTCTGAAAATGGTTGACAGGCCGAATTTCTTGGTCGACGGCCGTTGACAGGGACCGATGGTGACGGGTTCCGGAAACACCTGACACCGAAAATATCGCCTATTTTGTTGAATTTGGGTGTCGAAATGCGCCCCCTACCTCTGAAAAAAGTTCGCCTTGGTTTGCAAGTGTCGGCACTGATTAAAACATCCCCGGAAGAACATCGATGATCTATTCCTATTTGGAGTAGACTGCAACATCGAGCCTTCAATCTTCAAATTTTGGGTGTACTCCTTCCCAAAACCGGCCTACACAGTGGGTGCATGCAGACGATCGTTCCATGGTCTCAAGTTGTGTTATATGTTGCTTTTCAGGCGAAAGAAAGCAGCTTTCAGTTATATTCAAGTGCAGAGATTCAACACCAAAAGACCGATAAGAGGCTCTAGCTTCGAGGTAAATTGGAATAAGGTTCCGCCCGCCATATTTCAGTCGAACCAATTTCGTGAAGGTGCCCCCGTCTCGACGGCCGTGACGGCCGTTCCATCGGCCGTCTCGTTCCGTAGACACTTTTACTGGCGCTGCGACAGGACTGTAACGGGACGGATTTGCCCGTTCGACTCCCGTCGAAACGACGGCCGTTCCCTTAAATAGCTGGAAGTAAGCCGTACACTGCACACATCCCCCAACTCGCGGAAATAGGCATAGGTTTTTGAGCCTGGAAGGCATGAATTTCTCAGATAGACAATTCTTCAACACCAAATAGAATGATAGCTTGTGCATCCCTAAGATGTGGAATACATAGATGATCAACTATGAATTATCTCGAGTTGGAAGCCGAGAAGGATAATTATAAAACCAATACATCTTTTATTGTGTTCGTCTATTCACATCGTTCATATGAAGAATATCATACCACAGCTTAGGCTTTTCTATTAGGTGCTACGGGGTGCGGATAGCCGAAGCACTGGTGGCAGAAAGCCGAATAAATCAGATATGGGTGAAGAAATAATACCTAGACTTGTTTCAGTTGGCTTAATTACATCTACTTACACATTTACCCCCTGTTACTTGACGTTACTTGAAGTTACTTGAAGTTACTTAAAGTTACTTACCGCTAACTTGGCCGCCTAAGTTGGATCAGCCAAAGTAACTTGTGCCATCAGATGGCATCAATTACCGCCAAGTTCGCCCGTTCGTTGCCCGTTCGCTTCCAAGTTACTGTCAAACCGGTGAGTAATGGACATAACACAGAAAAGAATGACTAGAATGTTCATTTGGAAGACTATCTCGGTTATTTTACACTGCAGGGAGTCGAGGAGTCTCCTTACCGTACTGTGCACGACTGTAAGGCTCACACGGCCGTGGCTTCATTACTCGCCTGCTCCACCCGTACCTTCTTTTTACTCGCCGCTGTGCCCATATTCTTGGAGCTCTTTGCTTTCTTTGTTGGCTTCGAATTCTCCCTCAATTTTCTTGTTCCCCTTCCTCTTCAGTGTCACTGTCACCAGAATAGCCGTAGTTGGAGTGAAGATCGAGGGATCCTCGCGGCGAAAGGTGGGTGGGCGAAATTCAGGGTCATATATGGTGTGTTCCTTGTTGAGATTGAGCATCTGTGCTGTGAGTTCTGCAGTAGTCCCGTTGGTAAATGGAGCAAATGGATTCTTGTCAGAAGAGTAATGGGAATGTTTTTCACACGGTTAGCGGTAAATTGTGCATGCAAAGACGCGGATATTGTTCAATAAAACGAGGTACGAGTTTAAATTATATTGAAGCGTCTGGCTGCGAGAGACTACGGATATTGTGCTGGGAGTCGTTAACTTACTCTAACGTCCTGTTACTTTTTCTAGCTTGAAGTTGCTTAAGTTAACTTATACAAGCAGTTGCCGGCGCTTCGCGCCGGCTCCTACTTGCGGACGTTCAAATAAAAAAATTTGGACAATGTATTACAATAAAAACTCTTTCCATAAAATATTGTGGGTATACAATGGTGCACCGGAGTCGACAACGCATATGAGTAACCATTCATTCAAATTTTATTAAACTTGATCATAAACTAGCTGAATTTACTGGGGAGTGTATATGAACGAGTTGGGTGGGTTTGCGTGGGTGTATGGAGAATACAATGACTCTCAAACGAGTTGAAAAAATCCGCAATGGATGCCGACGAACGAATTTCTGGGCCTGCGCAAGCAACTGTCTCTGCATGTTTCCGAATTTCAGCACGCAACTTGAACCTTAGATTGCGATCACCAGAAACAGATATATTCAGCGCAGCGGCTACGTGGGACAGACTTTCGGTTGAAATTTGTTTATCGTCTGTGGAGAGGAGAATGTTCAACACGGCTTTTGACATATCTAGACTTGAAGTCCGGGGAGAGGGCACGGCAGGCAGAGTGATCCGGTCTTGGAGACACAGAGCTATCCACGCTGTGATCCACACAAGCTCCACTGGCGATGTGATTAAGAAAAATGCGTCGACATTGTACTAGATTTAAACGGGCACATGGGATAGCATGAAGTTCAAGAGATCGTTGTATTGTCTGTAGATCAGCATGGAATACAGAAATACGAGTACGCGTGGCATGGTGTCCAAGTAAAATATCATTCAATAGTTTCAACGAGGTCGCACTGGTAACATCAGTCATATCAGTCATCGATGAGGCAGAACCGGACGTAGAAGGACAGCGGCAAACCAGAGGTTCATCGCAGATGCATCTACGTCCAAGGGCTGATAAAATGAGTACTTGAGCACCGGTAATGATAGGCAATAGACAACTCACATTGTGCGGGCACGTCGACCATGTCAACCATGCCACAGAATGTTTGGGACAGGAAAACAGCATCTGAAACCTATCTTAGCTCGCGAACTGATTTTGACAGATGTGAGCAAGGTACCTACTTGACTGTTTGTCTCGGGCCAACGATTCCCGAGGGGAGATTGAACGAGACAAGCAGAAGAGTCTCGCGACAAAAGAATAACCAGTCACGACCAAGAACAAGGTCATATGGGAGACCGGCAGCAATAGAAAGCTTCATGTGCATTGAGCATACAGTGTCGCCACAAGGAAGAGTAAGGACCCCAGAAGCCGAGGAATTGGAAGCCGGAACTCCAGAGCTTAAGATCCAGTCAAGAGCCACCCGAGAATGCTCGGACTGAGGGTCGAGAGGCACATTGCAGAAAGTAGTCATAGTGCGCGGGGTAGATGGAAGCAAGCGAGGGCAGCTGCGTCACTCCCACGTCGACATTTGCCACGTCAGCAGCTTCCAAGTATGGTCATTAAAACCGAGATTACGCAAAAAACGCTGACGAAAATGTGATGCACGGCCAAAATCCAAAATCATGCGCCCTATAGAAACCGTACCTTACGGTAGCGGGAATCTTTCAAGTAAGGCTTCGCGGCGCCGCTGCGGCCGACATTTTTAGGCGCGGAAGTTCCTGTCGTACTGTGAGCGCCATGCTCGGTAAATTCCTCGGCGTCAAACTGTCGGCCACATGTCTGGACATTTGGTCATGCCAATCTCTCAAGTAAGCTTCGCCGCGACATTTGGCCGGCGCACAGTTCCGTGATGAGGATGATGCTGGACCGATGGTGGTGATTGGAATGGTGATAGAAAGTACATATGGAGATACGGCTTCGGACGGACAGAGGGACTCAATTTTATAAAGAGAGTGAAGTTACTTTTGCTAACTTTACGTTACTTGCCTGCCATAAGGAAAGTAAGTTACTTTTGGCAGGCCAAGTTAATTTCGCAAGTAACTTTAGTAACCATCCATATGTTTCCCATTCGCCATGCGCCCTACCACCAACTTCCCCCTGTTACTGACGCTGACATCCAAGTACCCGCGCGTTAAGCTGTAAGACTAAACACTAATTTTCTATTCAATTCACCTTCATGCGAGCTGCCCACGTGCTTTGGCATGTTGCCGTAGGCTTTCTCTCATCCTTCCTTCCTCTAGTACACTGCTCATATTTCCTTTCACCTAGCGTGTTACACAATCAATTCTCGCGCTCCGGTTGAAGCGACCAATTACATCCGCCGCCTCGTCAACGTACGACTTTGCTCTCAGCACTTTCCCTTCCCGTGGTCAGCACAGCACGTTTCATTGCCAATGGGATGTTCCGCGAGCGATTGTACTATCTCATGGCGAATTCCTTATTAGTTTTATATATTCTTCAGCATCGCTGACCGGCTCATCAGCTTCCTCCCGCCCCGGACGCTTCTGCCTCCCAGCTATTTCATTTGCATTTGTGTTCCGGCGAGAGGGAAGGACATTCCTGGTAGCTGGTTAGTGTTTGCATCTCGTTCGATACTATGTATTTCTATCGCCTTTTGATGCTTCATGTGTAGGCACTTCCCGGACATTTTACTCCCTGACCCTCCCGCCAACATCTCGATCGGCGCGGTTCCCGAATCCCGAAGCCCGCGGCATATGGGAACGCGGTGTCCATCGAACGCATCCGCAGAGTTGCGGACTTTGTTGTGGCCCGGGAGTGGTCGCCATTGGCCGACGAAAGGGACGGGACGGGGTCTCCAATTGTACCGTGATATTATCCATTGTACCGCATGTAGTCTCCATATATGTCGCATGGATTAATTGAATCGTTAAACACACATGTTAACAGGTTTCCAGGTCAAAGTTGGGGGCACCTTGATGTCGAACTTCATCCGAAATTTTGAGTAACGGTATAATATTGTTATTCAACATGTCTGCGCTTCCGCCGGAGCGAAGCGATGGCATTCCTTGTGAAATTGATGATTTTAGCAAGTCTCTATCAACACACCATTTCTGTGCGGCAGGTTGGTTTTTGTCTCGAGTTTCAGTAGTAAGTCCAGCGAGATATATCCTGTGAGATAGACAGACATCACAACATGGATTGTCTGGAATCAAGTTGAGCGAGAAAAGGGATCAAACTTGAACCATGGGAGATTCAGGCTTCATCATCATGTGAAGGTTGACCATAATTCTGATGCTCTCAGGCCGTTCAGTGAATACCGAGATAAATGGGAATGATCCCTCCAGATTGTCTTCCGGTTCAATGAAAGCAATACAAAAAGGAACAACTCCGAAGACAGATATCAAGGCAGACATTGAGCATACATCAAGGAACAGAACCAGGTCAATGCCGAAGATATATAGGTAGGTGTCCTCTGACCCAACAAGGTGAAAGGCTATTCTAATTAGCAAACCCGAGGTTGATGGTCCGATACCGGCTCGCGCAATTACTCACGACGGCGGCCCGATGGGGGTTGATGGAGATGTTGCAGTGACCACGGTGGAGGAGGGAGATGACCGGAGTCCATCAAATTGGAGAAATATACGAAATAATTACAGCGAGAAATATTGGTGTAGCCGAGCACAAGCCACGCCACGCCCGCCCGCCGCAGCCATTTCAAACTCCGCTAAGCGGCGCAAGCCATTCGGCCAAGCAACGGCCAAGCCACTTGGCTACAGTAATAAGCGCGGAGGTAGTAACCGGCTCATCGGCACTGGGCGGCATTGGCTGATGGTGACCGCCACTGCCAAACACCATACATAATGCCAGTGGAATCCGGTGCCCGCCACTCAGTCTCTTCCTCTTTGACCGAAAGCGAGCAGCTTAGCAAGCCGTGCTCTCGGTGTTTTCCACTGGATTTTGCTGGAATCCACTGAAAAATCCAGCCACACACAACAATTTCCATCGAATACACCGAATACCGCTGGATTCCGATGGTTTTCACTGGTCACCCTCAAGGAAATGTGCCAGAGGAATCTACTTATGTGAGCCATTCTTTCAGCAAATAATGATCATTTGAGATGACATTCGAAGCCCTGTGTCGTTTAAATGGTGCGGATTGCGTCCAATGTTGAATTCGGCATGAATCCCCGGTGGTTCAGGATAGCGGCTGTTGAGCTTGGCACTCACATATTATATCACCCCATGTAACCCAAAAAACAGGAATTGTTTCAAGGTAATGTTGAAATACAACTGGGGTATCAAAAAAGTTTGGCGTGATTTGCCCGCAGAATACGTTCGAATCTAGTGAACTACATGGGAGTGATGGCGGCAACTTGCAACGGGTGATTGGCGAATATGGATGAGCTTTGATGAGAGACAGTGCCAAACACTGTCTGCCAACGGCCGCCGGTATCCACCGTGGCCAGCGGCGGCCGCAGTGTTAGCGGTAGCGCCTCAGTTACCAAGAAGGAACTCATTATATTAATATCTACCTGTTAGCGTAGCCTACGGAATGATTAGATCTGAAATAAAATATTGTAAAGGAACGGACGTACGCCTCAGTTACCAAGAAGGAACTGAGGCTTCTAGCGAGTAGCGTAAACTATGCAGTAGAGGAATGACGGGATGAATGAATGTGGTAAGTAAGAATTAGTAAGTGATTATACTCGGTACCGCTAACACTCCCCTCAGACCGTTAGTCCGAGACCTTCGGTAAACCGCAAAGTCTTGACGGCGTCCAGCGGCTTGGTGAAGATATCAGCGATGTTGGCGTCGGAGGCGATCCAGGTGAGTGAGATGATGCGGGATGCGACGGCTTGGCGAACGAAGTGGTACGGCAATGCAATGTGCTTAGTACGTGAATGGAATGAGTCGTTTTTCGCCATTGCAATCGCGGCCTGGTTGTCGACGTGGATCGCAATAGGTCCTAGGGTGATCTTGAAGACCTCTTGGATGAAGGTGCGGATCCACATGACCTCCTTCGTTGCGCGTGCCAGAGCGATATATTCTGCCTCGGCGGTAGAAAGCGCGACCGAAGTCTGCTTTTTCGCACTCCAGCAGATCGCTCCCCCGAAAAGGGTGAACGCGTAGCCCGACATTGAACGCCAGTCGAGCACCTCAGAACCCCAGTTGGAGTCTGAGTACCCGGCAAGGCGATCCGGTGTCTTCCCGAAAATCAGCCGCTTGTCGCGCGTACCTTTAAGGTAACGGACGACGCGCTTGGCTGCCTCCCAGTGAACACGCCCGGGGTTGGACAGGAACTGCGACAGCAGGCTTGTCGCATACGCGATATCCGCCCACGTGTGATTCGCAATCCAGATGAGGGAACCGATGACAGCGCGGTAGGGGATGTCGCGCATGTCCTCGATCTCCTCCTCTGTCTTGGGACAAAACTCGCGGCCGAGACGAGCGCCAGGAGCGAGAGGAGAGGGGGCTGGTTTGGCGTTCTCCAGCCCAGCGAGAGCAACAACATCATCAATATATGATGTCTGCCCAAGCGAGATCGTTCCGGCGTCGTGGTCCTGGTGGATGGAAATCCCCAGAAAATGGGTCGCGTTGCCGATGATCTTGGGGAAATTTTGCGTTGAGTTCCCGTTCGAGCTGGATTAGTGCATTGGTATCGTTTCCAGTCGATATGGTGTCATCAACATGAATACCGAGGTAAATACGCTCGGTACCCGAAATGCGGTAGAAAACGGCGGGGTCGGTTCCGCTGCGCGTGAAACCAAGCTCGAAGAGGTGCTTATAGAGGGTGTCGTACCAGATCCGGCCCGCGTCCTTCAAACCGTAGAGTGCCTTGTGCAGTTTCCATATATGGGTTTGGCGCGGTGTTTCCGGTGAGTCGAAACCTTCGGGTTGCTCGACGTAGACGGGTGTGGGAAGGAAACCGTTGAGGTAGGCACCACGGAAATCAGTTTGTCGAACGTCCCATCCGTTGTGTGCCGCGAGGGCAAGTAAAATGTTGCGCGAGGTGGGTTTGAGTACGGGGGCAAAAGTTTCCCCGTACGCGCCGAACGCGTCCTGGTAGTCGCCCCGAGCCACGATCCGGCCTTGCGTTGTGTGATTTCGCCCGCGGAGTCCGTCTTGTTATCGAAGACCCACTTGAGAGGGATGATGGGAGATTTAGCATCAGAGCGTGGGACGGTAGAGTAAGTCTCGTGGTCGTCAAGCGACGTGATCTCACTCTCCATGGCCTCTTTCCACTCATTCCACACCTCGCTCCTCTCCGCCTGGCGCACCGAACGCGGGATAATCGACGCCGCGTACGCCTTTCCCGCCCTCTGGACTGGTTCGTCGGCTGGGACCTGCAGCCCGCGCGCAAATTGGCGCGATCCGCCTGTTACGCCCTCACCGCTTTGCAAACGGCGCACGTACGCGGACGGCTTGCGGATACGCCGCCCGAGCTCCTCCCCCATTTCGCTGACGTCGTCTTGTGGGACGGCTACGTCCACGTCGTCGGCATCGATGTCTTCGGCCGTAAAGGTGGGACGATGAGCTGGCGGGTTTGTCTGACTTCCAGACTGACTCTCCGCTATTTTAGGCGGCGTTTTCGGCGGCGTTTCTACGCTAGGAGGTGCGCTGGATGAGCTAGATGTGGTGGAAGGGCTCGAGGTGCGTTGCGCATCGCTCGGCGCGGCATTCTGCTGACCCGTGCCTGTTTTAGGATGTGCGGGCACCTCTACTGGGACTTCCCCAGGCGCCTCCTCCCCGAATACCGTTCCGTCTTCGAAGCGAACGTTTCGCTCGACGGTGATGTATGCTTCTTCGGCCAGTAGACCTTGTGGCCGTTCGGGGTCTCTGCGCTCGGCCCAACCCATATCGCCTCCACGCCACGCGGGTCGAGCTTCGACCCACCAAGCACCCTCACCCAAACTCTGCACCCGAATGGCCGTGCGCGCCGCAGGTCGGGCTTGTTGCCCGTCAGGCGCTCGTACGGCGATATTGGTGCCGTTTTCTTCGTGGGTGTGCGGTTTCGAAGCCAGACGGCGTAGATCACGGCGAGCCCCCAAATTGTTTCGGGAGGCCGCTGGCGATCAGCATCGCCCGCATATGGCCCCCGAGCGTGCCATTCAGGCGCTCGGCGGCTCCGTTCTTCTGGGGTGTCATGGGGGTTGAGCTCGCGTCTCGTCCCCTGTGCCGCCAAGTGCTTGTCGAATAGGCCGCCGGTGTACTCCCGCCCGCGGTCGCTCCCAAAGCATTTGATGTCGACGCCGTGCTGCGTCTTCATCTCCGCTTCGAACACCTGGTAGTGTGCCAGGGTCTCGCTCTCCTCCTTGGATTTCTGGAGGTAGAGCCCCGCGACGTCGGTGTTATCATCGAGGAAGGTACCGTAATACCTGTATCCGCCTTTCGCCGTTACTGACGCCGGCCCCCACAGGTCTCCTGATACGAAATCGCCGGGACCTTTGGAGCGTGGGTCTTTATGCTTCTTGGCGATTGGTACGTTCTTCATTTTAGCTTGGATACAGGCCTTGCACTCAACGATAGGCGTGGATAGATCGACAGCGAAGTTTAGCGCGGCCCTATCTCGTGCCAGCACCTCAATAGTGCTGTGCGCCAGGTGCCCGAGGCGCTCATGGGCCTCGGTGCGCGTCAGTGGCCTTCGTGCGGCATGGGCGGCCTGCGGCAGTGCCCGGCTCTGGTTTCCAGGTCGTCAGCGGGTACACGCCATCACGTTCGGGGACGCGGAGGATTACTCTCCCCGTCTTGCTATCAGTGAGCATGCCGTGACCGTTCTCGGTGTTGCTGAATATGAGGCCGTGCTTGCGCAGTCGAGTGAGGGAGATAAGGGGAGTCGAGCACGACGGGAGATAGTACGTGTTCGAGAGGCTGAATGTTTTCACTACCCCGTCCTCCTGACACGCAAACTTTGTAGTGCCTTTCTGGGTTGCGTACTCGATGCCCGAGGCCGTCTGGATCTCGTACGGCGCGCACGATGCGATGTCAGCGAAATTTTCGAGGTCGCCGTCGTAGTGCTGGGATGCGCCGGTGTCGAGGGTCGAGTCGTCTGGCCAGAGGTGGTGCGGAGCGCGAAGCTCGGGGATGCTGCCGCCAGGTAGGCGTGGTCTTCGGTGGCATTCGGCTGCTGGGGCTTCGCCTCGTTCTCTGCGCAGCCGCTGCCTTCCCTTCTTTCCACCACCGCCCTTCTTCCTCCACTTCGGCGGCCCTTGGCCTTCCGCACCCGCCGGGACGGTAACATTTCTCCACGGTATGATTGCTATATCCGCAGTTGGTGCACGACACCTTTCCCTTCGACTGCTGCTGACGCTGGTACCTAGCCGCCATCGCCATGGCTTCCTCGCGTTCGCGGCGGTCATCGGCCAACTCGAATTTGATGGATTGCTCGAGGGTGCGGTGGACTAGTGCGAAATCGAGCTCCTTGCCGGCCGCCGTCGCCGTGGTAATCGCCGTCTGCACCACAGGGCGCTGCTTCTCGGCATGGCCTTGGTGAGGATAGCGGCGTAGACGTCATCGGTGAGTGTTCCGCCGGCGAGGATATATTCGTTGCGCTTTTTGATCAGGTGCTCGATGGTCTTTAGTGCGTCCTCGGGATCTTCACTGGTGCAGCGCGTCTCGGTGAGTTCCAGTAGCAGGTCTGTCTTGGCGAGTACCCCTGATTTTCGAAGTGTTCACACAGGGTGTTCCACAAAGTGGAAGCCGGTCTGACGCCGATCAGACGCTGGTGGATTTCTTCCGGCCAAGATGCGATGAGGATATTCATAATGGCGGCTTGCTTCTGCAGCCACTCGTCCATGAGGTCCTCGTAAGCATCCACCTTTATTTGTACGCTTCCTTTTCGGCTTTTGACGCGTTGTCAGCTGGCTTCTCGGGTGCTTGGGGCTCCTTCGCCCGACCCATTAGATGCTTTCGGAAGCCCGGTTGGCCTAGCAGATGCGCAGTCATGCGCTCCTTGTAAGACACCCAGTTCGTGCCGCCCTCCAGTAATTTGGGGACTGTGGTCACGACTTTGCCGGTGTCGAGGTCAAGGATAAGTCTGAGGCCATTTAACCGTTCGTGGCCCGTAACCTGTTAGCGTAGCGCCTCAGTTACCAAGAAGGAACTCATTATATTAATATCTACCTGTTAGCGTAGCCTACGGAATGATTAGATCTGAAATAAAATATTGTAAGGAACGGACTACGCCTCAGTTACCAAGAAGGAACTGAGGCTTCTAAGCGAGTAGCGTAAACTATGCAGTAGAGGAATGACGGGATGAATGAATGTGGTAAGTAAGAATTAGTAAGTGATTATACGGTACCGCTAACAGCCAGCGAACTTCTTACCTCCGGGCATATTACTCCTTGGCTAAGTCTGGTAGTTGGAGTTATGGTCATGCAAACTGTCAACAATGACTCTAGAAAAAAATGGCCTATGTTCAGACAATAGGTTCGACATGGAAACATATGAAAGAGTGAGAAATCACTAACTATGTCTGAGTTGGTGGATCATTTGTGTGAGAAGAAGTAAATTGGTATGTCGATCATAATTTTCCCACGTAACATTGTTCTCATTACTCACCGCGTTTCGGGTAGTAATAATGAATCGGTCTTTTCTTTTGGGCGGTTGACTCGTCGTGAGATGGACAAACTATCTTGGAGAGAATTATTATTTCGGACTGGGAACCTGGCCACCTTAGAGGTTTTGGCCTCTCAGCAGCCGTGGCGAGTGACTTTCCTAGTGATTATGAGCTCGGGATGACGGGCGCATATCCTACGAACAATTTGAGCCCTCTTCAGCTCATCTTCGTCAGTTTTGAGTACATGGTGAATTATTTCCAAAAGGAATGGACATGGAACCTGGCCACCCCACAAATCCGTTGTTGCCAGCTAAGTTGGTGGCCTTGCGCGGTGTATAACAATGTTCAAGTGTCATGAAGGATCTATTGTAGACATGCAACAGTACATTGGACCTAAAACAGCTCTGGAACTAAGTGTTTCTAATCAGAGGTAAGAGCGGTGGGATCTATGCTGCCAGACAGATGAGGCCCACGGGCCATCGAGAGGATAGATTGAGCGAAAATAAGTTGCAGTTAGGTTAATAAGAAGTCGATGGACATGCCTGGACCTGCTATTCCACTCCTGCTTCATTCTCCCGAGAACCCGGCATTTAGACTTTGATACCACCATGTTGGAATAGCGGCTCGGCAACCGAGTATGACTCATTCATATTTTTCATGACTCATCTTTGGGTGACTCATTCTTTAATGACTCATACTGACTCATTTGCATAGTATAAAGGCTGTAGTAGTTTACATACAATTCAGCCTTTTCACCCAACTTTGTGCTTGACTGAGTGACTTCTTACAGGTTATCGGCCCCGTTGCCTACTTGTTGCTTCTATCACTCGCACCTGGATACTTGGCTCACATTGAACTTGACTACTGACTAGGCAATATATTGTTGCAGATATTGATAATGACTTCGAATTCGACTGGTGTACCGCTTCTCCCAGACGGGGAGAAGTTTGACGGCACCGGATACAGTGGTTATAGAACCAAGATCCAGGCCCTAGCCAAAGCCCGTGGCTTGGGCGGATATCTCGACGGCACGATTCAGAAACCCAGCCCGATGACAGCTGGAGGGACTGCCCAGTCCACGATGCTTCCACCAGAACCTACCAACATATATTCAACAACTCCTTCCTACGATGAATGGGTTCATCGCGATGCGATTGCAACCCGCACTTCTTGTTCTTAATGTCAAGAACCCGGTTGGATTGGGCTTGAAGGTGGATGGAAGCGCACACGAAGCGATGCAGTCGCTTGACAACAACCACCATCATGTCACTGAAATGGGCTAGTTAACGCCCTGCGTGACCTTCATAGCGCGTACCTGGTTCCAGGAACCCCGATGGCTGAACACGTCTCCGCCTTCGCACCTTGTGGCAGGTGCCAACGACATGGGTGCGAAAATCGAGGATAAAGGCTTCAGATCAATCTTTATTTCTCTTCTTGGAGAGGAATGGGATACTGTTGTACCTGTTCTGCCACACATTCACCACATCTGCGGAAGTCATCAGCTTTGTCACCATGCACGCTGATCGTCTAAACCGCGTGCCTGCATCCACCTCTTCGGTTTCCACCACCGCGCTTGCTGCCAACACGTACAATGACCGTGACGCATGCCGTGCTGCTCGGAAAAAATCTCATTTGCTCCAACCCGCAGTGCAATGCTCCTGGCCATAAGGGGCACACAATTGCCGACTGCTTCTGGCCGGGGGGAGGGAAAGAAGGCCAATGGCCGTCAGGTGGAAGGGAAAGCGGCCTACGGGTGCTGCAACAGTCAATTACCTGGAGACTTTTGCATTCACCGCAACAACAAATCCTGCGGTCATGTGGACTGCTCCCGAGGCAATCATCAATGTTTATGATGATGTAGGTGTACAGGCAGTCACCTTTCATGGAGAGGAGGTTCTCGCTTCGCCCCGAATCATTGATTGTGTGGGAATGAGGTTGCAGATGCAACCATCACCATTGATATTCCCGAGCATGATTCAAATGAGCTCCGGTCGGATTACCCAGTGCTTTTAACCTCCCGCGAATTCATCGACACCATCTCCACATCCGAGCTTGAACTCGTAGATTCCACCCATCAATCTGAGTTTGACATCAATGACTCAGATGATGGAAACCTGGTTTTTCCAGAGGCCCCGTGCAGCAGCACAGATTGCGACCGAGGCCTTCCTGCAGGCTGGACCAGCCATATCCTGGGGATGACCATGTCCAGGAGGACCAGCGATTCCTGGTTTATCAGACATCAGACACAGAGCACATCATCATGGACAACATGATTGATAAAGATGTACTGATTACCGAGTGAGTTCATCTGGGACACAGAGTTCGACATTATTGGGTGGTACGCAGTGCATCGTCGCCACACTTTTAACGTCCCTGAGGATATCAACAACTTGTCCGATGGCTCTGATTCCAACTCGGACTCGAATCACGAAGATGGAACCAGAGGAACATCAGATGCTGTGACCGCATTCATGGCAGAGGCCTTACCAGGGAGAAGCCATATTGCTGTGGTTGATTCAGGTGCCACTGAACATTGTTTCTGGCGCCGCGAGGATTTTTCGGAATATTGTGAAGAGTTGCGTGAAGGCAATGCTGCGGAGGGGTCAAAATTCCGCATCTTAGCAAGTGGAACCATCCGGAAATTCATCACATATGAAGGACAGCGGAGGGAAATTACTTTGACGCCATCCACACTCCTGACATTACCTCAACCTCATTTCCATCTCGAAGCTTGACGCAAAAGGCTACAGAGTCGAGTTCAGCAATGGGAAAGCCATTTTCAAACGCTCAGATGGTTCACCATTCATGGAGGCTCTCCGTTCCAATGGGATGTATGTCTTGGCATTTGACAACAACAATGTCAGTGCTTGTGTTGCCAGATCTCGGGATGTGCCTGTAGACAAGGGGAACATGGCATCGCCGTTTGGGACATATTGGCAACACAGGGTTAGATGCATTGATTTCTGGGATGCATGTCAACGGCCTTCATGTACGCGAGGGCGGCATGGATGGCTTATGTGAAGACTGCATTCTGGGGAAACAGACAAGACGTCCATTCGATGGAGTTCATGAGGTGGAGAAGGAAGTGGGCGAGCGCTCATACCTTGATCTCTAGGGTCCTGCACAGGTGACATCGGTCGGCGGCAAACGTTATATGTTCCACATTGTTGAAGGCCACTCGGGAGCGCCATGGACATATTATTTGGCGCACAAGACTGCTGAGGAATCATTGGCGGCATTCAAGCTTTATAAAGCTGAGGTCGAAACACAGACTGGGAAGAAACTGCGGATCATCAGAGTCGATGGTGGTCGGGAGTGGATTAATCACCTTTGGGAACGTTTCTGCGGGGCAGCAGGAATCATCATTGAAGTCACCACTCCACATTCTTCTTCCCAAAATGGCCCTGGTGAACGTGGCATTCGTACCACTGTCGAGTTTGGACGTTGTCTACTATTTGACTCTGGATTGCCAAAGAGCATGTGGCCGACTGCATTTGATGCAGCAACTTACCTCCAGTGGTTCCACCCGAGAAGGCGTGCAGGAGGCAAAACCCCATACGAGATGTTCAAGAAGAAGAAACCTGATGTTTCTCACCTTCGTGCATATGGGTCAACAGTGTATGCCAAGATTGTTCCCATTGAAGCTGCGGGGGGAAAACTAAACCCACGATCTGTTAAGGCGGTGATGGTCGGTTACAACGGTACCGCCGGCTATCGGCTGTGGGTTCCAGGAGAGCGTAAACTCATCAGCTCTCGTGATGTCATATTCGAAGAAGGATCTGGACACCGATCGCTTCCTCCAGCAGGGGGAGATGTGGAGATAGCTGGAGGAGAGGATCTGCATGTTCCTGTTGGTCCAGTCCAACCCGAGACCAACAAACCTCCTCCTGCACCAACTACAGATTCCGATGCCACAGAACCTATTGAACCTATTGTTCCTGCACCTGTGCCACTTCAGATACGCTGATCTAATCGTCCTCCAGCACCCTTGAAGGCAATCCAAAACTCCATGCAATCTCAGGCAGAGGAGGCTGCTGCTAAAGCAACTGGCTCTGACTGGGCTACTGGCCGAAAGAAACCGAATCTTCGAGCCCGTGCACGTGAGGCTGCTGCCCTCAGTGTGTCCACTTCACCAGTGCCAACAAACTTTCAAGAAGCTATGCAGCAATCTGAAGTATGGATGGCACCAATGGAGAAAGAATATGCATCACTCGTTGGCCGGGAAGTCTGGGAGCTTGTTGATCTTCCCACTGGTGCCAATGTCATTTCCTGCAAGTGGGTTTATGCAGTGAAGTATGACAGTGTTGGAGAAATTATCAAATGGAAAGCACGCCTTGTCGCACGTGGATTTCAGCAGATTCCTGGGGTGGATTTCTTCGAAACGTATGCAGGGGTGGTCCGCTACGAATCGTTGAGAATGCTCTGGGCCATTTGCGTGAACGAGCCGGGTTGGGTAATGTGGGCGATGGATGTTGTGAGCGCATACCTCAATTCGGAGATGAAGGAGGTTGTGTACATGCGCCAGCCCGAGGGATTTGTTGTACCTGGCCAGGAGGGCAAGGTTTGCCTGATGAAGCGGTCCCTCTACGGGATGATGCAGTCTGGAAGAAATTGGGCTGAACACTTGGAATCATCTCTCGCTGCGCTTGGTTGGATTCGCTCGCGCGCCGACCCATCTATTCACATCAGATCTTCCAACGCAGGCACATCAATCATCGGTGTCTATACCGATGATTTGGATGGTATTTCTTCATCCCAGGTTGCTGCAAAGGAAGCGCAAGTCGGCATCAAATCTGTCTACGAAGTGACTGATGTCCCACGCACGGCAACTTCACCTCGGAATGACAATTGAGTACGACGAGGCAGCAGGCACAATATCCATATCATCACGCCCATACCTTGAACGTGTTCTAGAGCGCTATGGGATGACAGGCTGTAACCCCAAGTACACGCCCCTCCCTGTAGGGCTTGAGCTCACCACCGCACAATGCCCAGCTATGGCCTCCGACCGTGATTTTATGGCTGATAAACCATACCGCGAGGCTGTTGGATCAATCCAGCATGCCGCAAATACCACCCGACCCGATATTGCCTACTCTGTCAACCGTTTAGCTGCTTTTCTGCAGAACCCTGGTCCTGCTCACTGGAAAGCCGTGCAACATCTCCTCGCGTACCTCAGCGCGACTCTCGACTACAAGATCACATACCGCCGTGGAGTTCAGACGGAATTCGTCCTTTGGGTTGGTTTGATGCGGATTTTGCAGCCGATTCGGATACCCGTCGCTCGACATCTGGAGAGGTCTTCATGATGTCGGGTGGTCCAGTTTCATGGTCGTCGAAGAAACAGGCTACAGTTGCACTGTCCACAGTGGAGGCAGAGTACATCGCACTGACACGTAGCTCCAAACAAGCCATGTGGATGTACAGCTTCCTAGAGGAGCTACGCATGCATCAGGAACGTCCTGCCATTCTGTATGGCGATAATATGGGTGCCGCTGCACTTGCTCGGGATGCAAAGGGCCATGCACGTGTGAAGCACATTGACATTCGCGAGCATTACATTCGCGAACGTGTTGTAGCTGGCGACATCAACATCCAGCACGTCACATCCACCAACAACCTTGCTGATATTTTCACCAAGGTTCTTCCTCACGACACCCAACTCTCCATTGTTCGCGCTCTTGGGCTTACTGAGTAAAGAACAGAGGTGCTTGACTCGAGGGGGAGTTTTGGTTTCTCTTTCTCTGGTCAAGGCTTACGTGTCACTTCCTTATCATTTTTTGGTTATTACTATTACTGATACTTTATGGTTTGCACTCGCCAGGGGGAGTGTTGGAATAGCGGCTCGGCAACCGAGTCAGAGCCGGGACTCTGACTCAGTATTTATTATGACTCATTCATATTCTTTCATGACTCATTCTTTGGTGACTCATTCTTAATGACTCATACTGACTCATTTGCATAGTATAAAAGGCTGTAGTAGTTTACATACAATTCAGCCTTTTCACCCAACTTTGTGCTTGACTGAGTGACTTCTTACAGCGCTGACGGACCAGAAGATCGTTCTGAACTTAGCCGCCTCAGAGCTTCATTTACGGTGCAGGAGGTTATTGAACTCCGCAAAGTGTTCAATTGGTATACACGCGCCGGTGATTTTCAACAGTAAGGCAAAGCTAGAATTTTCCTCTCTTCTAAACCTTACCCAAATTCTATGGCTCTATATTGCGACAAATGTGGGTCCTGGATGACTCGGTCCAGAGTCTTTTGTTTCGACTGCGAAGGTGGTAATACGGTAGATTTCGACCCGAAGGAGGAATGCGTCTCCTGCATAATGTCTAGAGGTGACCTGCTCGCCCCACACTTGCCTACCCATCTGCTGTTGAAAACACGAGACATGCTATTGCTCATGCGTCAGTCTTCAATCAAGAGCAGAGCAATATATTGCAGGGATTTAGCCACTCGGATATATGCCCAGGCCGCCACAGTCCCCACAAGCCCCGCAGCTAGACTCGTCATCAGTCTGCCTGCGAAGAAGCAACAATGTGGCGAGCACGTTGCCGCAGGCAGACTGGTATTTCTCGTATGCTGTGCAAGGGCTGCGCGCGGAGTTTGAATATTTTCCTTCTCTGCTGTTCTGAGCTCAATTCTGGTTATTTTGAAAAATTACAAAGAGAGAGGGCATATCAATACCACGTATCTTGAATTATGTCTCTTCAGAATTTCCAGAAAGTGTGCCAGAGGGCTGTGGTGAAATGCCAGATTTTAGAGGGAATTGATGGCTCTGCGCAGCCACCGTGATGCCGATGATCGGCACCACTCAAAATTTCAAACTCCACGCGCGCAGCAGTGACAGCGCCCGAGAAATACCAGTCTGCCTGCGGCAACGTGCTCGCCACATTGTTGCTTCTTCGCAGGCAGACTGGTGACGAGTAATCCCCAAACCTGTGAGTCCATCCTCGATAATAATATCCCAATCCCTAAACCCTACCCACAGCTGCTTCCGATGGCGATCCAGGGTTCAAATCGGATTCTGCTGTCAACACTCAGTCGGACAACGCCTGTTTCCACCTCCGAGACAGTCGATCCACAGGGAACGGTCGGGGAATCTCAGCCAGAAGTTGCCAACGGCCAAATCAATCTGAATCGGGCGAGGTGGATGACAGGAATGCGTACGCGCAACAAGGAATTATCACGTTGAAATGCTTAATCTGCCGTGAAAAAGTTTCCACGCCATGCTAATATTCTATTGACTGTGCAGGTGAGTGGATAATCGTTTAGATCCATGTGTCGCTCAAGAACTGAAATTATACAGAGATGGACGCATTCGTCTGCACTGCTTGCGAGACTACAACGGAAGAACTATATCCATGGGATTATATCCGCCGATACCGCGAAGAGGTTGGATATGTCAAAGAAGCTAAGGAACCTCTGGCCAGTTTGAAGAACCCCTCGGCCCACGGCATTCTCCATATGCTCATTCGGTTCGGCAACACGGCGAGTACGCAGGCAGCAGATGGGCTGGCAACGGATATCAGCCAGGTGTTGCATGATGTTGAACAGTGTCTCTTGGGGAGGATGGACGAAGACAAAAGGCAGATGGAGCAGCGGCTGGCGAGAATTGAGGCCCTTTTGGAAGCGTTGTTGCTGGGCAATGCGGAACGTTCTTAGTTGAATCTGAACACGCACCATATGTACATCGAACCCCCAACTTTGTTTTATTTATCTCGTGGCTTCGTGTCTTTGTGCTCATCAATATTAGAGATGGAGGTGGTGGATTCCCGCACAACGACTACAACTCGGACGACTGCATCAGTCTTTTGACAGTTTGATTGCGGTGTTTCACGTGTTTTGTCGCATTTTTAGGTCGTTCACCCAAACTAATTCTGATTTTGCAGGGTATGTAGGCAAACCTGGTGCTTGATGTGGTGTATAGTGGTTGGGGTAGTTGTAGACAAGTCCAAGCGCAATGAGTGCATTTACTGTTCTGCTAATATCAGCCGAAGTTGTTCCGGTGTTGTGAGAAATCGTGTGAAAGTTGTGGTGTTGTCGGTTGAGGCATTTTCAGGTGTTTTTTTGGCGTTGTTTGATGTTGTAGAACACCATAACAAAAATGTCAAAAGTCTGATGTGTCTCCAGTCAGCGTACTTACTCCGCGTCCGTGGGTGCGCGTTCGAGTTCCACGCCCGAGCTACCTCCCGACTGAGCTCTGCATTCTCCGGCCGTAGCGGGGAAAGAAAAACCGACTTTCATGCTGTCCTCATGAAACTGGCAGACAGAGAAACAAGGCCTAGTGGCGGATAATCCGTGCCTGCAGTCAATAAGTTGTCGCCCCAGTGATTACGGAGGAGCTGGTTCGAATCGAGCCAGGGCCCTAGAATGGAGAAAGCGTGCTTCGTTATTTTGATCTGAAGTTTTGTGAGCCATGATATAATATTGGCGCTGCACAGGTCACTCATGCGGGTTCGAAACATGCGAGGGAACAAAAGCCCATTCGAAAATGGAGGAAGGGTGCCTCAATATAAATATCGAGTATTATAATCGGAAGAAAAAAAAAAACGATCACTCACACCACGGGGGCGTCGGCGGAATCTTTGAGTGCCGTATGTGGACAAAAATACGCTTTTTGTGCTTGTGACCTCTGAATACTGGATGATCCTGCAAGAAAGTGGAAGATCGGGCCGATAAAAAAATTGGCGTCCAGTTTCAGATGACTTTCTCTCCAGGAACACCAATATTATAGGTGTTTTTGTGTGAGTACCCTTCTTTTTTTTTTTTTTTTTTTTGGCTTATAGGATCTCCACAGATCTTAGTTTGACCTCAAAAAACAGGTTCACAATTGTTGGCCGAAAAAAACCCTATGACATAACTTCTAAGATCCAGATTCATCATGTTTTTTTATTATTCTCGGATGATTCTTCAGATTTTTGCCAAGTTTCCACGAGTGTACACTTTGAATTTCTTTGATTGCTGGCTTGTTTGCGAGTTCATGGCTGTCGGCACTGCATGCCAAGACATTATTCCGCATTGCGCCTGTGAGCGTGATGTGGTAGCGGGCTTATTTCTCCGTCCCTGCAGTGCTGGCGCATGGGTCTAAGGTCAGTCGATCTCTCTGTGGAGAGGATGTGCTCACAGAAATGCTTTTTTGTTCAATTTGGGGGCAGAAACCTGTTCAGGTTCAACAGGTTCGAACCGGTTTGGGAAATTTTGAAAATTTCTGAACCTTGAACTGGACCTTCGGTTTGATCCAGCGAACCTTACAGCCACTGAACCGGACTTTTGGTTCGGTTCAAGTTCGGTTCAGGTTCAGCAGCAGTTCAGAATCTGACCGCAACAACACTCATGAAAAGGCCGGTCCCACCAATGAGATTGATGTGATTGTGAGAGTGTCGGTTACGATTCCTAATTTATTAGGCAATCGTTCTCTAGGATCCCTTTGCCATCAGAAGTTTCCCGTTCTCCTTTAGGCAAAAACGTGATATCTAAGTCTTCATCAGCGATGGGAACTGCCTTTTCAGGTATTTCCTCCATTAATTTATGGTTTCCAGTCAAACGCGTGATGTTTTGCCGGTTTGGGATTTCTGTCAAGTACAAAAAGTATTAGAAAATCAATGGTTTTTGGTGAGGCCGCGAGGAGTCGACCGAAGGTCGGCGACGAGTGGCGTTTTCAATTCCCACACCTAAATGTGTTAACTGTAATGCAAACCTGTCGAATATCCGCACGAAATACCGTGAAACACAGTATGAACAGATATAATCGGATCAAAGCGGCCGGAATCGTACTTGCCATGCGGAGCATTGGCCTCAAAGCCAAGTAACGTTCAATGGCTGAAGATCCTGGTTGAAGCCATAATTCAACCATAATTAAATGGATTCCTCAAACATTCGGGTGAAGCATCCATTCCTTCAGTGGGCAGGGGACTGCAGAACAGAGCCCAATTGCGGGGAGTTGACAATGATGATGGTGCGAGGAAAGCAGAAGTGGTCCTGTGTCAAACGCGCCGCGTCGTCATCAGGATGTAGGACCAAATAAACGCGTCGCGTAAGTAGCCGCATCCTGCTGGGTGGTGTCCCAGTGATTAGTTATGTTGCCATGGAGGACGTATCATTTGAGCCGCTGTTCTGATAAGTTTCAGGCTCGTGTCAGACCAATATTTCACGCGTCTTGTTGGGTGTATTGCGTTGTAGCCTGAGCAGAGATGAAATTCTAAGAGAATCAACTGTTTCTGTTGCTTGGCACAGCATCCAAAATTCAGTTGGAGGAAGTCGAGACCCGGAGGGGAGTGGTCTGGCCGATCTCGCCCTATATCTAAACACTATCCAAGAATCAATGAAAACCGCATGTGGCAGTTGGAAGGCGGCTGAGCATGAAATCGTCAGATCGGTACAGTGTGTCCTAATTAAACGAACCTCGCCTTAATGAAGGCAAAGTAATGATGCTAGTGTGCAGTCCACTGTATGTACCGTTGGGGGTCGGAATACAGCGACAACCGGAGAGCCGCCAGGAAGGGATTTAGGTGACTCGAGCAGAGCAGGGGATAGAAAGTGGATTACTTATTATACTGCAACTAATGCAATGCAATCATCCTCGTTGAACTCGTCCCATACAACGCACAAAATTCTGGGACTTGAACTCGTCGCACGCAAGATAGCAGTGGAAGACATATTTTGGAGGTCGGACTGACTACACGATGGAAACAAAAGGGGCCAGAACGACCCGAAGGGAGAGTGAGGGGAAGAGTTTAATTATTGTGGAAGAGAGGGGAAAAAAAAAACAGTGGACCAGAGCGCAGGCACAGCCACTCAGAATGATACGATGTACTGTAAGAGTCGAGGTGGGGCAGGGGCGGAGAGTTTGGATATGCATGTCACAGGGCAAGTTTCAAGTTCACTGTGGCCAATCTCGGGCGCAGGGTCTGCATTTATTTTAATATTAGGATGAGATGAGCTACATAGTTTCACCAACAAACGGCAGGATTGGAGATATACCCTAGCACCACATATATTGTACAATGCTGGCGCCTCGCAGTGCCTCATCCATCAACTATACTACAGTAAGTTAGGTTGCCGCAAATAAAACCCAGATAGACCGTCCTGGATAATGTTCTTGGGAGGCCCTGCTCGTTCGAGGATCGTTTCTGAGAATACAGTAATGTAGATGAAATCGTCAATTCAAGATCTTGTCGCATCAGGTCCAAATCGAAGTTAAGTTGAGAAAAGGGGAATTGTAAGAATACCACTGGTGCTTATGCTTATCGGTGTACATTCTCCCCGAATAAGCCAAAGCAAGTGCAGCAACGCAAGAAAGAAAGGGGGATCCGTTCGAGAAACGACGAGATACCGTGACGATGCAATGTGTGGTTGAGAGAGACCTCCAGGCGAGATGGATACATGGCATGGAGGATGAAGACAAGAAGACAGCCACAAGCAGTGAAATTGGCTGTGATGCAGATTGGGGGTGGTGTATTGCTCTGTGTTCTCTTCTGCTCGTAGATACTAGTTATCCGATTTTGAGACCGAGACGACTTCCAGAAAAATCCCAGAAAAAGCGGCCGCCAAGGAAAGCAGGACTTGCCCTAGACAGAGTAGATGAATCCGGATCCAAGAGCCCATGGGCAAGCCAACAAGGCTCAACCAGGATGATTGTGGTGGGAGGAAACAAGCAGTGCGCCTGGTCCGAGCGCATCATTGATTACACGCACGTGCAGGCTGGCCAAACACTCGCAAACACGTTTATTGCCACCATGGTGCGCTGCGCGTCCAACGACGAGGACAACGCCAGCCCCAGTCCTACGCCTGCTGCAAAGGTCAAAGCCGAGAAGGCTCATCCCCGGCTCCATCACGCGCATCCAACCCCGCAACTCTGTAACCTACGACTTTGTCGAATTCCGACCAGGACCCTACCTCAACATGATCCTCGGGCCCAACGGGACTGGAAAATCCTCCATCACGCGCGCGATCTGCATCGGGCCCAACTGCCCCCCCGCCCCCCCCCCCCCCCCAACAAAAAAATAAAATAAAAACCTCGGGCGCGCCACCGAGCTCCCTGCGTTCGTCAAGATCGGCGCCGACTCCGGCCACATCGAAATCGAGCTCAAGCGCCCGAACGGGGAGAGTAACTTGGTAATCAGGAGGATGCTGAGCGCAAAGAGTAAGAGCTCGACGTTTATGATTGGGGGGAAGAGCGCGAGTAGGGCGGAGGTGACGGAGAGGGCGGTTAGGCTGGATGTGCAGGTGGGGAATTTGTGTAGTTTTTGCCGCAGGATAAGGTGCGCGTGTTTCTTTTACTATTCTTCTCTTTGTGCTGATGATCGGTTTCAGGTCAGCGCGTTCGCGGCGATTTCGCCCGTCGAGCTCCTGCGCGAGGCAGAGAACGCCGCGGGGGACAAGCGCCTCAAGGGCTGGCACCCAACGCTCGTCGAGGCCGGCACGCAGTTCAAGGAAGTGACCGAGGTGGGTGTTGCGCCCTTCCCCCATTATTCCTTCCTTCCTTCCTTGCCCTTTCCTATTCTCTTGCTAACGCGAAGACATGACAGAAAGTAACCGCCGAGACCGCCATGATGCGCCAGCTGCAAGAACGGAACGAGAATATCGAAAGGGACGTGCAGAGGTACAGGGAAAGGAAGGAGATTGAGCGGAATGTGAGTCGCGTCGCGTCGACTGTCTTCCCTTCACTTTCACTTCCCTCCTGCTCATTGTCGCGTGTGGCTACACGTCCCATCACTCCCTCTCCTTCATCTTGTTTTCGCTTCATTCCCCTCCCCTCTTCCTCCCTCCATCTCGTCCCCCTCCTCCAGTCCTTTCTGCCTTTCCTTTCTTTCCCTTTCCTCTCTCTTCTGCTCCCTGTCCTCCCCCTCCCTCCCTCTCCTTCAGCTCTGTCCCTCTACACCTCTATCCCCTCTCCCTATCGACGCGTCCAGCCTCTTCCCCTACCCCCGTCCTTCCGTCCTCCTTCTCGATACATCCCTTCCCCTCCCTCATCGCTACCATGCTTTCTCCCCTCGTTCTGCTCCTCAGTTATCATGCTCACTTCGTCCCCCAGATCGCCCTCCTGACAGTCCTCATCCCCGTCCAACACTACCGGGAGGCGCGCTCCTCGTGGCTCCGCCCCAAGGCGTAGCAGCGCGCGACCAACGGGCGGGTGACCAGGCTGCATGAGAGGATGAAGCCCGCGTGTGTGGTGTTGGCGTATGTGTCTCGTCCTTTACTTTTTTGCCATTTTCTTTTTTTTTCGGGCTTTTTTTTTTTTGCGAGGCCCGAGGGAGGGATTTCAAACTGACGACGGGAACTTTGGTGGCGGTGCACGCGTAATGCCGCCCCCACCGCTAGGCCGCTGGAATTTGACCCATTCCATTACGGTCTCTTGCTCGTGTTCTGTTAACACGCTTCCGGTTATTTTGTCTTATTTCGTGGAGATCGCTTGTTCGATTCCGGCAGATGTCAATTTTTTTTGGGCACCACACAGTGGGCCCCGCGGTGAGCGACAGCACCACACAGTGGGCCCAGCGGCGAGCAGCAGCCCCCGCGGCAGCGGTCGGGGTCTGGGGTGGAAAACCCCAGCTGTCCGGGCCGGTGCCCGCAACAACCACCCGCTATAATTTAAATGTCAATTGGGACAAAGTAATTCAACGCAATCTCGAATTTTTTCTTGACTGCCGGAAGAAGAAACACAGTGCAATTGGCACCCTCGGCATGCGGAAGCTCCACGCAGTGGGGCTCCGCCATTATTCACCAGGGTTGCCCATTGCAGTGTGATTCAAATCCGGCAGAAGAGGAAAAATGAGCTTAAGAATTAAATTACATAGATAAAGGCCCCGCATCAGCGGAAAGGCCAGCACCAGCGAAATGGCCCCGCACGAGGGGAAATGCGCCACACATTGGCGGCTCCACCTCCCCGGCCTTTGTGGAGAGCGTGTTTGGGGCTTGGAGGGCGTGTTTTTTTTATCTTGGGCTGGGAGAGCGTGAGCGGGAGGAGGGCGGGGAGGGAGACAGGTGGCACGATGCTCCTTCCCGGCCTTAGCGGAGGGGAGGAGCGCGTTTCAGGGACGACGTGCCTGAAGCGCGGAATGGGGCGGGGACTCTTTTCTATTCATTTCTATCTTGTCTTTTCTTTGTTTCTAAGACTGCGGGTGACGGCTCTAAGGGGGTGGGTGTCCTCGTCGCCTTGATGCGTGCAAACAAAGGTGGACTCGAGTGGATGGCACAAGTGGACGGCGCGATGATTGTTCTTCCTCCTCGAGCGGGGCGCTTTTTCTCTTTCTTCTTCGATGGTATCCGTCTTGACTTCGTTCCTGACTTCCCAGTCTTGCCGACGGTGGATGCACGAGCACGCTGCACTGGCGGCAGCAAGGAGGGGGAGCGAGGTGCAACGGTGTTGTCGCAGCAGCGTGACGCCGACACCCGAAGAAAAGTGAAGTTGGGCGTGCCCATGAAAAAAAGAAAATAATGGAGTTGGGTATGCCCACTGTTAACAATTGGGCATGCCCATGGATTAAATTAATTCATGGGTGTGCCCAAGTACATCTGATGGGCATGCCCACGAAACTGAGATAAGATGAGTGTGCCCACCCATTGTAGTTTTGTGGGCATGTCCATGTACATTGTTGGAAGCACCCATAGAGGTGTGGGCATGCCCAATTGTAAAAGATATGAAACGAGTAGCATGCATTAACTGTGCTACAGCTGTTTCATAGCTGCAATCAAAGGTAGGCATAATGAAGGATTCTCTGGAATTTTCTTCTTCTGCACGGCGCTAATCAGTTGGTAAGATCGAGAGGAATTCACACATTTTATGTGTTGCAAACACCGGATTTTTCTTCCGTTGTGCAGCGCTAGAGTGAGCACAAGAATAACCTAAATTTTCTTCTACTGTGTGGGGCTACAATCAGCCAAAAAAATGCAGGAAAGAAATAAAAAATTGAGCCATGGGCATGCCCAAAGATAAGAGAGGGACCCCGGATACCAGGGTCAATGGGCCTGCCCAATGGCAGTGGTCAATGGGCCTGCCCAACAGCAGTAGACGTGGGTGCCATGGGCACGCCCACATCTCAGAAGCAGGGGCATCCCCTACCAACCAGCCCCCCTTGGGGTATTCTATGACCATGGTCTAAATACCCCAACATGTGCATGGTCGGGGGCTGCCTAAAGTGCACTGCCCGAGTTCATATGGTGCAGCAAGACTGAGCACATCTTCGAGACCCAGCCCCCACTGCGCTGCTATCTGCAGGTGGGGGAGCAGATCGAGTGTCACGGCATGATGCAGGGCATGTGGCGGTTAACCGAATGCATAGACCAACACCATCAAATAAAATTCACCCACAGGGACGAGCCGAAGGAATGGGTTTATGTCATGTGCCAGAACAACGACACCAACCAAGAGACCTGGCTCAAGATGTCAGCAGAATGGTTTTACCCTTCGACCATGGGAATCAGGGTTCGGAAGTCCGTGCACAAACTGACGTCTCTCTTCACCTGTGGACCCGACCTTTATGCTACTCTCACTGTCGCACTGCTATTGAAACCTACAATACCAACTCCCTTCCGGACTTCCTTGTGCCTTGAATGCATGTAAACCCACTCATTGACACCAATCCAGTTCTTGTTGCCCGCACTGTGTGACTGGGGACAGTCAATTTATTCTGTTTCGCCGCAGATGTCATGCATGAAAAATGTTTGCTATGAAGTGCATGCAACAACAAATCTGGAGGCCTGTAGTGTTTATGGAAAAATCAGGATGAGTCGGTAATGGTGAGTCATACCCAGTCAGGACAAGTCACGAGTCATTCAGCTGAGTCATTTTTTAACTCATGCCTATTGACTCGCCCTGGAAATGACTCAGGACCTTTTGTATATAAGGAGCCCAGAATTTCATAGATACCCCAGATTCCCCCTTGTACTATCAGGTAGTCAATATAAATTTCTTACGCCTCCTAACCCATCTGCTGCAGTTCTTAAGCCTATTGAGAGCTGCATACAAAGCCTTTCACTATCCAACTGAAGCTACTGTCTCGCCTGCCATACAGGCTGTCACATCTGTCCTGAACCTTGCTGACTAAGCAAGTTTCCAAATCCGTCACTCAATGCCAAATTCCTGAAAAGGCAATTCTGTGGAACTAATCTTGGACACTTGGGTTTCTTTTGAATAACACTATTTCCAAAGGATCCAAGGGAAACAAATTTTCCACTGCACACTGTCACCTCAAGTGTTCACTGAGTTAGTTGTTCATAGTTTCAGGCTGCTATATCCTATTTCGGACAGTACACAAAGTGCAATGCAGAAGTACGACATGGACCCCTAACCCTATGCAATTTCTTTTTTGGGACATACCAAAAAGGGCATCTTGTTTGGTGACCACAGACAATAATGCTTAGATATAGGGTTTGGGGGAGTTTTGTATGTCCCAATACCTTCTGCCGATGTCAGATCACAAATATGGAAAAACATATCCCAAGATATTTCTCTAGATATCCAGGTAAATCCTTACAGTGCGGAGGCCTAGGAGCAGTGAAAACTGGGACACGGGCAGCTGGGGGATACAAAGGCAAGCAAAAATAGAGAAGCCACTGGAGAATAGACCAAAATAATGTACAGAATATAGCTACTGACTATGGTATTTATAGGACTAGCAGTGACCCACGGTAAAGATCAATTGCAAAAACAAATTGACATTGGAGAGATTAAAAGCTCAGAGCTCAGCATTGAAGACACTGCTTGTTGCCGACCTTCAGTTGACTCCTCACGGCCTCGTGAACAGCTGCTATAGCTCTGTGTCTCAGTTTTGGGTGGTCTACCACACTGTAATAAATTTGGCTAATATTCGCAGCTATTGATAACATGTGCAATGAGGCCACGTGTTCAGATGTTCAGATCTACAACTCTTCATTTTCTGTATCCTGGTCCTCATTTTGCGGTGGTTGAATTATGCTCGAGTCTTCCATGCAAATGCTCATTTTATTTGCCTGCCCCAATACTCTCAATTATTTTATTCTCAATACTCTTGCTCATCCAACAGCAGGAAACCAACATATCGACACCCCAGTGGAGCCAGAAGCAGAATTCAACATCTAGACAAACTCAGACTCCATTACAGACAAACCTGGACCCAGTTCCACCTGCTCCACTTTGGTGTTTGTCTCTGGTCAAAGTGTTCAATTGTAATATAGACTAGCAGTAACCCGTGCTTCGCTACAGTGGATACATTCAGACAGTGAAAGGATGAAAGTAAGTAGCATGATACTGAAGACGCCGCTTGTCGTCAACCTCCGGTTGACTCCTCGCGGCCTAGTGGACAATAGCTGAACTACTCGGACAGTGAGGAAATTTACAGGCTAAATCTTGGTGAGCAAATTCTTCATCTACCTTCCGACTTAAAAGCTTAGCCTTCATGCTGCACCAAAGCGAGGTAAAATTTGCCTTCATCCCCGCTTGAACATGAATGCATCGGTTCCACGGTTTATCCATTTTTTCCCCCGTTCCCTTCCTTCTTCAAAATCCCAGGTGCCTTCACATCCGGCCCAGATAACTGGTTATCGGGCTTCATTTCATTAGTAGTGTGACCCAATGCCCTGCCTGAAGATATTTCCCAGTACCCCACATATCCAGCCCAGATCATGGTTATCTGGTTTCTGCGTGCAAAGGCATTCAACCAGGGGCTTCATCTCATTAGTATTGTGGCCCAATGCCCACAAGAATATTCGGTCTGCACAATTGATGTTCATCAGCCTGATACTCACCTTCATTTAACTGTTGTTCACGGAAGTTCCACAGTTTACGTTCCGAGAGTCAAGTATTCAACATCTCACCAATTTATAAATAGAAACTCAACATTTCGGTGGAAATTCGAACATTTGGGTGGAACTGTGGAGCAGTTGACATCATTCGGAGCTCTCGGAGCGAGTTGACCAGAGACAAAAGGTGCAACAGCCAATCAAAATGTCCAGAGTCAAAGGTGTTCGATTCTTATATAGATGATAGGTGAACAGCAAGGAGTAGTGTCAAGAAGAGGGCATTTAGGGACTAAGGGTCCCCCGCAATAGTAAAGGTTAATGCAGGGTAATGAAGGGGATAGATGAGGCAGAAATGGATGTTGGGGAGTAAAGAGAAGGGTATGAGGATAACAACCCAAGTGGTTGAACAATCTGCTTCCATGACATAAGATAAAGAATTGAGCATGAGGGGAAAAGGATCACCCAAGATACATCGTTCAAAATGTTTATTATTTGTTAAGGGTTTTGTGCAGGGGAATAACACTTTGCCCAGTCTGTGCCACTTACAAACTTGTCATATGAGAGCAGGGTCTGATGTTGGCCAATAACAAGTGTGGTGCGTGGAGACCATAGTCCAACCCTAGAGGGCAGAGGGAGCCAGAGAAGGAGTTCCGAGGGGAGACAAGAGACCCAACCATTGTAGATTTGCCAATGCAGAGGTGCAGAAGGGGACTTCAGGTGAAGAGACTGTAATTGTGAGTCAGTCCATACTGAAGGTATGCATAGAAGAGGAACCCACATTGAGTAAACTCCATCCACTTACAAAGCTGGAACATTGCAGAGGTGGGCCATTGGCAACACCATCAACATTGCATGGACAAATGGTGCAATTGGAGTCAGAGAGAATTGACCTGCCATCGGGTGAGAATGCAACTGAGGTGACCAGATTGGTGTGCCCCTCCAGTTGCTCCCTGAGTTCAGCTCCAGACTCTGCATCCCAAATGCGCACAGTTTTGTCCAAAGAGCCAGACACAATCTGCTTGCCATCAGGTGAGAATGCGACTGAGGTGACCAGATTGGTGTGCCCCTCCAGTGGCTCCCTGAGTGCAGCTCCAGACTCTGCATCCCAAATGTGCACAGTTTTGTCTGAAGAGCCAGACACAATCTGCTTGCCATTGGGTGAGAATGCAACTGAGATGACCCAGCCAGTGTGCCCTTCCAGTGGCTCCCTGAGTGCAGCTCCAGACTCTGCACCCCAAATGCGCACAGTTTGGTCCGAAGAGCCAGACACAATCTGCTTGCCATTGGGTGAGAATGCGACTGAGGTGACCCGGTTGGTGTGCCCCTCCAGTGGCTCCATGAGTGCAGCTCCAGACTCGGCATCCCAAATGCGCACAGTTTTGTCCCAAGAGCCAGACACAATCTGCTTGCCATCGGGTGAGAATGCGACTGAGGTGACCAGATCGGTGTGCCCCTCCAGTGGCTCGCTGAGTGCAGCTCCAGACTCTGCATCCCAAATGCGCACAGTGTCGTCCCAAGAGCCAGACACAATATGCTTGCCATCGGGTGAGAATGCGACTGAGGTGACCCGGTTGGTGTGCCCCTCCAGTGGCTCCCTGAGTGCAGCTCCAGACTCTGCATCCCAAATGCGCACAGTTTGGTCCACAGAGCCAGACACAATCTGCTTGCCATTGGGTGAGAATGCAGCTGAGATGACCAGATCGGTGTGCCCCTCCAGTGGCTCCCTGAGTGCAGCTCCAGACTCTGCATCCCAAATGCGCACAGTTTTGTCCCAAGAGCCAGACACAATCTGCTTGCCATTGGGTGAGAATGTGACTGAGGTAACCCGATCGGTGTGCCCCTCAAGCACAGCAATTGTATTTGGCCATTGTTTCATCCTCCCTCTTGTAATTGTTACTAATTGCGGGAATTCATCAGAGAATCTTTCACTGATTTTAGACTCCTCTGGTGCCAAGGCCAGTGCTGATAGATAAATATGGGGAGCACTTTGATGAATTGGTTCCCAAAAGAAGGAAACAAATATTTTGGCATCGGTCACAAATTGGAGAAGGGGTGTGCTCTAATGATCTTCAGTCCTCCTAATATCTCATAAGATCATTCCTAGACATACCTCATTTCCCCAAACTATCAATTTAGACAGAGCCTGCTGTCCATAGCCCACAATCCCCAGTAAACTCGAAACCTCCAGCCAAAACAGGAACTTTTTGAACAGCAAGTTCTGCACTCCTTGGCCACTGCATGAATCAAAGGCTGTCTCCACTAGATGATCTGTCCAAAATTGAGCAGCATATCGGAGATGCGATGGGATGTAGTTGTCAAGTCGCCACTGGAAATCTGGCATGTCAATGTTTCGCAAGTATGAGGTTGGTAGATCACACATATTGAATTTCAATTGCCTGTCCAGCACCTTCATAAGAGCAGACACCAGGGCTCGCTGCTGATTGTCTGTGCCACAGAGGATTTCAGGCCGAGTCACTTGAATGTAAGATGTCATAAATTCTCTGAATGAGAGATGTATTATTCTGATTGCTGCCCCTGGAGTATCGGAAATATGGATTACAGCACTCAGAGGGAGTAGTGTCGCCAGAAGAACTTTTTTATCCAGTTCAAGCAAGTCTGCCAGACTCTGGTGATCCAAAGGTTCCAGGAGGTGCAAAATTGTACTCAGAATTTTCATGGCTCGATCATGGTAACCTTGAGCACGCCGGTCTCTTGGCGCAGCTGATGGGATGGCATAATTCACGATCCGGAGGTATAGATTATGCAGGTCAGTGAGAGCTTCACCATCCAGGAGGTAATCAACAGATTCTTGGGGGGGGACATGTGGCAGTCCTGCAAGAACATAACGAACAGCTGTAGCTGCAAAAACAAAGAGTCCATTTGCACGGGTTGTTATTTCATCTGCGTGCTGACTCGGAATTTTCCAGGCATGACGTGTAATCCAGTTGGCCCCATCAAGTGATTTCTCAACATAGAGGTGGATGTCACGCTGAACTATAATAGGTTCAATTTCATCGAGGACAACCTGATGCATCAGAGAAAGAAGTTTGTCGAATTTCAGATAGGAAGGGACATCAGGGCGTCCAGTCAGAAAGAATCGGATATGGGCAGGGATCTGAGCCATGCTATCCGATAGCCACCGCATGAAAATCTGGCCACGGTCTTTTCCACATTCATCCAAAGCATCGAGACAGATCACCCATGGTGTTGAACAGGGAGGTAGCTTCCCAAGAATTTCTACAACCAGCTTCTGGAACTGCAGGTGTGGTTCTGCCTCACAAATGCGAGTACAATCTTTCTCTAGTAACTCGATCAGATGAGCTCGAAAGCCAGGACTATAATCTGCAAGCTGCATGGCGAGTGTCGTAGCAAGGTGATTTATCTCCTTGCGATCTGCGTGGTCACGGGAAAAGAAAAAAGATGCTGCAAGAGTCTTTTTCTCCTCGGCCAAGATAGTTGCAACCGACTTTGCAATTGTGGATTTGCCCGATCCCGCAACCCCACTGAGCATGACCAGGCGGATTGAATCAGGAGTGCTGGTCAAGCATGCAACCAGATCCCTGATTATGTCGACTCGTGTACCATCCATGCATGTCTCGGGTGTGTTGACAGCATTATAGCGTGCTGCCACACATTTGAGACCCGCTAGAATCTCTCTGGTGTTGCCTCTCCCTTGGACTGTGGTGGTGATACTATCAGCTTTTCTGTCAATCCCCAGAACTATGGTTTCCAACACTTACAATTCATTTCCGCAGTGCCACTACTGTTATTGAGAAACAGTATTTGGGAGAGGATGAATCAACATACAGATTATTCACGATAAAATGTTCAGTCTTGACATCATAAGACATCCTGGGACCCTGCCCCAGGACCCCCACTCCCACTTTGTATGCCACCTCCCCCACCTTTGCCCCCTACGCCGCCTGGGAAATATAAGTGATAACGTTGGCTTATCAATTTTGTAACGCACCATAGATGTTCTGATTAACTGTAGGGAATTTGCTAGCCTGGTGAGACATTATATTGCCCATGTCAATTGGTAGCAACTCTGAGTAGAGTGTGGATCTTGTGTATGCAGTGCAGTAGATGTGGAGGTGGAAAGAACAAGGGCTGACTGACAGCTCACTGACAGACACAGCCAGCACGCGGCCACCACATGCATCGTTTCCTAATTATAGGACGCCAAACTTCGGGAAAACGGCTCAAATTTTTCATTTGCGAATATTAACGGCTAGAACACAGCGATGGACGCAGATAGCACATAAATATATTCTGCCCCAAATTCAAGCCATCATTACATTCATGAACTCCGTAAGTATATAACGCCGGTTTCCGAATGTTCTGCCGTAAACCAGGGCTCAGGGTATTCATTCCGATGCAATCTTCGCCCCGGCCAACCTCCCTTATACCACCTTTCCACCGGAAGATATTATACGGGCTGTTTCGGCCGCTCCGGCCCGTTGCCCAAGTAAACTATGGTGGCGGCCACCGGTCCGGGTGATCCGCAATCCAAAACGCGAAATCCGACCGCGAAAAACATAAATTCATATTTTCAAACCTTTGCTCCAGCACATTGATAAGAGAGCTTCTTATGTCTCTATTTACAGTGTTAACTTGACATTACAATGAAAACTGAAGGTGTAGTAGCAATTACCAAATCAGGTATTTGACTTGTCACGATGGTCCGTCCGCGACCGTACTTGGTCGCTCCGTTCCCACGCAAACGGCATCACCGTTTATTCCTCCAACTTAGCAGCCCGCGGTTTCCTCACTCCGTACGGCGCACTAGACCACCCGCTCGACTCTTGCCGATGCCCCTGACGCTCTCGTTCTGCACGCCGTACGTGCTCCCTGCGGAGCAAATCCGATATTCCCGACGGCTCAGGTTTCCTCAATCGCGCGGCCCGCCGTTCCTGACGGAGTCCGCCCGATAATTGCGACTCCCCCGACGCTGCCGTCTTCTCAATCTACGCGCCCGCCTTCCCGCCCCACCGCTCCTTCGGCCCGAGGCGTTGATTTGGCACTGTGTGGCGCCTCGTCCGTCGCTGCCGCAGCGATCAGGACTGCCACGTCGCTCTCTGACTCACATCCTCGACGCTCGACCCCGCCTGGATGCCCGCCCGCTATGCCTCGAAAGCGGCTTTTCCAATTTCACTCCAGTCCTCTCATTTGCCTGGAAGCAGGCCCTCGTCGTGCACTGCTGAGAAGGCGGAGTGGGTGTATTTGAGGTGCGTCACGCGTTAGCGCGTGTATTCTTCTTGCGCTAATTTCATGTGCTTCTCCCCGTTTCAGTTCCCCGTGCCCGCCGCGCGTGTCCCTTCCGCGGCATCGCTTCGAGGTGCTGCAGCGCCTCTTCTCGCGCTCCGCTGCGTCTGCATATTCGCGCCACACTCGTTCTGCGTAGCCGAGAATCCTCGTCTCATTGCGTTTGCGGCTTGAGATTCCCGACCCGCGCTGCGATTCCACATCGCGAGCATCGTACGTGCCCTTTGAATCTCATTGATCTTTTCTGATTACCCTCTATGGATTACATTTTGTCCTTCGCACCGTCTAGAGCCGAATGCGCGGGAGCGTCATCTCTCGTGCACGGTGTCGTACATACGAAACATTCCAGTCTCGGCAGACGCTCGCGAAACACGTATGTACTCGATCCTCTTTCATTTGTCCTTCATTTGTTAATTCTGCGTAAACAGGCGCTGCTAGACCACCCCTCGATCGTAAACCAAGCTATTACGGCCAACATCGCATACGTGCGCTCGGGCACCGCCGTCCGTGCGGCAGAGTCATGCCTCTTCGGACGCCCCCGACGCCTTCTCCACGCTGTCGATGCCCGCCTCGTTGGAGCGTAGCATACGACGTGCGCAGCGACCAGGAGCGCCGCTCGCTGCCCGGGGGAACCATCTACAGCACCACGACAGCTACAGCACCACGACAGCGCGCGGGATCCGCCCCACGACTTGCCACAGACGCGCTCTACCGGCCCTCGCGCTCGACACCACGCCGGCGTGAACCCAAGCCCGACCCGCGCCACGCGATGCTGGCGTTCCTCGCAGCCCACGTCGCCTCGTCGCCTTCCCGTACACCGTGACTCTTCGTCAGTGTCAGTGTACTGCCGTCGCCGCCCGACGCCTGCGCCTGCCGTACCCCCGGCACCACCTTCACCACCTCCTGCGTGCGCAGCGCGCGCGATGGTCGTTCCCATCGCCGGCGCCGCTTTTTATTGCCTCCTCGCGCGCCAAATGCGTCTGCAGCAAGTACCACTCTCCCCGATCCACACGCTCGTCGGGCGCATCATCAACGCAACTCGCACCACCACCGCGTGCGTAGCACCTGCGGTAGCCGCTCCCCATCGCCAGCGCTGCGGTTATCACCTCCCCGCCCGCCCCTATCGTGTCCAGCGCCTCACTATCTTCCGCTCGAAGCCAGCTCCTGTCCGGCACCGGGAGTACGACGCGCAGGATCGCCGGAGCGCGCAGCAAGTGCAATGTGCGTTCCCCGTCGCCCACGCCGCCTTCATTGCCTCCCCGCGCGCCGCGCCCATCCTCTGCGCCCACGCCGCCATCCGCTCCAAACCTCGGCCTGCCGCGCACCGCGAACACGAGGGGCACTATACCCCGCGTGCGCAGCATAAGCTGCAGCTGTCCCCCAATCGCCCCATACCCTCCCCGTTTCCCACGTCCATCGTCAGCGCCATACTGCCACGCTCGTTGACGACTCCGCCGCACCGCCGCCCACTTCCCATCGCCAGCGCCGGCTGCGTTTGCCGTGATGACACGACTGGGGGCGAGCAGCGGACCAACAAAACGGAGGCAATGTGCACCCCACGCTTCCACTCGTACCCCCCGGAATTTCAGATCACACCGCAGGCCATGCAACTGGAATGCCGGACTTCGAAGGGTGCGCGCAGCGCTTCCTCCCCTTTTTGGGGACGTCGACTCAGGGCGAGCGCCGCCGAGCGCAGGGTATCGCGTGAATGCTAGAGAAGTGGCCATTTCGAACGCGCACTACTTATATATCCTGCTTCTTCATTTTCCACATTCTCTTTTACAGCGGCTACATTTATCACTTTGTAGTTTGATAAATGGGCATGTATCGATACCTTAAAAATCGTCGTGGCCGGCGTCATTTCTCGCATTGAGACAAGGAGGATTGAAAACGCGGAACTGGAGAATAATTAGCAATGCGTCGGGCGATCAGCCGACGCCTAGTGAGTGGAATCGAATCCGAGCTCGGCCTTTCTCAATCCGTGTTCACCTTTCGCGCAGTGCCAAGGCCCTACGGTCTGTAGCATAGGACGCGGGCCAGTAAAGCCTGCCCGTGACGCAGGACTTCTTGGTTATAGCGAAGGTATGTCAAAATTCAATCAACCCCTATTTTGTGGCAAAATTTTGGTCCAGGAATTGAGATCAATAACCAATACTACTCTGCTGCATACCATGCTAAGTACTGTGTGGATCTGCACCCCCGTTCCCCACGTTCTTCTGGTGATTAGAACCGGTGCGCCCCATTTGCCCCGTGAGCCGGCGCAGTGATAAAAAACCAACTGAAATATGGAGAACGAATAGGTGACATTGAGAAAAGATTGATAGGTGGGCAAGTCAAAGAAGTAGCAGGTGCAGATTGAAATAAGAAAGCACGGAGGCCGAGAAAGAGAACAAGAACGAGCACGGAAATAAAAACGATGCACGGGCAGGAGGGGTGCAACAAATCCACATGGTAGAGTGACCAGAGAATAGTAAATAGTATTCGAAGTATGTACAGCAATAACGGCAAGAAAGAAAGAAAAAGGGAACGATACGTTGTCGTAAGAAAGACAGCACGCAAGAGCGCCGATTGGAATGAGAATAATGACGACGCGAATGAGGACAATAAACAAGCGCACAATGGGAAAAGGAAACACTTAGACACCGAACGTATTAACTTTAAAAAGATAATCCTCGACATGAGAAGGCAAACAAATGGGGGTGAAAAACGATAAATTTCACAGAATACACCGACTAGCCTATTATAAGTCCCCAATAGCGCCTTCGCCGGCGTCCCATACACATTCGAGAACATCAGGATGTGTTCTGCCTTGCATCGGTGGCGGTAGGATTCGTCGGGGCCGGAGAGTCCCCCACTGAGAGCGAGAGTGAGAGTGCAATGAGTTAGAGCGGGCCAAGATGAGCGAGAGGAAGTCAGGAAATTGGAGAATATTGGGAGACCTACGTGTGTTGCGGTGCTGTGTATAAGCCGAAAAGTAAAGAAAAGCGAGGAGGAGTTGGCATCACCGATAGTATGAGTGAAGAGAAGACCAAACAACGAAAATCAGGGGGAATTCTTCACCCCAGCAGGGGGAAAGAAATGAAATCGGAATGGGAGGAAATCGAAACCCGACAGAATCAAAAGGAAAAACTGAAAGACGCAGCTGGAGAACTCACGGCAACGCGTCGTCACCATCCTCTAAACGCGAGAATATTCAGCAGCATCTGCCCGACGGGATGGGTCACTGCAAGATACCCGCCAGGGGAGATTGTTCATGCGCGTGGATTCGCCGGGCAGATACTAGATTGAATTCAATGTGTATACCAATGTGTGAAGGAGATAAATAATTGCGATCAGAAGTGGGATGCAGGAAAGAATCTCAGTGTTCCACCTTAAGGGCTTATTAAGGGGTGAAATTTTTGGCTAAGGCCTTAAAGCATTAACAACTTTAATTAAGGGCCCCAAATTAAGGCCTTGGGACAATTTTTTCTGTCATTGACCAGCTAGAACCAACTGGAGCGTGCAGGAGTAGCAACTCCCATTGCAATCCTCTCTCAAATCCTCTGGTTTTCAGTCATCTAGTTCATCCCCAGAGTGTTCTGCGCAAGTTCTGCAGCCAACAACTCTATCAACAACTGGTGAATGTTATAGTCTTGGTTATAGTTGCAGAATTTCCTACTGTGAACCATCTGGTGTAAATCTCATCAGGCTGAGTTTTTGGGCAGGAGGCTCAGTAACACTAGTGAGGTGCTTGTTGGGATCCAACATTCAGAGCATTTGATGGTATCATTAACCTTAATTAACCCTTAGGACGATTTTGTGCCCATGTTAACCCTTAATGTTAAGGGCTTATTAAGACTTAGCCCTTAAGCAGAACACTGGGAAGATAGAAGGAAGAGACGTATGTTCCGTCGTTCTGCGGGCCGTTTGTCACATAGGTGCGTCCTATCTATCTAATCCGTCAACTATGTTTCTATAAATCTAATCCATGTTGGAGATTGGCAATCCAGCACAAGCCCGAGACATGGCCGAGGTGCTGACTAAAAGATGACTGATATGGAATCGGAGGGAACATGCCAGAACATGCAGGAAAAATAAGATTTTAGTATAAATACAGTACCTACAGTAGAGCTCCTCATGAGCTTGTAACCAAAGGCCTAACAGCCAGGAGTGATATCTCAATTGGTTCACGAGATAAAACCAACACAAGCTCATATTTATCACTCACAGCCACACTCGTCCTCCACATCACATCACACGCCACAGAGAGAAGGCCAGGGAGGGAGACGAAGAGGTGGAAGAGATATAGACGAAGAAGAGACCGTTAAGTACGGGGCACACCTCTGACCGACCCGGAGAGACTGGGGGCAAGTACAGGCCAGTACCGCTGAACGAGTCAAAACAGGCTATGACCGAGATATTAATTTATGCTCGAGAGTCTGTGGAGCGCCCGAAGCACTGTCTGACGTGTTAATGCCACGGAAGCAGTCTAGGACCCCAAGAAGAGAAGAGCGGAGTAGAATTCACAGAATGAAGAAGACTTTGATGGGATCACGGTTGAAGCCGTAGTTGCCGAAGAAGCCGATTTGGAGAACTTGATGGTTCTCGAGGATCATGACGGATCCATACGAATTGAAGGATTCAGGGAGAGATAATAATCTCTTGTTGTGCAGGATTGAGGGAGAGTGTTGGAGATTGGCAATCCAGCACAAGCCCGAGACATGGCCGAGGTGCTGACTAAAAGATGACTGATATGGAATCGGAGGGAACATGCCAGAACATGCAGGAAAAATAAGATTTTAGTATAAATACAGTACCTACAGTAGAGCTCCTCATGAGCTTGTAACCAAAGGCCTAACAGCCAGGAGTGATATCTCAATTGGTTCACGAGATAAAACCAACAATCCAAGGGAACGAGTAGAATCAGTAGAGGTCCCACATGTAAATCGCCCCACCCAAAAAGTTATGTAACCATCAATCCACTCTTGCTTCCATCCACCACCAGCACACAAGCAAATCGCCGACTACCGCGGCGACTGCCCGCCGCGCCAGACCCGGCCCGCCCCTCGTCCCAGTCCCAGTCGCCCGCACCGCAGCGGCCATTCCTGCCCAACGGCTCCCGCGGCAACGCCTCTTTCACCACCGTCGAGCGCCGCGGGCCCGCGACCGCACCGCGCCTGTGTCGCCGAGGGGGCATGGCTTTACTACCCAGCAGGACATCGAGCAGCAAAACTTTAACGAGTGGGTGGTGCGCAAGAAGAGCCTTGTGAGGCCGGATAGTGAGGGAATTTGGGCCCGGTCAGGTTCCTTCCTTTTTGAGAATGGCGGCCATCAGCGGCAACTCGTCCATCACTCATCCCAATCCGGATACTCTCGCTTGCACATCGCGCTTTGGAACGTCTCTCCGACCTGGGTCACCCATTGTTAATAGGTACGGTGGCATGATGCTTAATATACATTATTTTGTCTCCTACCACCACCTCGATTTTTCTGCCTGACCCAATGTTCACATTTGTCTCCGAGGACGAGAGATTCAACACCCTCGCTCCTGACACTGGGAGTGCGCTTTCCATTCCCGCCACCGCTCCTAATGCTTCCGATGCCGGCGCTGCCCCCTCTGGTATCAAATATCAGAAAATTTGAGATGGGGGAAGTATGTTCCGCCAGACAAAAAACCCCGTGTTTAATGCGCGTAGTACCGCGGCAGAGGTCCCCATCTCTCATCTCAAAATTACACCGGAGCAGCGGGACGCCATCCACGCCATGTACCATCTGCAATCCAGCTTCTCATTTGCTGTGCCACCAATCGTCGACTATATGTATTCCCTCGATCCTGATTCCCAACTCGAGGCGTCGGTGATTCTGGCTCAACACAATACATTGATTTATCGTTTGGTAGACAGCTTCAGTATTGAATGTGTTAAATTTAATTGGTTTTTTTTCTCGAAGATACCACTTGAGGCAGGGCGGAGCCATGGGTGGGAAGGGCGGTGAAGGGCGGTGAAGAGAACAATGGTTGTCATTGTGTGCCGTATTGGGATAAAAGATCATCGGAGATCATTCCGGTGGTGTTCGCCGTGATTGCCATGCCTTCCCAAAAAGGGAGGCTCCTGCGTCGGCCCGATGTCCCTATCTTGCATACACGAAATGCTAACACTAACACGACAAACAGCTCCGTCCTCGACCCTCCGCAGATCACCGTCCCCGCGCTCTTCGCCTCCATAGCCGTGGACACGGACAACTCGCAGTGGGCCCAGACGGCTCATGCGGCTCGCACACTGCCTCCAGGACCTCCTCTCCGCCGGCTTCATCGCCGATCGCTCGCTGACTGCCAGCTCAGCCCTAACGCGCGCCGCGTCGCAACGTCCGCGCGCGCCCGTCAGAATACGGCGACGATAGAAGCTGCGTGCCCCGCTCTCTCATCTCCCCTGCACTCACTCACTGGCTTCCCTCTCCTTTCTTCCCAGCGCCGCGCCCCCATCTAGGCTCCGATCCGACTCCACACCTGCGCGCATGTGCAATCGAGGTGCGTGCCCGATCCCCTTCCCTTCTATTTCTACTTGTGCGCGCCAGCTGCGGCGCCTGCGCTTCGTGCGTGACCGCGGATTTGGGGAAGTGCGAGCGTGCGCGAGCGCAGACCGACGACGCAAAGGCGGATCGCAGAACGTGTCGAATCTGACCGAGGGGCTGGGTGAAAGTGCCGCGACTGCCGCGGCACTGACGGGCACTAACGCGCATTGACGCGCATTGACGCGGCAGTGACGCGGCGGTGGCTGTGTTATTGCCGCGGCATGCGGGGTAAGTGCCGCGCTGCCTCTCTTTCCTTCCACACACATTGCCGGTTCCCCAATTGACCTTTATGGAGTTTTAACAATCTAAATACATCGCTTGGGTCCCAAAACTCCATCCAAACACATTGCGGTAAGCACTGTCAAAACTCTCCCAACTTTGGACTAAACTTCGACTAAACTGCTGTTTTTCGCCGATTTCCAGCTCACACACCGGACAGGATTCGTCCAATGACATCTGTTTCCAAATAGAAACAATGGCAGAGGTCATTTGCCTCGATCGCAGAATGGGGGGGGGTTGACAACCTTGAGGGCATTCGAGATTCCTGGATGACAAAGTCTGCCACTGTATCTTCCGAAGTTGCGTCGGCGTTGCACCTCTCTCAGAATCCCAACGCCATTTTTGTGTGTCCCGTGAATGACCTCATGCTTCAAGTACATTGGCATATTCACCCAGTGCCCACCGGTTTTTTGCTCTCATGTCTTTTAGCCACTCGTAGTGCGCCATACCTCCCCAACCTCAAGTCCGAGAAACGCAATGCGCCATGGTATGCTATTTTTTTCTCTTTCCAATGTCTATTGGCTTGGAATCCACGCCGAATTTCAACTTGAACACAACTTTCTTGGGTCGCCAACATTGATTTCGCGCGATCGTCTCCGGGAAGTGTGGCTAACATGTTCGCCCAGGAGCAAACACCGCACATACGTGGGTGTCAGGAGAAGTATCCTAGAGTCTCACTCTAGAATCAATTCCATGTCATGGTTCTGCAGCGCATGGGGAACGATCAATGACGCACTGGTGAATTTAGCAAGAGCGAGGCGGATACTATGAGTCAAAGAACACCTTGACCGATTTTTCACAACTTCAGTGCAACTACACAGGTGTGCCCGAAATCCCCGAAGGTCGGTTCTGTTCTATTGTGGACAATTACACTGGTTGTACTTGACCCAGGCTACTTGAACGTGCTGACGCACTTGGCTGCAGCACCTACACTGTTTTCAAATCACACATTAGAGCTGCACTTGGGAATAAAAAAGGAGGATGCTCAATCATTCCGTGACAACGACTGGCGCAGATGGCTGAACCGCAATATAGATGAGGAAATTTTCCTGGTGAGGTTAATGGTTCCCCATTCCATCGCAAGACTCGGAATTAACATCGGTTCATTGCAACAGAGACCCTTTGCTGAACAGTGCGGGGGTAGCAGTCGAACTGATGGGGCGCTGCCGCGCAGAATCTAATGATTGCAGAGTAAGTCCGTAACTTACTCGAAACCTGAATCGAAACTGAAGAAGTGCTCTGTCCAACACTTAGATAACCCAACGTTAGCTGTAGGTTGAGCTGTTACCAGAATTGATTTGCATATCGACCTGAGTGCATAGAATGTCCTCGTCTCAAATAAGGCCGCGGCAATGAATCGGCGCCTCCAAATGCTCCAAAAAAGATCTGTAAGTGGTCCAACAGATTTTTTCGGGTTGAACCTTTGAGCGAGAAATTGGATGATCGCCATCCTTTGGCTAATTTCAACTTTGAATGCCGTTCACATCCACCAGTTCAGGGAGAGGTCTCGTTCAGGGTTAACTGCCTGCTACCTTTCCAACATGGGTAAGTAATGTTGAATTTCTCTTCTGCTGAGGTCTGATCGCTTTGCATAGTACCGCCAAGAGATTGCCGCGGCATGAGGGGTGAGTGCCGCGCTGGTCGGATCTTCGAGCAAGTCTGCTGGCTTATTCTGGAGAGGCAAATTTCGATTGTTCCACGACACTCGAGTGGCCTCCGACGATTTTCACCTCGGATATTTGCGGGGAACATGTTACATCACCAGATTAGTCGCAGGATGCAATGGATCCCCCAACAGCCTTTTACAACCGTTAACCAACCTCCAGACTATTGCCGCATCGGTAATCTGCCTCTCTGCCTCGTTCTGTACCAATTGTAACACCCGGTGATTCATTAGATTGTTGCAATTCTCGCGTGGTGCGTCGCCCGAGATGCCCGAGATATAGTTCAACACTGCATGAATGCCGGGTCGCAGTACAGGAGCCATTCTCTCCATTGCGAGAAATGTAAACCGAGTTCTGCCATCAAGGCTGTCTACTTTGTCTCACTGGCCCTCAATCTTTCCTTCCGTGGTTCAAGACCTTTGCTCAGGTTTGACGTGGAACTTCGAAGTTGACTCAATTCACGTCGTAATCACAGCCGTTTCTTTGTTGTTGTGTAATTACGAGTCCCAATGTTTGGTATTTGCTTATAACACAGAACAACTCCGCGTGATAAATACGGCTGTCCACGGTGCATCAGTCGTCCTAGATCCTGCTGCAAGCGCAATGAAGGTTAAGCTGTCTGGCTCAAACCGTACGCGTGATCTCGTCTCAACACTTACACCCACATCTTAGTGACATCTCAAGCATCACCCAGGTTCAAAATTGAACAGAAATCTGAGCCAGGCTTAGAGTTATGGATGCGAGACTTCTCGGCATATTTTTTCGCTGAGGTGAGCGTCTTCGGGGGCCGATTTGATCCAGAAAATCTTCCTGAACTTGTGAGTAAAGATGATGGCTCATACCAAAATAAGAAACACCATGCCGGGGATGCCCGAGGTATTGGTTTAACTCGGAAAAAATGATTTCGGACTCGAAATTTGGGTTCATGAGGATGAGCCTACCTGTCCGTGCAGACTAAGTCTCGGTGGTTCCAGTGCCGGTTTGATGTCTGATTAATCCTGCATTTTTTCAAAGCAAAGAGTTAAGAAAGGTCTACGTCAACTTCAGTGTCAACAACTGCACACCATTAATGTTTATTTCGATCCAGCTTTCGTTGTTGCTCAACCTTAAAACAAGACATAGATCTCGCGTTGTTGATTTTCCCTCAGCAACTCTGCCCTGCTTCACAGCTTAACAACTTAGATGTGGGATCGTGCCGAAGTGAACCCACCTGATACTATTTCCCGAGGCATGAAGCATTCCCCAAGGATTAACCAAACCGCGAGGATTCTGAGGCGTTAATTCTCTGTCGCGACACTGAATGGACGCGCGAATTTCCAAAGAATCGAGCCAAACTCACGATCATAGATCATGCATGGATGTTTCAGTAGGTCGGTGCAGAATGAAGGCTCAACGGCTCAGCTGCTGGTATAACTTGATGCAGGGGAAATTTCTGGTTACTGCATGCAGCAGTGCAAGAATTGCCGCGGCGCTATTATGTTGATTTGAACCGTTCACTGAAGCACTAACTGTGCGCCACAAATCCCAACCATATACTCCATGTGTGTGGAGATTCTGCTAATTCCCTAGTGTGCGTCAGCTCTTTGGACCTGGGAGCTTTCTCGGAGGTCAAACACCAGTTGCGCAAAACAAGACAGAAAGAAATGAAAACCTGTACCAACATTAACTAATGCGGCAAACTCATCCGATGAGATAGAAGCACGGATGTGGAATGGAGTTGAGAAGTTCAGAAGAAAGGAAACACTAAGAGAAATTCGATCAGTCATTCACTACAACGACGCAGAATCAATGTAGTGCCGGGGGTTCACGAGAACACTCTTGAACAACTTCAACTATCGCTCTAGATATTTACATAACTCGTCGGACAGCCGATGAAAACCAGGCACACACAAAGTTTCACAGAACGTGGCTGGAAGGTTACGACTAATCATCAGCACTCCAGAAATCATCGTCGGTAGGTATTTAACTCATGTCTAGAACTCATAATGACTAGCAATAAACAAGGGAGTGCCGCGCCAGTGACGCGACAGTGACGCGCACTGCGGCGGCGTTGCCGCGGCACTGACGCGCACTGCCGCGGTATTGACGCGGCACTGCCGCGCATCTGCGGGGCACTGACGCGGTGAACCCCAAACAAAGATAATGGTTTTAAGGCCTCCAAAACATTGGTTTGATGGGGAAATATGTGCTACACTCACCGGGAATGTGGTGGATGCAATCAGGGCATTTGTCGAGGGAACTCAGTCTGGAAGCCACATGTAAAATATTTGGTTCTAGGTAGGATTCACTCCATTTACAGTTCTGAAGTACTCAGTGAGCATTTCCACACCTGAGTGGTATGATTCGACATCAAGGAATATCGATTTCAACGTTTAGTCAACATTCGGGATTGGCGCGGCAGTGCCGCGGCATTTTCTCCTGGCCCCTGACCGAGCCGAACGAGGCGCTTCCGCATCGCGTCAGGAGGGAGGACTAGGCTGCCCGCGCGCGCGATGGATGAGCCGCGCGCGGATCGCGGGGTGCGATCGAATTCCGCTCGCTGCCAATGGATAGCGCGTATATGATGTATGTATGTACCCCGAAATTCAATGCATTCTGTGTGCTTTTCCTAGAACGCGAATTTTGAGTTTGAGCAGCAGACAACAGAAGGAAAGAATCTGAGAGATGTATTGCGCGAAGAATGTGAGGAGGCTGCGCGGAAAGGCGTGATTAGTCGGGTCAAGAAACAAACTTACCGCGGCTTGGACCTGCGATATTACAGCCTACGGGGAGAATTGAAATCAGAAATGAAGCACGAAGGAAGGAATACTTAAGGGAAGATTCGGACGCGAGGCACGAGCCACCAAATAAAAAGTCGAATTAGGATGGACGCACCTCGGTGAATGCTTGCTTGAGCTCGAGCAATATGAGTAGGACTTTGCGCCTTGGGGAATCTGAAGGAATGAAAGTGTCAGAATAGAATAGCTGATGATATGATACTTACCTTGAGTCGTTGCGCCTTCAAATTATCATGATTGAGTTCCGGAATACGGAAAGTGAGCAAAGAATCCTGATGAGCAGGGATTGAATGAGAGGAAAGACGAATATCAGAAAAAAAGGAATCGGGGCATTGAATGAAAGGAAAGGCGTTGGTTGAACGTGCAAGGAAATGAAATGAAAGACACACCTGAGGTGTGAACCCTCACGAAAGTATGCTTGATCTAACTAATAGGTGTTAGGGACGCACCTTCTAAGTGGATGCTTGCATGAACGAGACAAGCAGGACTTGCGCCTTCGAACGACTCGGAATCAAAGGGTCAGTATAGAATACCGTATGATAATATGATACTTACCTTGAAAATCGTTGCGGCTTCAAATCATCGTGGGGTCCTGAATTCTGAGAAGAAAGGATGAGACGGGGAATGAAAGATGAATAAGTGGGTTTTCAAGCGCGCGTTGAGCTGAATGCGATTGGTTGACTAGCTATACTGCGAAGAAATTGAACTGAACTGAACCAGTACTCACCTCAACTGATCTGATACGGCTTTGAAGATAAAAAGGGTGACCGAGGATCAACCCCTTAATGCTAAATTGCTTCCCAAGTCAGTTCGAGCGAGTGAAGAGACGAAGTAATACTGACCTTGACCTTGTTGGTGGAACTTCAATTGACGAGAATGGAATTGAATTGGGATACACGGCACATTTGTAATTCAATAGGGCATTCAATCCTGGACATGGGCCTCTCAGGTCACTAGGTCCAGCAGGGAAGTCACATCGACCTTTTGATTGGGATTAAACTGGGCATTGAACAAACGAAGGGTGAGGTTGGCAACTCCACGACCCAGGAATCGGAGGAGAATGCGATGCAGCCGGGAACGACGATGAAATATAGAGGGAGTAGAGTCTTGACCATCCTATAACGAAACCGCCGGGGGACGTAGTCCACATTAGCTACTTATATCACTCTGAATCTGAGCCGAGTAATGCTTTAAATAGGAGCGTCAATGTTCGCTTTTGGTTGAAAAAATTGCACACCAACGTTGTAGCGGTTTGGCTCCGTAAATAAGGGTCTTGAGCTAGAGATAAGACTAGACTTCTCCAATATCCCAGCAAGAATTTGATGAATGCTCCGAAGCATTGGCCAGGAATCGCAATCACATGGACGTTGGACCTGATTGGAAGAAGCTCCACCCCGGCTCTGCGAAGGAGGTTGTTCCAGACATCAGACTAAGTCCATGACGTGCACTAATGGTGAGGGGCAGCTGAAGAGTCCTCTTCCAGAACAGTTGCAAAGACGAGGATGGATCTCTGAATGCAAGTAGCACTCAGCCCAGTTTGAGAGGAGGCAAAATCTCGGTCGTAGTCAGCTCGAATTGCGATCGAGAGATGGGTCCTGACGATACCCTGGTCGCGCAAAAGCTATTGAGAGTGCGCCAATGGTAGGCCAATGTGGCACAAGCTCTGCGAGATATCCGAGTCATAAGGATAAGTGCCCTGAATCGTGTAATCGGACACGAGAAAATTCCCAAGCCGCACCTGCTTTGTAAAAGATCAGTTGCTCAGAATCTTAATGCGGACGTCGGAAACCCGAGTTCACAGATCGCCAAAAATGAGAAAGTTGAAGCAGATGGCGAGAAAGGGCAGCTTTTCGGACATTCGGTTATTGCCGAGTTGATCAACATTATGTGATGGCGGTTGATGGCGGTGAGGCGGTGTTGCGAGGGCGGGATGGATCAAACTTTCGATGGGGTGGTACAATGGATCGAGTACAAGTCGGTGGCAATCGGCATCATGATTCGAGTGGGCGACCATAGAAAGATTCAGCAAGGAGAGCAGCGAGCCGATGTCTAGTTGTCTAGGCCCATTGGTGGTGCTTCGAATTCCCGTTCAGCGATGAGTTGAGAGTCGATGAATGTTACCTGGTGGCGAGGTTGGGAGGTAACACACTTGAAACGGGATGATCGATGGAGACCCTTGCAGTGAGAGTTGAAACGTTGATGGGACGAGTCACTGACATCGTGTGAACTCAAGCTTCATTCAGGCACGGTAGCCTGTCCTGATCGTCGATTCGCGGCTTAGCAGCTCCCTTATAATGCAGCACCAACTGCGGACGCGGGCCCAGGGTCGTAACGACCCCCATCCTGTATCCCACAAATCATCCTGGTGCCTCCGGCGGAATCGTCATGGGTAGCACACCGAGCTCCCAGAAAAAAGCCAAGGCAGGCACCCGTGAGTGTCCTATGGGCGTTTGCGACGAGTAACTTCATTTCATTTATCCAGGTGAGATTGAGAAGCAGCTAAAGGCACGACCGCGATATGAGCTGGAGCACGGTCGAGATCCTTCTTTTCGGCGGGGAGGAATCCAGTAGATCCGCATTGCTGGAGCGGATCGAGCTTTTGTACCCCAAGGCGGAGGTGAGCGCTGAGCAACCCTCTGCCAGCATAGCCGAGGGCCAAGGCGTTTTGTACGCGAAAGAACAAACGACGGGTGTTACCGAGACCACTTTCAAGGTACTGGCTCCGACCCTGTACTTCCACACGTCAATATTCATTACATACATCATTCTCTGTAGGTCCGCGAGCTCACATACAAACTGGTAGACGTCGGCCTCCAACGGTCTGACCCCTTCAAGTGGATGCCCTGCTTCGCAGATGTGGAGGCCATCCTGTTCTTTGTCAATTGGAGCGAGTACGACCAGATGATCGACGATGAAGAAGGTGGGCGTGTCGTGGGTGCCGCCTTCCCTCCCTGATTGTACGCTCTCTGAGTCAAGCCACGATTACAGAACGCCCTGAAGGAATCGCTCGCTTCGTTCGAAACGATTTGCAACTCGCAGTGGTTCCAAAACACGAACATCATCTTCGTTCCCACCGATATCGACGCATTTGCGAGAAAGCTTAGGCTGGTGCCGCTCGTGTGTATCTGTAACTCCGCTTTTACTCCTACGACTTTTTAAATCCTTCTCCAGAGCGACTACTTTCCCGATTACACCGCGGGCGAAGACTACCATGCCGCGCATCAATACCTCCTCAAGCGATTCATGTCTCTGAACCACGCCCCAAAGGTGGCGCGGGAAGTTCTACGTTGGCGCATCGCCCGGTACTAGTGCGGTGGATGTGGCCCAGGACTTGCAAATGATCAGATGTACGTTTCCATTTTTCATCTATCAAGAGTGCTAACACAGCAATTCCGTCCGCTAGCAATCACCGTGGCCATAGACGAAATCCGCACGTTATCGGCGCTTGAAAAACCTTGAGTTGATTCCCTCAACAAACTACCTTGCTATCGGCCACCAGGTAGTCGGCCACCCCTAGGTAGTCGGCCACCTGCGAATATATCATGAAGGAGTTGAAAATTGCAAACACTTAACCTCAGGGGACCCAAGTACGTACGACCTTGAGGACCACCCTACCAAATTCAAGGCAAAGTGATGTTTCGGCCGAAAGTTACGTGAACTTTGATCGGGATCCGCACCGTATGAGCCATCATTTCTTAACTCAGCCTCGCCACCCACACTCGCCACCGCTCGTTTTCCACCAATTCTCCACCGTTTCACGACTTCTTGGGCTTTTTATGCTTCCCCGATGCTCTGCACTCACCTCTGATACAGTGCCGCTCAAATATCAAGGATGACACTGCACACGACAGCGAGGAAGACCTGGCTCACATTCTGATCAACCGCAGTGAAACACCTCCATATCCAACGCCACCATTCAGGCTATGGGTTCTGGCGCTTGACATGGGCTTTCTTTGTTACCTCCCTCATGCGTACAAGTCTCAACCAGTATTTTATCCATTTTACCTCCGCCACAACATTGCTCAATACCTTGAAACACACCATTTCGGTGTCGCGGAAGTCCAAGATTTTTTGAAAGGGTTGCTAGTCCCAAGGGATGGAAATATTTGGTCAATCATATACTATACGTACCAATGGTCACCCTGCGCCATATCCTGGGCCTACACGCCCGCTGCTCTGGCCACACACTTGCTTTACCGACATGTGCCAAAGGCAACAGTTTCCCCCTTTTAAAACATGTTCGTATACCCCCTATTTAGGTAGTAAGTATCACCCAAACTATCCACAATCCCATATATGGACCTCATGTTTAGATCTGAATACATTTTGGGCACAGTCTTGGTCTCAGCAGCCTATACCCTGAGGTGGCCGAGTACCCTGTTTGTTGCCTTTTGGGCATCCGAGCAAAAATACATTCACGGTGCACTATAGCCACTCCTAGAATCCGCCAAAATATTTCTAACTCTTCATTGAATGTATGCCTTTGATTTGTGACCCAGGCTGCTGTGAGGCTCGCTCACAGCATCCGAGAAATGACGACAATCGCTAAGGTGGCCGATTACCTGGTGGCCGATAGTACGACTCTGGCTTCAGCGGAAAATCAGTCGTGAGTCCTACTTTGCCTGCTCTTGGGGCAACATGGTGTAGCGGCCGTCTGTTTTCGCTCGATGCTCTCACCATACAGGAGTTGGTATTATCCGAAACACGTGTCCACATCACAGCCAAGATAATTACAGCCCAAAGCTGTATCAAGAGCGTAGATTACTCTGAATCTACTCCGTTCTTCTGCATCGTATGGCACCCTCCGTCACTCGTTCATACCCTAAGTATTTCCAACCAGGCTGGGGGGCCCCCCCCCTAGTAAAAAAAATTGATGATGGGTGCACATATAGATCTTGATGAGAAAATGATACTCCATCTATAAACTTTGGGTGTGCTCCCAACTGTTGAGGCCCCCCCCTCCCAGCCTGTGGCCCTGATTGCGGCCCCCAGTTGCGATCAAAACATCCATAGCAAGTCAACAGTTGGGGAGCACACCCAAAGTTTATAGATGGAGTATCATTTTCTCATCAAGATCTATATGTGCACCCATCATCAATTTTTTTTACTAGGGGGGGGGCCCCCCAGCCTGGTTGGAAAATACTTAAAGCTATGAGGCCCGTTATATCTACGAAATATACCGGAGGTACGTCGCTTCCCGGCCTGATTAAGCTGCACCGCAGGCTGCCGCCCAGTGGGAATTGATAGCATTCTGTCAAGACCAAACTGCGCGTCGATCAGCTGATGAGCTACATGGGGTTCTCAGCTCTAAAATTAAACTGTACGGAGGAGCTTGGACGCCGAGAGACGCCGAGACGAGGAGCAGGAGAGCGAAAGCCGGAAGGGGAGCATTGCGGCGCTGTTGGAGGGCTGTTAATTTCGGCCATGGTGACAATATCAACGACCGAAGGAGCGAGATAAAAATCTACGAATGCTGTGGGCATTGCGGCGTAGCTGTTCGTGGGTTCTTTGAGTGTTGAAATGCAGCGCAAGAATAGAGAAGAACCGGAGGGGTTAGACCAGATGGGGATGAGACCAAAGAAACACAAAGAATCGCGAAGGTAATCGTTAAAGAACGGTTAATTAATGGTCTCAGTGTGCCTATCTATCATGTGGCCATCCCAATCGGGTAACTCCGCTCGGGTACAGCCGTAGCCCGCCGGCGCCAAAAAAGTTGATTGAGCACAAGATGTGCCTCCGCTTCGCTCCGGCAACTAAAAATATTTTGACGTCCAGCGCATGTCAGAGATGCAGCCCCAGGAAGGGGAAAGGCAAATGATTGGTGAGATTGAAAAATGTCACAACCATAGTCAGGCAAGAATAGCATGTCGCATCCAGTCATTTAGCAATCGGCGGCGGCTTTGGCGCCGAAAAATGCGCCGGCTAGGAGTGTAGGCATATAGCAGTGATGGTGTCACGAGACAGATATCTTGGGGACATTTGAGGACCAAGGGCTGCATTGACTCATCTGGAAATTTGCCGTCATAGCTGTTGCGAGGGTTTCCCTGTCATTTATCATGATATGTAGAGCAGTTTCGCCCCCATCTGTCATCCACGTATATGAAACAACTTGCCCTGCAGCAGACGCGCCAATAATCATGCCCATCCTGGGTGACTGGTATCTCCCGGGACCGCGAGCAGAAGATTATCTGTCTGGCGATCCGACAGCCACACACGAGAGTGACCTTGCAACGGACGTTGCGCGCTGTATTTTAAACCACCCGCAAGCACAGAAGTTCCATGAGACACGGAACAGTATTGCTTATTAGAGTCGCAGCCCCCTTAATCGTATACAAGACGGGCCTCCGCTTCGTTCCGGTATCCCGGGTGATTAGAGACATGTGTTATGAAATAGGGAATACTACTGGCACGACACACACCAGTATTACCTGGACGGGGTTGGCCTGGACAATCGTGTTTGCCACTGTGATTACCAACCAGCGCAGTAAAAAGAATAAAATTAAAACTAAAAACTAAAAACAGGGTAAATTCAAAGGAAATAGCGTAAAAAACAACACAGGAAGTGGTCGAATTAAAAACAGTGCGGTCCCTGGACGGAGTTTATTCTCCTGGATGCCAGAGGTTCGCAGAAATAAGCCGTTTTGGGGACTCAAGGTTCACCAAACCCAACTCTAATATTGGCCAGTGAAAGCTCGCTGGCCTAGGACCAAAACGAGGTGAGTTAAGTGTTAGTGTACTGCGCTGCATGCATCATCCGGCACGGTGGATGGATGGGTTTGATATCCACCACTAGACGCCGGAGAAAAGGTTGAATAAGACCAGCCCTGAGAATTGAAGGACGACACAGGGAAAGCGCGATGGATTGTGGGCTGAAATTTCTTGAAATGCTGTGACAGGTGAGATTCCCCAGTGCACGAGCGAAGGAAGACAGTTTGACCAAACCCTTCGGCAAACCTGATGCATTGACGGAACGAGCAAAGATTGGGGAATCAACCACGCCCCCCATTGACGGTGAATTCCCAGAGCAGTTTTGAAAAACAGCATAGAGGAACGTCCCAGTAGAACGTTCAAGCGTCAGCATTCATCCGGAAGAGAAAATTCCAATTCCCGAAAATCTGAGAACACGGGAAACGGGGAAGAGAAACCTGTCCCTGTCCTTATATCGACGATCTTCGGCAAGACTATGCGGCCCCCTCGGCACGATTATGATGGAAATCTGGCTGCGCCGCAGGCAGCAGCAACTGCGACCTGTTCAGAAGGAACTGTGCGTAGGTCAACTGCTGAGCCTTGTGGCGGGTTTCAATGAAAATCTGGATACATCCCTGTGCATGTTTAAACTGGAAGCGGGTCGAGTGCGGGCCTCTGCCATGATTGATATCAGCGTTGCGCCGTCAATTGAATGTTTGACGTCAACCAATGGAGAGAAACAGGTCGCAAATGGGGCAGGAGGGCACGACTTAAAGGACAGGAGGAGAGGAAATACAAAGAAGATAAGCCTACATGGGGTAATTGCACCGCCGAGAGGCCATCTCGTTAAAGAACGGTTAATATAACATGATTGGCATCCCGTCAGGTGCTCGGATCTCTCTCTGTGGACATGTACTACGCATCGTATACGGGTCTGGGCACTTCTCTTGCGCAACGTGACGACGTGCTGTGGGCTTGTCCTTCCCTCCTTGATGGGAGTGCAAAGCTTCAGACAGGCTTAATTTTATAAAGAGTAAAAAGTGGCAACATACCCCAGAGCATGTTTCTCTGATCCCTCCCCGGACCCTTGTCATTGCTCCAATTCATTGTTGGTGCTAAGTCATACATCTCTGTGCAATCATCCCCTCTTCAAGTCTTTTGTCTTCCACCTCCAAGTCTACAGCAGCAATATATCCTCGTCGGTCAGTTCTGTCTCCCGTGCAAACTCTGATGCTGGCTGATATGTTTCTGTCCCTAAAAAAAAAAAGTTCTAACGACCATGTCTGATCAACACGAGAAATGCCTCTCGGTGACCCTCTGTGGTATGAGAGAAATTGATTGGAATACCAACATCAGTATTTATTCTATCCAGGAGGCACAGGAGGTCCTGGTGGCGGCGGACAGAGTGGCGGATACGGCGGTGCTGGAGGTCCTGGGCATGGTGCCACTCTGAAAGTCGAAGCGGGAACCGTACACATTGTGATAAACTGCGAAAGCAAACAGATCCCGCGCCTAGACTTCCCAAACTGGCTTTCGCCCATCAATAGCACACCGAGCCGTGAAGTCCGGGCAGACCAATGGTTTTGCAGGCCCATACATGACGATGACGGCGACACTCCTTCCACGCGGGCCCTGGGCTCTCCACTGTTCCGCATTTCATCCAGTGCCGAGACATCTAGTTCTCAGCCAAGCTCTGGACGGGGTCTCACCTCCAGTGAAGTCTTTCTCCCAGGAACTCTATTCTCCCTGTCCTCCTGCACCGACCCAGCCTGTAAATGTCCGTGTCATGTGCAGACCCGAATTGCATACACACTGCTCGGGGCAGTGGTCAATGTGTCGATCACCGGCTACTCCAGCAATAGACATGTCTGCCACGATCCAGACCTCAAGACTCAATCAGCGGTGGGATGGGCATATCATATTGCGCTGGCACTACCAATCATCGGAAAACTCATGATTGCTATCTTTCGACAGGACACTCCGCGACGGGCTGCATTACCGTCTTCGCTTCGACAATATAGTGCACAGGGACGCTATCATATTCCACTATGCAACTACAGACGACGTGGAGGGCTTGAAAGCACTCCTTGAGGGACGGAAAGGCTCCCCGAGGGATATCCGATTTGATAGCAAATGGACGCCATTGCACGTAAGTATCTCGACGGTAGAAAAGTGTTGAAAGCTGATGACGAGGCGGAATAGTTTGCCATCAAAGCTAGGAGCTTCCAAGCAGTCAAATTTCTTGTGAACAATGGTGCTGAAGCAGATTTGGACGCAGGCGCGCCAATGTCAGTTGCACCTCACTGGGTGAAATCGACTGCATTGGTTCCTAATACTTATTCCTAGGACAGCAAGGATGCAAGCCATAGAGCTCATCCTCAGCGGCGGTCTATCAAAACGAGAATCAGAGAACGTGGCAGATATGATCGGTCACCAAGACTCTGACGAAATCTCCACCAAAATATGGAACGAGATGCATTTCTCCCGGCTACATTGCGAAGTTCTGGGTCTGCCTGTACCAGGAGATTCGAGCAACCTAGATGTCCTCTTTGAGCCTGCTGATCTGTACCAAGACCAAGATACACCACATGTTGACTCGCTCGATGGGACCTACCGCACCGCTCTCTCCTGGGCCGCCCAACGCGGCGACGGGGAATGGTGTATCAAGCTCCTCGAGCGTGGAGCAAGTATATTCCTCGTCGACACGGAAGGAAACAGTGCGCTGCACTATTCCGTGCAAGCGCGCGGTCCCCAGGCACTACGTGCTCTCCTAAGGCACTTCCACACTGTCGGCTCCTACCGCCCTTCGAACCTGAACATCTCCAACAACGGCGGCTGGACACCCTTGCACCATGCAACATTCTACCAGGACGATCCCGTGTTCGTCACCCTCCTGATCTCCAGCCGGGCGAACATCAACGCGGTAACCAACGTGGGGAAAACGCCCGCCATGATAGCCGCGCTGCGCAAACACCCCAGGGCACTTCGCGTGCTCATCGAGCACCACGCAAATCTGAACGTCACCGATAAGAACGGCTGGAATGCACTCAAGCTCTCGATTGTGAATTCTCCGGCCGACGCGGTCTGCGTGGGGTTGCTGGTCGGAGCGTCCGGGGTGGATCTTTCCCCGGATCAAAGCGAAGATGGGGAGACGGTCCTGCATTTTGCAGCGAGCAAGCCTGCGGTGGATATCTTCGATATGCTGAAGGAGGTGGTCAGGATGAGGCTTGTTGATCCGAGCGAAAGGAATCGAGAGGGTTTGACGGCGATGGAGGTGTTCGAAAGGAGCGAGGGAGCGCTTGCTGCAAAGAGGATGGGGGATGAGCGATTGCTTGCGGGCTTTCGGGACCTGATTAGCGTAAGTTTGTAATGGATGGATTTGGATTTGGTTCGCCTTGTTAAGAATTTAAACCCTGCCGGAGTGCAGTGTAGTGAGTTCTGTAGAGCAGTCCTCAGTCGTATTTATTGCTGGGGGGGGGATTGTTTCCCCCAGACCCCCTCCTTTGGCCTGATGGCATATTTAAGTGAATACATCCAGAGTTTTATCAAACTTGCCGACTTTTTTCAGCTTGATCTGAGTATTGAACTGGATACAGCGCGGGGGAGACCCCCGCGGACTCCCCTTGGCGCTCACCGCTAAGTCCCACTGCGTGGAGCATCCGCTCGCCGCAGGGGCCCACTGCATGGGCTTTACCCTATTTTTTTAACACGTCGGGTGAAACGGCACGGCTTAATCCGAGTTTATCGGATCGAAAGGCAAGGTGATGAGTTGATCGCCGAGTTATGTCGGAATGTCTGAGTTCCACTCCCGAACGCTCGGCTAACGTCGGCTAACTTCATTTTGGTGGGACTCGGAGCTTTTACAGCATTAGCCGAGTTCCACTCCCACTAAAGTTGTTATCCCTCATAGGTCAGTGTAGGTCGTGGTAGGCCTGTGTAGCCACCTCCACAGGATCAAAATACAGGATTTACTCTCGGAGGAACCATTGCCGATGTGTCTTTGGGTGATTGTAGATGGCGGCGTCGAAAGAAATGCAGTATGAACTTGCTATCGGCTTGTTCCGTGGACTTCGGCCGAGAGGGCCGATCAATTTCGGCTGTCAAGTACAATTGAACGAGCGATCAAGGCGCGCGCCTACTATGGCGAATTGGACAGTCCCGAAAACAGGCGGGGCCACAACAAAAGCCATCTGACTTATTGTTCATTCGGTATTACCCCGGGACTCCTACACGATCGAGGCGTCACTGGCTGTAGAAGAAATATGTCTTACCTCCCCAAAGCCTGACTAGTGGGTCATTCGGTATTACCCCGGAGGTCCATTTTCGATTTTTTTGGGGAGGGCCCACCCCACCCCCACCCCAGTGGCAAAATAGATAGCTGCGGATTTCGGCACTGAAACTCCCCATCTGGACAGTGCTAGAAATCCACATTCCCATAGCTGTAGGCATGACGTCGAACTAGTGCTGGCCAAAATATGATATGAATACGAAAATTCCATATCATATTCATATCCATATCATATTCACCATGAGGGTATAGGAACGTCCTGCGGTCGCATTCGCACAGAACAGGACGCATCGGAGGCAATCGGGGAGAAGGTAGTGCGCGTACGCGCCACTTGCTGCATATTCTCCGACGGGCGCCCCCGCCGTCCGAGTAGCTGGGGGTTTATAACAACCGAGGTACGAGGTAAGTAATGTTATAGTGTCTGTTTATAAGAGACTAGGTTGCCTCCTCGACTACCGCAGGAAGCTCCCACACGCGAGCGAGCACTGGCGATTGCGTCAGTTGGGGAGCACAAACGAGGAGTGTGCGATCATACGGACCTTCTAGAGAGGAAGGAATGGATTTGGAATGGATCAATTACCCGGGCGGCGACTCTCCACGCGCAGGGTGTCTCGCAATTGCATCATCCCACCCACTCGCAGACCACCCACGTCACAATGCGTTCTGCGTCGTCCTCCTCGTTCCATCTCTTCGCCCTACATATTTGCCCAACCGTTCTGACCCTCAAAACAGTCGTCAGTGGCTGTGTCATGTACTCAGCCACTGGTAGCTGTGTTCGTGCCATAACCACCATTTTGAGGGCCAGGATGGCTGGGCAAATATATAGCCTGTGGTGCAAGTCTACTGAAACCATACAAGATTTCTTCTGGAATTCATTTCCGAGTTCCTTCCAGATGTCGCTGGCAGTTGTCTTGCCTCGGATCTTCATGAACAGTGAGTCTGGAATCGTCCCAGCAATCTGCTGTTAACAATCGCCTCCCCCTGCTGCCATAATTTCTTCTCTTTCTTCTACTGCAGTGGGTATTTATACAAGTCCCTTAGTTACGAGTCACAATAGTAGACAATAGAAACCATATAGAAGTTGCGGTGAAACATATTGTGAAACCATAGAGAAAGATGTAGGTCGTGAAGGTAAAGCAAACTAAACCTAGAAAAGATAAATTGTGGAGAGGTCCATATGGTTCCAACAAGGTCCCGGTGCAACCATCGCGTTTGGGACGCAGCCACAGGTTGTATTTCCAACAACGTTTTCAAACGCCGCCGAGTGAAGTTCAGCTGGGAAGGCAGATTGACATGATATATTGGAGAGTAGTAACACATGGAAAACAAAACATGTACACTAGTTCTGAAGTACCTGAAAATTATCGTGTATAAACCGTTTTAAAACGGGTTGACAACGTATTGTAACCGTTTCCATTTGTTGTGTCCACATCCATACACGGAAAACAAAAGGTTGGAGCCTTACGCCAACTTGGTCTCAAAATGAATATCCCGGCGTGCATTTGCGAAAAGCATCAGGACCACGAAGCACTAGCGCATATATTATGGTGGGCAACATCTTTAACATATCTAGCGTCATTCCCTCCCATTGCAGCGGCAACACGACGCAGATGTACTCGAATATTTGACGGGAGGCGGGAGTACTTCACAGGAAGGACAGAATTTCAGAGAGCAAGGATAATGAAAGCAACAAACGCGAGCCCTACGCTTATCGGCGCAATCTTGAGGTTTGCCCGTGCTCCGCCTGGCTTGCCAGCGGCCTTGATATCCTTCGATAAGCTGGCGAGCAACGCCCCCCGCACCTTTACCGCATCCTTTGCGGCAGCTGCAGGGGTTGTCTGGGAGAGCAGCTGAATGGAAGCGTTCACGTTGCCGCGCGACTGCGACGTAGTTTGGCCAAAGTTGAAACTGCACGGTGGTGAGAATGAGCACAGAGCAGTAGCGAAGTCGGATGAACAGAACGCACATTGTATAGAAGTTGCGCATAAACGCGTCTCCGAGAACCACGTCAAAGTCGGGGCTCCCGTTGCCTAGCCAACCAGTGACGCACAGCGGGTTGGTTGTGTTGCCAACCTGCACAACATCGGAGAGGTCCAGAGGGTGGATCGGAAACAATTGGCCCCTACAACGGTTAGTCCATACGGGATCAATTGAGATAGTTTAAGGACGAAGACGCACCCGAATGTTACTCCGACACTGGACGTCGTGTTACATGGAATGCTCCAGGTACTTGTCCCCTCAAACGTCACACGGGCCGCCCCAGGGATTCGGGAGAAGATGGCGTCGATTACCTTTTGCGGGAAAAGCGCGCTGAATGTGCCTGCAACACAGGAGATGCGAGTTAGCAAGGGTTTTACTGCGAATAGACTAGGCTGTACCGGTGTCAAGTATTGTGACGAGTTTTCCGGCAGGCGCGTTGGGATTACCGGACGGCGGGAGAGGGACATCGACGTTGTCCACAGAAATGCCGTCCATCAGTATATTCCAATAGCCAGTGTTGGGAGGGAAAACCGGGAGAGCCGGTGCATTGATCGCTGCAGCATACGCGGGATCTACCTCATTGATACCGAACGAGGCGCTCGCCGAGCCTTCCTGGTCATCCGTCCGCGAGAGTGAGATAGCAATGAAGTTGTTCTGGGCTGGTGCCTGATCGAAAATGCTGAACAAAAAGGGCTTGGCAATATTGGGATCCATCCCTTGTGCCGCAAGTGTGTTCTGCATCAACGATGCTCCCTGTTGAGTGAGAGATATTCCCATCAGTCCATCGAGGCCGACGTCTTGGATGCCTTGGACGGTGCTCTGAGACGTTGAGTACATTAAAGTGGTCGGCTTTGAGTATCTCGCACCTCCGTCACGTTGACGAATGCTGTGGGTGGCCATGATCATCGACATTTGTGTTGGAACAAACGCCATGGACGAACCTTGATTGAGAGCTATGTGTCCTCCGAGCCCAACGGTGGCGATTCCCATAGTACCATTGGCGCTCGAAGCAAAATAGTTCTCGTTGATGAACATTCCGGTATTATTGAACGCGAAATCTTTCGGGGGCACAATCCTACGTCCACCGAAATTTTATCAACTCATCGCACGCAACAAAGACGTGACAAGACAAACCAGAGGTCGTGAGAGGCTGAGTCCAAGGCAACACGGAATTGACGTCCATTCACGGTGATATTAGTGGCATACTATATCAAAGTAATGAGATTGGGAATTTAGGGAAAACATAAGACATGCCCGGGTGTCAACGCGGTCCACCGTGCCCGAATCAGTTGTGTTGAAAATTGCGTCTAAAGTCGCCCCCGTTGCCCGAACCCGCGGCGGAAGCGAAACTCTTTTGGCCTGCAAAACGAGTCCACATGATCGGTGTGCGCTTGTAGCGAGCAAAAAAAGGAGCGCCAGCGACTGCATGAGGGAGAAAGAGAATGGAGGGAGAGCTGGATTAGTCGCATCTTTATATAATGACGGCGTGTTCTGTAAAACGTGGGAGACAGTCGACATAGCATCGGAGCCAGCCCGCTGAATGACACGAGAAGCGTCAGCGCTGATGAAGCCACACTCAAGCGCCAATCTGTCTCAATCAGCAAGAAAGAGGGAAATCAAGAGAGTTACTGTCACAATACAGGGTGAAACATCCAATAAGCAAATTCAAGTTTTCCGTTTCTGCGAGCGCGAGAGTTTCTGTCGAGATTTGGCAAAACAGCAAGTCGGCGGGCCGGGCAGATTCACGTTGTGGACGTTTCCATAGTTTCCGATTCACGCGCCGTGATGTGTCAAAAGCCTGAGAAGGGTTATATACTTACGTACTGTGCCGTACGCCGTATTTTTGTCAATTCGGAAGTGAGTCTTCGAACTCCTTTTGTCAACTCACCGAATCATGGAATGAGATTTCTGCGTGCTCCGAGTGCCTTGAAATTGCCTTGACGCAGGGAGTCTATCCGCCAACCCGTGGGTCTCCACATCACTCTATTGAGACGTGCCGAGGCGTCTCGGCACAGTATGGCTAGCCGGCTCCACTCAACTACACGGCCAACGCTGGCTAGGCGCCTGAGTCTAGGAGGGGCTTCAACACAGTGACTAAGGTTGGATGGCAAGAGAACAGGCTGGTGGTGCATTTAATGTGTTTGTCCCTATGGAAGAAACAAAATATGGATCTAGAAACCCTTAGAAACCCGCATCTGAGTGATAGAGCCATAGGCATGTCCCCCTCTATCAAAGAGGCGCATAGATCCGTAGAGTGGTAGATCTGTAGAGCCATAGAGCCATAGAGCCACATAGAGTAACAGAGAGCGCGTGTTTCTACGATAGAACCGCGGCAAAGCACCGGTAGACAGCGCTTCGCATGGTTCCTTCGTCCCCATCAACCGGATATCAAACGCGATGATTGGGAAGATGTCTCATTGCAAGGTGTACAGAATAACAGAAAAACTACTGAATTCATACATTGAAGACAACAATATGATTTGAAGGACAGTAGGGAGATCAAAGAGATAGACCGTGCTGAGACCCTTGAGACTTGCCCGTAGAGAGGAAGCCGCCGGACCAGGTTAAGCCTGTAATGTTTGTGAACTTGAATGTTACTTGATTGAGTTTGCGGACTTGAATACTAGTACTGTATCCCGTTAGTTGGTGATATGACGCAGAAGGATGGCGTCCAGTGAGCCTGTTCATTTGAAAAAGACATCTGGATATCATAGATGCCAACGCCGTCGCAGACAGCTGGTGAAGGAGATTGAATCGCGCGAGAAGTGTCTTTGTATCTTGGTCAATAACGCTGGCGTCGCGTCCTCGAAAACTTCGCCAGATGCCAAAGATGCCGCCGAACTCAAGAAGACTGGTTTGATCCCGCGACGTGGGTGTTGTATATTCGTCCACTTGCATCTCTGATTTCTGCTACAGTGTCGAAGAATGGACCTCGGTCTACGCGACTAACGTCGTCGGCCCGTTCCTCATGGCCACCGCCTTTCTTCCCCTCCTCCAACGCGCAACAGAACAGCACCACGGCTACTCTGCTACCATTATCAACATCACCTCCATCTCCGGCATGCTCAAACCAGCCAAAACCAGTTCCCGTACAACAGCAGAAAAGGCGCGTTCGTCCACCTGAATAAAATGCTCGCGACGGAGATAGCCAGAGCGGGGCTTAAGATGCGCGTGAACGCGATCGTGCCGGGTGTGTTCCCTTCGGAGATGACGACCGGGGACAGCGGTGGGGATCAGAAGAGCAGCATGCCCAAGGAAGAGCGGGACTGCACATTAGCGTACTCTTGCGGGGCAGAATGACATAGTACGACGGGCAAATCCCGTCCTGTTGCCGTCCCTTCCCGGGACGGGATTTCCCCGTCGTACTACCGACGAAGCGACGGCCGTGCCCGTGATGGGCGCGGCGAACAGCCCTAAGCATTCTAACGTAGTGTTTCAATACGGGATTTGCCCGTCGTACTACCGTCGAAACGACGACGAATGAATTAGGTGGCTTGTGTGTCTATAAAGCCAGGGAAGGGCTTCTGGAGAATCCATTCTTTTCTCCACCCCCTTTTTCATTCACATGTATTCAAGTGACAAAACTTACCCAGAAGTCGGCAGTTGTAGAAAAAAAACACACCCCACTCATCAGGGCTATAAAAGACACAACTACCAAACTAGTACAAGTAATAAAGTGCACACGTTACAAGCACAAGAAAAAAAAAAACACCACGAATCAGAGCAAGGAAATGTTACACAGCCCAGAGTTCTTGTTTTCTTCAGCTCCCTCAGCCACTCCACAAAAATACACACCTCGCAACGGTCGCTCAAAAAATACACAGGTTCAGCCGAGATCTCACGGATCAGCAATCAGCATGGCAACCACCTTTGATCCAAACAGCACACTTTGGGACAAGTGGTTCAATTTGGAAGTGGGTGGAAGGGTGTCTTGAGATCGCTTGAAGATGAGGGCGGTCAAAGGGCACAACCTAACTTGGCAGCAGGATTTATCACCGTAAGTCGGCTCTCAAAATATTACCTCGAATCTGGGAGCTCACCAACTTTATCTACAGGACAAGAATAAACAAGAATTCGGAGGTCGTCGAAGCCATCCAGCTTGCGAGTGGCAGTGATGGACCCATATCTGCTGAACACCCTTCTGGAAATATAAGGCGGAAACACTTTACAAGTGCATGGTAGTTTGGACCTCAGAACTTGTTGCATCTAACAACATTGAATTACTTCCATGCTGCGATGACGACGAGTGCAAGTGGTAAGCAAATAGCGAGGAGTCTATCAGTAAAAACCTGAGAGCTCACCTCGGCTGAGACAGCAAAACTGCTGTGAAATGGTGGAGAGAACATTGAGTGAGCTCCAGAGAATAGACAGCCAAAATGGGCCAATTCTGCCCCAGATCTAGACAACATCACCAGAGCATTTAACAGGTATAGGGAATCTTCCTGATTGTCTCCGGGGGTTGGGTGTGTTTTTTTCTTTTTCTGAAATCATGCATCATATCTGTCATGTCAGTCACAGCAAAAAAACTTGCCGGACCGAAATTTCAAACCCGGGAATTCAAGTCAATATTTCCACTATCGTTCCAAGTGAAATTAGGTTTTTTCCAGTAGTACAACGCCAAAATACATGTATTCTACTCAGTAGTCAACCCATGAAAAATTATTATCCTTGGGTGCAGGAACCTACATGGAATGACTAGTAAACATGAATAACATGTTCTTTGAATGAATCCCCTTCTTCCTTCCTGAAATTCCCTTCCGCCCATCCCAATCACAATCCCCCCCATGTTCCTTCATAAGATGATAGTTCCTCTCAAGTGTCCTTGGATGGAGGGTGGTGTGTTTAAAAAGTGAGATCTCGTTGAAGCTGAGATCACATTCCTCATGAAGAACCCGAAGTCTGGCACATTTCGTGGGGGTACATTTAGTTAGGGTATGTCTGCTACACTGGTTGTGTGCTCATTTTGGTGGCATGGTATGTGGTAAGATTGAGAGTGTAGTGACAGAGTCTAACAATGTCACAGTTTGACATCTTGGCTCCACTTCTCCGGCAAGTTTTTTCATTGTGACTGTACATTGTTGTTCCAGAGACTTCAGTGATGTACTGCCCAACCTGGGTCATCAGCATGAATCATCAAGAAAAGAGAAAAAAGTGGACACACATGTACAAACAACTAAGAGAACAACGAAAACACAGGGCACGTGGACTGACAAAAGGCATTGTGCTACTTGACAAGATTCTTGAAGGACAACAGAGCATAAACTTGTGTCTCTGCGGAAGGCAAGTACTTTAGTGTTTTGACCAAAGGTTCAGGTGACAGGTGACATGGGCCTGTGAATGAACAATTTTGGCTGTGGTGACAGGTGACAGCACAATTTTTGACCCAAATAGGCTTAAAAACGCGAAAATTTCCAGTCCGGCAACTGACAAAATTGCCTTTTATGGTACTTTTATCGTGATTGCCAAGGGATGAACAACTGATCCAGTGAACAATTGAGGTGACGGGTGACACCCCGTGAACCTTTGGTCAAAACACTACAGTAGGAGCAAAGTGCATACCATATTGTCACGTACCAGGACTTCACATCCTTTTCGGACGCCATTGGACACCGAAGATCTCTGATCCCATTTATGTCTGACACTGCCTTTCTGCAATTACCCTTGTGCTATTGGTTTGTACTGCATATGATTCCTTCTGACTCCTATTTTCTGCTTTATGCTTCTCCATCACGGAGTCTTCAGAGTGCCAATGATGTCCGAGTCAGCTTGACTTGACTTGACTCATAACGACTTGTTTCCATCACAGACCCATTCGGGACTCCGACCTCCGGTTCTTACATTATATCCCACTAATACTTTACTTTCCTATAAAAACAAGCCATGTCGGTAGTTAGACTTCAGTTTGGATATCGACTTGGTCTGCCCTATACTCCTCCTCTCAGACTTCAGTTCTCCTCTCAGACTTCAGTCCTCCTCCGAGTCCTTCCTCTGAAATAGGGCATTAGGCATACTGTACAATTTCGTTCAAATCGACAGGGGGTGTGACGCGTGACTCATTTTACCTATTCGACATTTCGGCAGCTGCCCATTTTTTGCGTGACACCTCGAAAATTTCGGCCTTCGAACCGGAAATTTTGCCTTTTTTTGCCTTTTTTTTTTTTTTTTAGGCAATTTGGGGCCTGTGTGACCACTTGGAGGTTCGACAGAGGCCCGAGTGACGCGTGACATTGACCAAAGTTCGTGATCAACAGGGGGGTGTGTGACGCGTGACTGCCGATTTGAACGAAATTGTACAGTAGAGAAGGACACAGCGCACGAGCTGAAGCCAAGCCCCTTACACTTCCAGTATACGGGATCGGTACTCCATTCGGACTCTGAAATTTCCTTCTACGTCTCAGCCTCTTTGTCAGCCTCTTTGTCTTGTATATCTTAGACCTCTGTCGGACTCCAGTTGGAGACCAGTACTTGACACATATATACCGAAGCTGACTGCATGTACAATGATCACCCCATCAAATTGGTGGCCATGAAGACAATGAAGAATGAGCTTGGGCCTGTGGAATGGAAGTGAGCAAGCAATGAAGTGGGGGAAAGGAAAAAAGAGTTGTTGACAAGTGTTGACAGCCCTTCCAAATCCAGACACCAACCACTTTTTTTGATGGCATGTGTGTATTTCTGTGGTCCGTGCATGGCTGTGGACTTAGGGCCGGTGCCTCGGCAAAGGATGTGAATTTCTTCAACAAGCACCATTTATTGGCTTTGCCTTTGACCATCCATGGGCAAAACTATTTCACTAAGACTGTACCCAGCTATCATCTGGGCAGACTCTACTCTCTTCTGGACAGACATAAAAATTTCCCGCCATGTTTGGAACAGGTAATATTGGAAACAGAGCAATTCAGTTAATTTGGTGATCTTAGCCCAGATGACCCTACTCTGAAATTGGGAACCAAATTAGGACTAAATTAGTGAAGGAGGTTTTCTCCTGATGTACAGGTGTGTATTATTTGGACTGGTATAGCGTGTGTATAAAAAAGTTCAATACACAGGGTGTGTTGATTTTTTCAGGAGTCGGGGTTGTGTAGAATATTTCGCAGTACTTGAACCTGTGATTCTGTTCAACCTGTGTAAATTTCCGTAAAGAATGTAGGTGTGCTTATTTTGAGAGGTGTGTTTTTTTTATGCTATAATTATGCCCTAATATTACCCCCAAAGAAAATTGTGGTGAAAAAAGTTTTAAAAATTTTCACCACAGGTTTCACCTGCAAATCTGACGCTTCACAGTTGAATTGGTAAATGTCCTCGTTCACAGGTGACGAGGCTGTACCATCTGTTAAACAGTAAGTAGACTCGGCGTGGGAGAACGAGCTTATATTCCCATAACTACTTATGCTACATTCGACTTCAAGGCGAGCTCATCCCCTCCTCAATCAAAGTTTTCACCTCCGCAGTGCGCGGCCTAATCACGCACTGGAAATCCTTTGGATGACTGCAAGTAATAGAATAAATTAAAATCAGAGCGAGGCATCTAAATCTTCCTCCATACCTGTTCAAACCATAGCTCACCGCCTCCTCTGGCACGATCGGGTTTCCCTCGCCGTCGACCGCATTAGTAATCTCGCAGCAGGCGAGGATGGTTGCAATCGCCACCCACACGCTGTTGTCCGCTAGGTGTTGTCCGGTGCACACCCTGCATAAATTTTGAAAGGAGAACGGTGAGATAAATATGATGAATGCCATCAGGACATCCCATCCAAACTGGACGACACGAGGGAGGAAGGGAGGGAGGCGGAAGTCAGATAGATGGATGCGCACCTACGGCCAAAGCCAAACTTGCCCGGAAAATGTGGCTCTGCGTTACCCGCCGGCGCTGCAAGATATCGTTTCGGATTGAACGACGTGGGATCCGCGTAGATTGATTCGTCGAGCGTCATTCCTCTGTTTTGTGTTGAGGCCGTCTGATGTTCAATAATTACCGTTGCCGAGTTCAATTATTTGCGTACCTCAGATTCGCGAACACAAGGGACCCGGCGGGAATAAACATCCCGCGGTAGTGATCGCCTTGCATACACCTGTGCGGCAGACCTGGATTTAGGCGTTGGGTTCAACAGCGGTACAAATAAAGTCATAATATCATTTGCCCACCGAGCGGAACGACGGGATGCCATCTGCCGGCATCAGGAGGGCGCTCTAGTATGCATACAGAACCTTAAACAAACAAACCTGAGAACCTCCTGGTAGACGCATTCCACAAACGGGAGTGCCTCCCGGTCCGAAAACTGCGGCAGCCGCGCTGTCCCGACCACTGAGTTGATCTCTTCGTGTGCCTCGCGTTGGCATTCGGGATGGAGTACCATGGCGAGCACGAACATCGATAGGGCGCTCCACATCTGAGTAGCATTGCAGTCAGAGAAAAACAGGAACATCCGTTAACGCGGCTTGGATGTGGGGAAGACACTCACCGTCGATTCACCCGCAGTGAACATCGCGGCGGCGGTTCCCTTCAGATCTTCCTCATCCCCCGCGGTCACCGTCGGCCAGGCTTCCATCTCCTCCAATTGAGTGAGCAGGAAGGAGCGCTTCGCCTCCCCCGTGGCCTTGAAGCAACCCCGCTCTGTAATTGAATAATGCACTCAGCTTAGCGCTCACCTTCTGCACGCTAACAGTCCGGATCGGGAACTCGTACAGCTCGCGAACGGTGGGCCGCCACTTTGCGGCGACGGCAGCGTAATGCGTCCCGGGGAACCAGTGCGGGAGGTGGCGCACTGCGATGGCGATAGCCGTCGGTTAGGCCATCGCGGCTTGCTAAAATAATTATCGCGACATACAAAACGGGAAGAAATCGATGGGCGTGCTGCCCGGCGCCAGTCCCGCGCGGGCCATCGATTCCATAGCCATCCCGGAAATGCGGAGGTACACGTCGTCGGCGGATTGGATCCTGTGCCCCGCGACGATCTGTGTGAGGATTCCCGTTGCGAATCTGCACAAGGTGTTAGTTGCATTTCGAAGCATGCCACATTACATGGATTATGGCAGTGTACTGAGGAGGTAGAGACTCGCCTGCTTATAAAGGTCTCATACTGATCGGCCTCGGACGAGAGCAGGTTCAGCACGAGCGTCCTCGCCTCCTCGACTTGCATCGGCTGGTAATCGGCGCACTTCTGGCGCCCTAGATATGATTGATGCATCTGACGGGCCTTTACCAGCTGCTTGCCATATGGCAGGAGCATCAGCGCCGACGTCCATCCGAATCTGCGGGAGAGTAGGCGTCGCAATTGAAACGCGGAACTGAAAAGCAGCACATACAATTCGAAGAGAGGGAACTTAGGGCGATCGCTATAAATGAGACTTCGCTTGTCGAACAGATGCTCCGCAGCTTGCAGGGAATCGAGAATGATGATGGAGCGGCCCGGAACTTGTAAATAAATAACGTCTCCTGGATGAATGAATGAATGCTAAAGGTAAATTCACGAAAAAGCCTTGAGCATCGACTATACAACGCACCGTACGTTTTCCCCATTCGTGGAACATGAGCGGCGCTTGCTCGGTGGGCATTTGACGCAGATTCCCGATGAGAGGATCCCTTGGGGGACCTGGTGGGAGCCGTGAGGCACCTCTTCTGCGTGAACTTGTCCAGAAGAAAAACAGCGCTGCACAGAATGCGAGTGGAGGCAAGACAGGCAGCGGCATGTTCGTGGAGGGGAAGTAAACTGAGGCGGTTGGTGGCCCGGTAGTGTGGTTTATCTATAACTACGTACAGTGATGAGTTAACCGCGGGTCATGGGAGAGACAGACAGCACGCGGGTCGCTAGTGTCAGGGCCGCGGCTTGCTAGTGTGTGAAAGCCGGTATATGCCAGGCGATGAAGCGGGAGGTGAAATTACGTACAGTGAGGAGTTTACCGCGGGTCATAGGAGAGACAGCAGCGGATACTGCATGCTGCGAAGAATCCAGGACTATAGTTTCCTTGGGTTTCATCCACACAAACGATGTGGTTCTCTACCCGCGCTTGAAAGTTGAATGTGGTTGGCTTCGAAGCCCATCCCATCTGTCGATATGTGTCATTTGGGCGCATCAAAGTGCATCAGCAATCCCTGATTTTTGCCGTATTTGCCGTATTTGCCGTATTTCCCAGGCTGTCTACGTAGATCTACGTATTTGCCCGTATTTCAGGACATCCTACGTATTTGTCTGTATTACAGGCCATCCTACGTAGTAGCCTGTATTACAGGCCATCCTATGTAGTTGCCTGTATTCCAGGCCATCCTATGTAGCTGCCTGTATTCCAGGCCATCCTACATACTTGCCTGTATTTCAGGCTCCCTTGGTAGTTCTCCGTATTTTGAAGCACTGCTTACATGAAAAAGAATGACTAAATGTGATCACCCGGTTCTTACTCGGTCAAAATCACTCGGCTTTGGGGTAATATACAAGAAGAGATACATTGGGTCTAGCATGAGTATACAAATATAGTTGTCATTAATCGTAGCATGTCCACCGCGAGGAAGAGGTCAGAGAAGATGAGCCGCACATTTAGTCGACCTCGCCACTTCCCACACCCCCTTCCTGCCATCTCTGCCTGTCTTCTTACACATACTAACACCCTTCTCTCCCGATCGGAAGACATTGACAACACCAGTGTGTACATCGAGCCCAAGCGCGGGGACAAGGTCCTCCTCCTCGAGGCGGGTGGCGCGCTCCTCTGTGAGGGCACAAGCGAGCTGCTCGGCTTCCTGTGGAGCCCAACGGTGTGTCTGGGGTGTGTGCATGCATTGGGTATGTTTTCAATACTTCCTCTGGTCAGTGGGAGAATGCTGATTGGATCTCGTAGGTGCAAGCCCAAGCACGTTGGCCTCCACAGCGGGAACAAATGCAGGAGAGGCCAGTGTGGGTGGAGCGGCAGGAGTGATGAACCCATACATGGTGAACTGCCTCGCGATGCACGTTGCGGCGGTAGCAGTCGGATGCACTGCTGCCGATTGCGGTCGGGTCGGGGTGGCGGAGGGAGAGGGAGCGGTCATCATTGTCCTTGGATGCCGCCGCCGGTACTGATGCTGCAAGTGCGAGTGGGAGTAGCACGAGCTTGGGTGTGGGTGGGAGTGGGAGTGGTGGTGAGGAGCGGAGGGAAGGAAATGGGGAGCAGGAGGACATGGAGCAAGATGATAAGGCGGACATGGACGCGAAGGTGGAGCAAGGTGGACACGCGATTTGGGGAGAGGAGGTGAGTTTCCGTTTTCGTGCTGCAAGCCCGAAAAAAACGCACCTCATAATAAAACCCGCCCGTCTTGTCCAGGAACTCGAAAATCCTGCCCCCCGTTCTCGCTCAGAAAGCCCATCGCGTTGTCCGGCGCGACCGTGTCACTGTGTGCGTCGCGTATTAGCTCGGTGGTCTCGAACGATGAGGGGAAAAGGAAGCGTGGGGAAAGCGAGGAGGAGAGAAAACGACAAAGGGCCCTCCTCATCGCCCCAACAAGCGACTCTCCCGAAAACAATGCCCTGCAAAAAGTTGCCTCTCGCAAAAAGCGCACTCCATGCCCCCGCCCGCCAAAAAAAAAATAAGGCTCCCTCAAGAACACGACTCTCCCTGCTGTGCCAGCGCCACGACACCTCAGCCTGGCCTCCCCGTGTTCTACCTCCAACCCGCTTTCTCTCCCTCTGAACAAAGCTCCTCGTCCGAAGGAGGGCAAGCTCGCCCGCGCCTCCTTCCGCCCACCCCTGCCGACGAAGACAGTGGTGTTGTACGGGTCCGTGCTGGTGAGCTGCTCCCCGTTCGGCCCGATGAGGTTCCCCAGGATCATGCGTGCCTGCGCGGTGTGGCGCCATTCGTCGTTGCCTTGCTGCTGCTGCTGCGGAGGATGCACCGGCGGCTGCTGCTGCGAGGGGGCCTGCGCCTGCTGCTGTGGGACGCTGACACCGTACTGCTGTGCAAAGTACTCTGCCCCCGCGCCGCCGCTCGTGCTCATGCTCGTACTCATCACACCTCCACCAGGCGTGTACGCCACCGTGTCGCCGGGGTAGTAGCTCGCCGTCGAGGGCACCGCAATCGGAGTGGACACGCTCTGCTGCTGCTGCTGCTGTTGATCGGACACAGAGACGGAAGTGTGCATGGGCACCAGGTCGAGGCACGCGAGAGGCCACGGTGGGAGGGGTACGGTGCGGTGGGAAGGACGGTGGTGTTCCCGCACGCACCCTCGCCCCTGAGCGACGACATGCAGGGCGAAGGCAGGCTGATCGACCACAACGAGGGCCCCACGCCGCAGGGCCGCGAAGCAGAGCCCGCCGCACCCGCACCCGCACCCGCACCCGCACCCACACCACCCGGGCCCGATCGCGTTGCCACCACCGCCACTCTCGACTGTGGCTTCGTCGGCTGCTGCCTCGGGATCTGGACCGACCGTGAATGCGAATGCGAATGCGAACCCCAGTATGGCGGTGCCCGCGCAGCAGCAGCAGCAGCATCCGGCGGCGAATTCGAATCCTGTGTACGCCTCGCACCCTCATATGCACAACGGGAACGGCAACGGCAACGGGAACATGAACGGAGTGGTGAATGGAAACGGGCACGGGAACGTGCACCTGAGTCGAAATCACCGCCGCCATCCACGCCCGATACCCCTGCTCAACACTCAACCCCCACCCGTCCCCGATCCCTGCTCCCGCTCCTCGCGCAGCTCGTCCAGGTTGCGCACATGCAGCTCCGCGCGCCACGCTTCTTGGCGCTCGGCCTCTGCGTCTGCGTCTGCGTCCCTCCTTGCGGTGTTCCACCCCCGCGTTGAGCACCCGGCAACTCCAATTTGAGCCCGAATCCGCAAGGCGCGCCGCTGTCCTTCCCAGCCCCTTCCTCAAGAGCCCGACATAATCCAGCACGACGCGGACATGCACCACACAGAGCGTGGGGAAGGACGCAAACACCGCGTCGAGCTGCTGGGCGGGGGCCTCCTTAGCAGGCTTGCTTTCGGTCTTGGGCTGGGCAGCAGTGTTGACGCCGAATATGTGTTGAAGGAGCTGCTCGACGCTCACAGCTTCAGCTGGAGCCTGGGTCTTTTCAGGCTTGGGTTCCGACTTTGCCTCGACGTGACCGCCGCCAAACAACTGGCTGAAGACGTCCTCGAGAGTTACAGCAGTAGAGTTCGTCTCCTCCTGTTAAGATGGTTTGTAGTTAGGATCATGTGTAGATTTAAGGTGCATAAAGCGTACTTTATGTGCCTTGCGTTCGCAGCCGCAGCCATGGGCTTGATGGTTGTGGTTGTGTTTGCCCACAAACGTTGGCATCAGATCGAGCGTCTCCGAGTCGTGGAATTTAGGATAAGGGGAGCGGTGGGTAGGGCGGCGTTTTGGAAGAATATGGATATCAGGACCCCGCAATGGACGAATGATCATACTGCTGGGACGTACATGCTGTGTGCGGGGACCTTCAGTCACAACGACACGGAAGGAAGGAGCGAGCGCGCGTTGAGTGTGGGCTTGGAGTTCTGCGCACTGGGCGGCGAGGTGCGCGGCTGCGCTTAAAGGATATCAGGACCCCGCAATGGACGAATGATCATACTGCTGGGACGTACATGCTGTGTGCGGGGACCTTCAGTCACAATGACACGGAAGGAAGGAGCGAGCGCGCATTGAGTGTGGGCTTGGAGTTCTGCGCACTGGGCGGCGAGTGCGCAGCTGCGCTTAAAGTCGCGCACGGCCAGCTGTGCCCTGCGCTCCTCGCGAATGCGCAGTTCCTCGAGCTCGCGGGCCTGTTTCTGGGCCTTGTTCTGGGCTCCCCGGACGCAGAGGGCCTCAACCTCTTGCTTGCGGACGATGCGCGCGCGCTCCTCGGCAGCGATCTGGCGGCGAAGCGCGTCAAGGTCAAGGGGGGCAGCCTGGGAGTATTGGGAAGCCGGAGTGTGTGTGTAGTAACCGTTAGACTGGTGCTTCAAGCTCTGAATTTTCGAGCCTTTGACAGAGCTGATCCTCCTCTTGCTGCAGCTGTTCCGCAGCCAGATACTCGGCCCCGGCGGCCTTGGCTTCGGCGAGGGCCGCGAGGTACTTCTCGCGGGGGTTGATTTGGGAGACGGGTGTTCGATACGAGGGGGCAAATGAGTATGAGTGATGGAACATTGTTCAAGTGGTTTTTGTGTGAATGAAAAGAAGTTGTTGGAAGAAATAGCAGGACTGCGCCCGCTTTTAAATACATTGCAAAGTCAGACGCGCATCGTGACGCGTAAGCAAACGCGTGTCGGTGGTTGTAGCACCTTCCAGAATAAAATAGATTCTCCGGGCTGACTCAGAACATTACAAAGCGGTGGTCATCAGCCAAGGGCAATCCGTCGGTCATCCATGTTCCAGCTCTTTGCAAGGATCTTTTGGAGAGACTTGATTTAGCAAAATGGTAGAAGAATTTAGTGAGCCACACAAAGTCGTGGTGGTCAAAGCGAGAGTTAGCATCAGACACGGAAGAGCGGCCTCCATGATGATATGCAGCCACACCGACCGCAGGCGGGTGAGCCATGCGGGGTCGCCCAGCACCGAGGTTGATGTAGTTTGTGTGCGCTGCGGGAGTAGTATATAATTAGCTTCGCAAGAGGAAGGGTAGGAAGATGGAACAGGTGGGTGGAGGAAACAGAGAGGGGAGAAGGGGGAAGAACAGAAACAGAGAGGGAGAAAGAGAGGAAGAAACAACTCGAAAGATGCAAGACTGTACCTGTGCCAGACCAGACGAAGGGTGCCCAGGTCTCCATCTCGTGCTTGTGCGTGCACCCGGCCATCGTATGCCAGAGGCTGCTGCATACGAGGTGACGTCGCAGGCGGTGGTGAAGTCCACGTCGTATGAGTAGGATGAGGGAGAGGCGGGGAATTCCGAAGTGGCGGTACACGGAATCCAAATGTTTGGTCAGCATCCTCCGTTGCGCGAGTGGCATGAAGTGCCGTGCCGAAGGCAGTAGCATGCATGTGATGAAACACACCATGGTTTGTCTTCGTCTTTCCTCTCACGTCTACCACCACCATCTCCATCTCCACTTCAGCTCGCACTTGTACCATGGCGCCAACATTTCTTCACTCCACTCCAGCCGCCCATCACCTCTGCCATCCTGCGCATGGTCACCCAACCCTACATGTACCTTCTGCACACACTCTATCGGGCTCGTGCGGCGACGAGGGAAACAGCAACTGGACTATTGCCAATGTAAGTGTCACCACTCTTGTTCATATTTCATACTGACACTGGAAAAGGCCCGCCGTGCTGTGCAAACTCCCAACGCACTCGACGAAGCCAACAACAGGTAACTATTTTACTAAATCTTCCTGACAATTACCAATGCCCTGGCACAGTTGGGAGATCCACGTCGCCCGTGCCACTCCCATGGTAAGTCCCGATAGTCATTCCCTGTATTCAATGCTGAGGAAAAATGATAGGCCCGTGCACCCGAAGTGAGATCACACAACATCGCCTCGCTTCGCTTCATTTCTCTGATCTGATTTTCACCCCAGCTCGACAAGGCCAACAGCAGCTGGACCATTGGCAAGGATGTGAGCATGCCAGCCATTTGTACACATTTTATACTGACAAGAACGAAGCCCCTGCGCCGTGCTGTGAGATCATACAATAACACCACACCTTGTTTCTCTGACTCAAGTTAACCCAGGTGGACGAGGCCAAAACTAGCTGGAAGAAGATCAACGAGGTGCATGCCACTCCAATTGTAAGTTTCGCTGCCGACTCTACTTGTCACTTCTGCTCATGCTCTATCAGGCCCGTGCATTCAACGAGAACAACAGCAATTAGACTATTGGTAACAACAAGGTAAGTATACCCACGCTCTGTCCGCATTCCAGACTAACGGTGAGGAAGTGTGCTGCGCCGACCCCCGACTTGGTAGGTCGAACTCCCAATTGCATACCCCATGAACTGACGTCATTCTGCAGGTTGACAGTGACAACACCTCCTGGCATATCGGGAGCCGGACTGCACTGATCCCCTGACCTGGTACGTGCGATTCCAGGGCTGGTGCGCCAATGCTTACTTTTACCGTTCGCAGGTCGACAGCAACAACACATCCTGGCACATCGGGAGCCGGACTGCGCCAACTCCGGTTGCGCGCGCAGTGTCTCCCAATTTGGTACGCACAATTCCAGCACTGGGTCAAGGTGCCCTAATCGTGTCTATTTTTTGTACAGGTCGACAGCGACAACACCTCGTTAAAGATTGGGTGCAGTGTGCCAACTCCGGTCGCCTGCGCAGTGTCTACCGATTTGGTACGCGCAATTCCAGCACTGATTAAGGTGCCCTAATCATGTCTACTTTTTTAGGTCGACAGCAACAACACCCCGTGGAAGATTGGGGGCAGTGTGCCGACTCCAGTTGCCGCCCGTGCAGTGTCTCCTGATTTGGTATGCAAAATCTCACATTTTGTTTGTCTGCTAACGCTTATCACGATTGTGTTCAGGTTGACGGCGACAACACATCCTGGAAGATTCTTTGTAACCCTGTTGTGCAGGCGAGAGCCGAGAATGTAGACAGCGACAACAAGAGGTACGTGATTTCAACTTGCAACCCCACATGACTAAATCCTGGCGCAGCTGGGAGATCCACGATACCCGTGAAGAGGTCGACGCGGCCAACACTTCAAGCCTGGATCATTGGCAGCAACGAGGCCTGTGCCATGCCGATTTCCGATCTAGTTGACGGCGGGTCATTGACTGAAGTGCTCCTATGGCCGCTGTACGCCGCAGATTATCGAGGAGGTGCCTAGTACTGATTGGTGAGGCGCCACACCCACTCCCGCAGCTGTAAGGTTCAGATTATGGGAGAAGAATCTCACTCACTCGAGCTATAGGCCGGAGTTGCTGCCCATGTTTGAGCGGTGCCCCCCGCTCCTTATGTGGCCGCTTTCAGGTCAGACTCAGTCCCCTCATTACTCACTGGTAGCACTACGTTGTAGATTCCTAATACAATTTGTTTTCCATCTTTTTCGGCGTGTTCAGTAATTTGGTTCATTTTGAATGCTATTCTGCAATTGGCATGAGGTTACCTTCAGCTGCAGTGAAATACGGTGGAATACGGCGAAATACGGTGAAATACAGCGAAATACGGTGAAATACAGCGAAATACGTAGACAGGCTGCCAAATACGTGAGAATACGTAGACCGGGCCGAAATACGTGTGAATACGTAGACTGGGCCGAAATACGTGTGAATACGTAAAGGGGGACCTTCATACAGGGAATACAGGACCTATGGGAATACGTAGGTCTACGTAGAGGTACGTAGCCGACCCGGGTATTGCTGATGTGCGGCATCTACCAAATACTCATCCTCAACTTTGGGCACGGGCAGTTACTCGTCTCCCTTGGCAACACGAAAGATGATATACATACTGATCTTCTGTCCCACCTTCTCCACGTTTCAGTTAACAAATATTCTGCCTTAAAGACCATCTATTTTATTTGTCAACTGAAACTACACGGTATGATACGCCACTCATTCTGCCGTCCTCACCTGCTGTGCAGACAGCTGAGGAGACTAAGAAGGGAAAGACGATTAATAGAAGAATCTCAGCGGTCCTGCAGAAGCGACTTGGGACAGATCACAAACCAATTCAATGGTTCCCGCTCTTGTACTGATTCTTAGGTTTTCCTCCTCGTTTAACTTCTTGTGTTGCTGATCATCTAGGGAGTAAAAAACTGATAAAACAGTCTCGGCCCACTGGTGACCATTCAAACGACATCGCAGGTGCGGCACCAAGTCGTATTTGTACCGATTCTTGAGTTTTCCCCCACATGTAACTTGAGTTCGCAATCACTGCATTTTGACAGGTTCTGGACAGGCCCGCGGACACTCCCTTGGAACTCCGACCGCCATAGAGTAAATCAACGGCCAAAAATGCCCCCTAACTCCGGCACATGAATAGAGTAAATCAGCGCTGAAAAGGGTGATGTCCAGTCCATATAGAGTAAATCGCACGGTGCGCGAATTTTTTTGAGTACCATCGGCTTCAAATGCGACAGAAAAGTCGTTGAAAGTGGTGATCGGCAGCCGTCGACGGTAATATTAATCGAGAACAACACCAATTGCACCACAACAGCGGGCCGACTTTTTCTTCCCTCTTCTCTCGACTTCTCTGATGGCCGACGCCATCTTGGTCGAGACCGCTGTTCCGTTTGATGCTGCCGAATGGGTTGGGGCCAGAAAGCTCAACAAGCTCAACAAGGACGTCCCAATCGAGGTGTCAGATGCATGCTGTGATTCCCGCAAAATTCCCGCCGATCTGCAGGCGACGTTTCCGAGTACGACTATACCGGTAACAGAATTTTTGGCGCTCCAGCTACCAGACATTCTGGATGGCCATCAGACCCAGACGTATGAATGGTTCAGTTCCAAGCCGCCAAACTGCGACTCAATCCCCACTCTCTGGTCGAGCTCCATCCCTGTGCTCTCTTTCATTCGCAGGCTAGAAAATGACTACCCCCAAAAATGGATGAACGGCGCCATCTCGGTTTTGAACCCCCTCAAAAAATCCATACGCCTCCCTTAGTACTTGCTATTGTGTTCTACTGCGAAATCAATAGACTTCGGGAGGTGCCGGACAAATGGCGTAGCAGCGTCCGGTGGGCACAAGATAAAATTACTGGACATGATCTCGAAATCTTTGCGCGGGTTTCGTGGAATACTGTCCATCCCGGCGCTCCAGACGGGCAGCTGGATTGGACAAGGCTTGTCGACGATGGATGGTTATCAGACAGGATTATAGACACCATGAATTCAATCTCGCGCACTCAAAGTCAGTGCTCCGTTCCGTTGCCCAAGTGAAATTGACTGTGGGCCACCACTCTGGAGCAAAAATGGGGTGCAGGAGAGAAAAAAATGGCATTTTTAGGCTATGTCCGACCAAAATAGAGTAAAACAGCCGACTCGGCGCAAATTTCATAGAGTAAAACAGGGTCAAAATCGGGCAAAAAGCGGTCGGAGTTCCAAGGGAGTGTCCGCGGGCCTTTCTGGACGCACGTTAGCCGAGCTTTGGCGAGGTCTGTGCGAGGTCTGTCTGGAGCTCGGCAGATTCGCCTAGGTTCGGCCTAGCTTTGGCGAGGCCCCCGGACCGACCTCGCACGGACCTCGCCAAAGCTCGGCTAATGGGGTCCAGGCTCGGCTCGAGGAACTGTCAAAATGCAGTGAATGGTAATTTTTCATATAAATACACTACATGAGTCTATATGACGGATCATTAGCTGTTGAATGTATTTAGGTATCATGATATGGGTATAGGTGGGACGGGGCTACTCGGTGGATGCAGGTTTTAGCCGACTATTCCAAGAATCAGTCCCGAAATGAAAGTGAAATGCGCAATATACCGGTCGTCCGAAGAGAGTATGGCCTTGAGCATCTCCGGCTTGTTTTGCATGTCCTTGAGCTTCGAGGCTGAAATCCCGGCCTCTTTGAGGAGCTCGCGGCGGACGTCCAGTTGCTGTTGAAAGGCCGGTTCTTGAGCGTCGTGAGTTCCTCTGGGTCCTCAATGATGGAAACTGTAGTTGATTCTGTGATCCTAGCTGCCGCTTTAGCCTCCTTTGCAACATGGTTCTCGCGCGACTCGGCAACACGCTTCTTGAACACCACCGAATCATCTCGGAAATTACACATAGCCTCGACCCAGGGTGCTTTGAATCCTGCTTCTGTGACAACGCATCCAACAGTGCAATGACTCATTGAGCGCTTGATTTGACGCCTAGAATATTTCTAACACGGACAAGAAGAGTCGGACTTGTGCGCAGCGGGCCCGAGTGAAGGCGAGGGCAAGAGAACGGTGCTGGGAGTTGTACATGTGCTTGTTCATACTCGCTCCAAGTCTCCACGAGTTGTTGGTTCGTCGCCGTATTCTGCGATGCTAGATCAGCAATCAGTCACTGCGTTCAACCGGGTCCTAGATGGGCCAACTTCTAGCCTCCTATTTATCTTGGGCTCAGTTCTGTGGGCACACTGGTGGCTGTAGACTTTTGAGTGTAGTTAAAAAAAACCCGAACTCAGAATTCTTTCCGATTTGTTCTGTTTTTCATTTTTTACAAGGCACTGGTCGGCCGCCTTGCGGTCTCCCATTCCCTTTCTTTTGCAACCGAATGAGATGGGTGACTGGGAGCAAGACAACAGCTAAAATTATTATGCATTTCAACTGAGTTGAGTTGATACTTGAACGTTCACCTACTTGTTCGCCGCGGCAGCCTTTGTTTCGGGTGGTGGGAGCCATCTGTCAATGTTAAGACCAGGGCAAAAGTTTGTTAGATGGCTGACATCAAATGCTGCCAATGCGGAAGAATTGATTGTTTAGTGGGCCAATGGAAGGGAATACTCCGAAACCCGGCGGCGTTGCCACTCTGTAAAGCATCAGTAGAGTTCGAGCGGAGCCTAAAAGCCTTCAGACGGACGGACAGGCTTAATCTTATGAATAGGGAGATTTTTTACACTCAAAAGTGTACAGCCACCAGTGTGCCCACAGAACTGAGCCCAAGATAAATAGGTCATTACCCGAAGAACTCGGGCGTCACTCGACATCCGTGCTTCGAGCCCTCAATCCGTTTAGTGTCAATTTCTTTTCTATCTATCTCATCCTGAAAAGGGGGCCCGCTTTCCGGTTTTGACACGATAGGCTTGTTGTGGACCTTACCGCTATTCGACGCCCACTGGTTCAGCTCATCGAACCGACTTACGGATTAGGATTGTGAGGGCTTGTCACAGTGCCAGACGCCAAGCAGTCGAACCAATGCAGTTCCTGCTGAACGAGGCGGAACTACGATACCGCGAACGGTGGAGCCGGGATTTTGTCGCCGTGATCCAACCGTGAAGACACCGCTACGACCAAGCTCCGGCGATTCTATTCATGAAATCACTTTCTTCGCCCCGCTCTCCAAATTATGACCGTGTTGATTGTGTGACCATCGTTTGGTGAGTCCGAAGGTCGGAACTGGACGGGAAACGTGGGTTTATGACGTTGTTGCAGACAGCCTACATGAGAGTGAGACATTGTAGATCAATGACGCCCAAAAGATTGAATAAAGAAACCATCTACCGCCGCTGAAGTTTCAAATCCTTGCCGTGTGAGCTGCTCTTACTCCAGTCCCCGAGTAACTTAGTTGCCTTTGCCCCGGTGAGGGATCCGGCGCAAGCGAGGAGCGCGAGAGATTGCCACCCGAAACAGGTTTAAATTTGGGTTTGCACGATTGAGATTATACGAGTGTGGAATATGGAAAGAAGAGCCAGAATGAGGCCAAGCAAGAAGGGAGAGGGAAGGGAGAAACGGTGTGAAAGGTATGATCGGGGGCCGCGAAGTACGTTGGATATTCGCGCAGGGGATCCAAACATGTGGGCAAATGTGGGAAGGAAGCCAGAAGACAATGGAGGGGGACACGGAAGGGATGAGAGCTTACCGGGACTGAGAGCAAGAATCCAGGAATGGAGCGACGATCCGGAAATGAAGGTGACCTGAATATGACAAGACCGGAAAGAATGGGAGGAAGATTGACATACCGATCGCGCTAACCCCCCGAATTCCACCACGACAGGGCCCGCGGAATGAACACGGATATTGTGCATTCCGTGGGTGGGCATTCTGTTATGCTTGTTTGCACGAACGGATGGGTTGCGATTTCGGCTCCCGCCATGACCGTCAAGTAGGCGTTGATGCGGACCTTGGTCGAGATATCCGAGATTACCTCTTGTCAATGGAAGATCGGGGCTCTCAGGAAAACCAAACATATTCGTTTGGTAGTGGAAGCCTTGAAGGAGACGACTATAATGTCTTGATTCGATGCGAGCGAGGCTCCGTCGTATTCCGGAGTCCAAGCCGTGCCAAAGTCCAACCCTCTGAAATCGAAGGCTTCAGATTAATTACGACCATTCCGCTCTGTGCTTTGTGCTCACCCGCCGTAGATCTAGATGATGACTGGTAGTGCGATACCAGTTGCCCACACATGTCTGTGAGCCGTTCAGAAAAAGTCAACGCAGCGAAAAGATGCTCACAGAAAAAGACAATCTTCACTTTGAGGTGCCGTTATATATCTTCTCATCGATAGCGGCACCAGCGAAGGGGAGTTTTTGGATGCATGCTGGGCCTTGAGTCGTCGCATTTTGAGACGCGGTAGAGGTGAAGGCAACGAGTGCTCCCAATCGCAGTGACCCTGTTGGTGCTTGCCCGAATCGCTAGCTTGCTTGAGCGTCTGCCCATATTGGAATCAAACCAACGTACGACGCAAGTTGAATATCGACACTTGAGGATTTTACAGTCAGATCGCGGAGTGAACCGTAACGCAGGCACGCACGTCCGTTACTGGCAGTTCCTTCTAGTAAACCGGATGCTGTTTGGACGGAAACTGCGGTCGTTTGGCGGGGAACGAATACCTCATAAAAGACTTGAGCGATTGCAACGAGACCTACGCAGAATCGCATCTTGACACCACTGGGTACTGGTGGTAACCAACTTACCAAGACAAAAGCCATCTATTTCAGCGCAGAGGTCTCAACGGCCATGAGCTCGGTGCCGGGTGGACACAGTCTTCTTGCACGAACGAACGGGAAAGCCCTCTTCCTTGAGGGAACTGCTGACCTTCGACGATGAGGCCTCGAAATACGGCCAATGAGCCCGGCGCTGCTTTCGACACGGTGTTCCTGAGCGAATGAGGAGAGCAGAAAGAATACATGCTGACCTGTGGTTCGAATGATGGAAGTCGAATGCAGAGCGATCCCGCCATTCTTACGCACGTCCGCGAAATACTGATTTGTACGAAGCGTCGTTATCGATGGAGCACTAGGAATAGGCTACCTACGACAGGGGGGGTGTCATATGTAGCCTATTCCTAGGCCTAGGAACACTGAGTAAATGCATGTACTACAGAATGTCCTGATGGGTGGATTTTGACACAACTTTTATTCGTAGCCAAAATCCAGCTCGGCCGGTCACCGGTGAAAAATACCCCAGACAGACTCTGTCCTGAAGGGCGAGACGTAACGAACGGTATAAATTGCCGTGTAATCCGCTTCTGTTCCGCAATAATACTAGCTCATGAAGATGCATCAACTTGAAGAGCAAGGCTAGCAATGAACAAAAGTCGCTATCACTCAGACTCCCATTCTTGCTTTCCCGGCCCTGTGAACGATGTCTCTTTTCTCCTCCAAGAGATATTGTCGGGCCCACGGTCAGGCATTTGCATCACAACTTCCATGTTTATGAGGGCGACCTGATGGTGGGTGATCGAGACAATTAGAAAATGGCGCGA